>CM029539.1:23749836-24072336 GCA_017141395.1 Laodelphax striatellus | reverse complement strand
ACCTAGCTACTACTGCCATCAATATTTATCAGAAGAAATATAGAACTAGTTGAACATCACCCAGTAACTACTGCGCTCTACCGACAGAATCTGAAAGTAGGTTACGTTCCGCATCGTTGGCCAATCAGGAGAGAGTAAGCGGAGCTTGTTGTATACCACCCAGTAACTGCTGCGCTCTACCGGTAGAATTTGGAAGTACACTACGTTTCGTATCGTTGGCCAATAAGCGTAACTTATGTTACACTGACGTTACAGTAGTAACTTATGCAATTCAAATGATCACTATTATTGAAAATCATGTTGGATAGTGTGATCAAATAAATACTAATTTCCTGGAATAATTTATTCTTTTTGGATGAAAAATGAAAAATCATAACATCATTCTCATTGAAATTTGAGTATGATGTGATTCAATGCTATCACCATTACTGAAAATTATGTTGAATAATTTTGATAAAGTAATTTATAAACTACTTGAATAGTTTTCCTTTCGGAATCTTTTGGAAATAAATTTTGAGACCGCGTTGAGAAAAATGTATTTCAGTTCCCGTCAAAATCACCTCAATTCGGTCGAAACATTTTTCGGCTATTAAAATCTGGCGCCTCCAAATTGCTTGTTTTTATGCCAGGTCAATTTTCAGCCATGAATTGGCTCTCTGTTTCTGTTTCGCACTCTCACTCTCTCCTGCTCTTTTCTCTTCTCTCTCTGTCTCTCTTTCTTGCATTCTTCACTTTCTTTCGCGGTCAATCTTCTTCCTGACATCAATAGTTGAGCGCTTGGCGCCTAACCAATATAAGAAAAGTAGAAAAAACGAGGTGGCTGAAAAAATGAAGTGGTGAGAAGTGTGAGTGGAAGAGAGAGAAAGAGAGAGAGAAAGAAAATTGGAGTGATTAAGTCTAATGTGAAGTCGAGTGGGTGGAAGACCCTTTCCAACATTTGTGTGAGATATACTTTTGCAAAATACAGTGTAACATAGAACTGATTATTCAAAAACCACCAATTTGGGAGTTTTCTTTTGATTCTATTCTCCTCATTGCAACACTATTGAATCGCTTCAAGAATATCCTATGATCCTGACATTCCAAAAAAGCAATTCAAAGACATTTTATTATTCAAGAACATGCAATCACAATTCCAATTGAAAATTACATTTCATTCAAATCTAATCCAAATACATAATTTTCAAATACAACTTTGAGTGATGAATTATTTAAACATTTTATCTCTACTGCTAGAATTCAAGGTTTAAGTCGGTGTCAACTTGAATCTGCTTCCTTCCAGTTAGTCATTGAATCATTATAATCTCAAAGCTTTTAAAGCATTAACGGTACTATTATCTTTCAACACCAGGAACCTACAAACCTAACGCTAATTCATGGATAACACTAAAGACTTTGGTCTTATCCATGATTACTTAGTAATCGGCATGCAGGCAGTGAATTGAATACAGCAATTTATTATTACCAGAGATAATCTATTCAGTCCATTTAGATTATTTGGCTAGTCTTTGCTATTACTGTAATCTAGAGCAATTCAATTTTACTGTTGGATTGACTATAGAACCTACTATTAATTTTATTCGGTAGACCATTCTTATGTACGTGATTCCTTTATCACATTTCAAACGAATTTTCCTGTAAATGGAGCCGTCTTTTTCCATTTAATCAGGTTATTTTGTTTGGTTAGTTGAGGTAGCACTGTAAAGCCAAGCTTTATTTATTCAGGCTATTTTGTTTGGTTGGTTGAGGTACAGCCACTGCAGTACTTAACCAGCCAGGCATCAAGTTTCCTGTTCACTGAGTATCAAGATAAGGTTTTACTTTATCCATGCATTGCTTCTGCATTTAGAAACTGGAATATTTTGGTTCTATTTCAGAGAAAGGTTTTGGCTTGAAATGTGATTGGAATTCTGGAAGAATTATAAAAGCATTCTAAAGTATTATTGATATTATGATTTTTTATTTATGTAAGGTTCGATAATCAATTAACTTTTGAAGCTGCTTTCTTAGAAAACTATATTGATCCTGAACTGTAACGATTCCTCTGCAGCTTTTCAAAGACTTTGTTGCCATGTCAAATTTATTTAAAGAACATTCACCAATTTGCATCGAAATTACCTTCCACTTTTCCTTCTTCTTCTTCTTCTTCTTCTTCTTCTTCTTCTTCTTCTTCTTCTTCTTCTTCTTCTTCTTCTTCTTCTTCTTCTTCTTCTTCTTCTTCTTCTTCTTCTTCTTCTTCTTCTTCTTCTTCTTCTTCTTCTTCTTCTTCTTCTTCTTCTTCTTCTTCTTCTTCTTCTTCTTCTTCTTCTTCTTCTTCTTCTTCTTCTTCTTCTTCTTCTTCTTCTTCTTCTTCTTCTTCTTCTTCTTCTTCTTCTTCTTCTTCTTCTTCTTCTTCTTCTTCTTCTTCTTCTTCTTCTTCTTCTTCTTCTTCTTCTTCTTCTTCTTCTTCTTCTTCTTCTTCTTGTTCTTCTCCTTCTTCTTCACCCTTGAAACTAGCTAAAACACTGTTAGTAGGTTGGTGGGGGAGGGGGTGTTCCACTCTACTCCCCCTTGTCCACAAATTCCGAGGCCCGAAAACATAAGACAAGCCGCTGCAATCGTTTGAAGTTGACCGGCACGAAAAAAATCTGAACAAAAAAAAACGGCACCTATGAACGGTAAAGTGGAAAAAACCTATCTATACCTGGTCGAATTTGTTTTACATATGACAGGCCGCCCTGTCTTGTTTGTCGGGTAGGGCTGTAACAATAAAAAGTAATGACTTGTAAACTGATGGAACTACTTTTTTGATGGCGCTATTTCTCAATTAACTGATTGATTGATTGAGTTCGAGGATTGTTTGCAGTTGTGACAATGGGTGGGATTGATTTTATAGGATTATGTTAGGGGAGGACAAATATTTAATGCTTCAAGTGCTATTGAAAGAAATGGGAGTGCTCATAGCACATATAGCAGAATCCAATTCAACTTGTCAGAAATCAGCTGTTTCAAAGAGCAATATCACAATACTTAACCTACAAATGCTGAATCTCGCAGATTATTGAAAAGGTCTTTTAAAAAGTTATTCTTTGAAAGGTCTTCTTTTAAAAGGTCTTTTAAAGACTTTAAAGGTTCTTTAGACTTTCAAGCCTTTTGATTATTGTGTCGAAATCACGGTTTAATTATTACTGGATCAGCTGATTTATGACAAGTTAATTGGCTCCTGCTATATCTGTCAATTCTCATTGTTGAAATGGTTTTGAACGTAATTATCAATTTCCTATTCAATTAAAATCTGCAATTTTATAGTATAAAAGTCAATAAAGTTTTATGGAAGTTACATTGTTATACACAACTTATTATTAAAACAAACTTCTTCAATTTCTCTTCAACCTATAACCTTGTTAGATTAACTTTCTCCCATGTTTACACTCATTATTCATCTCTGCTAATCTCGTAATATAAATATTGATTCACTTTTCCTGATTTAGTTGATTGCAATGTACAGGGTGATTAAAAAAATAACACAGCTTAAAAAATTTGTATATTATGAAAGAAACATAATAGAACCTTCTGTTATACATCATAGAGCAATTTTTTTCACTCTCAAACAAGTTCTGATATGTTCAATATGACCCCCTCCAGACACTCCAGCAATAGATCAACCCGAAACCTCCCTCAAATTCGTTCCACACTCTCTGTAGCATATCAGGCGTTTTATTTTTTGTTTCTCATATTGTATTTTTATTTAAAATGTCATTCAGGCTTGTAATGGACTCTATGTCTGTGAGTTTTCTATGTGTGAAATGAATAAATTCATAAATAAGCTTTGTAGTAGAATATTCTGAATATTAATTCGCCCATTCTTTTTATATGTGAAAATTTTCGTAGAAGAAATAAAATTTATTCTTATTTATTCTTATTCTTATTAGTTTTCTATACTCGATTCTTTATTTGTGTCTAAAGCTCTCCGATGGTGTTCTACAGGATCACCCGGGTCTGAGAGGCACGCCGCTGGCGATGCTAGCCGCACAGTGCAACAAGCTGAGCAGCAAATCGCCGCCCCCACTAGCGGATGCCGCCGTTGGCAAGGGCTTTCATCCGTGGAAGAAGTCGCCCGGGGGCGGCACCAGTCCTAGTCCGCGCGTTAGCACCGCCTCCACGCCCCCCGTGTCCAGGGCGCCCTCTTCACACGTGGTGGCACCGCCGCCGCCTCCATCCAGCTGTGCCGGACCCACTTACACGGGCGGCGACCTGTATTTCCCGGGGGCGGCGACCACTGGACAGACCGCTGATCACCAGTTATTGGGTGAGTCATTGAAATAGTTTTTTTAAAATTAGTTTATAACATTATAAGAATGTTTTTGTTTCACTTGTGTGTAAAAAAAGAATGGCAATAAATTGATTCTGATTTTGAGTTTTTCAATTAATTTTTCAATAGTAATTGAAAAGTTTTCTAATGAATGGAATATTTATTGGCATTTTCAACGTACATAATTCACAAAATAAATATCTTCAAAGAGAAAAAATAAAAATACAGATAAACAATATGTTATTCACTTTAAATTCATGATTTTAGATTGGAAAATAAAATTGTTAACACTTTCCATAATTTTTAGTGAAAAAATAGAAGTAATATTGATGTTTAGAGTATTATTTTTTGAGGCATGAAAATCTTTTAGAGGATTGTTGTTGTGGCTGGCTTAATATTATTAAATTGGGGAAGTTTCAAGTCTAAAATGTATTAGCCCCTACGCCCACTTCGCAACTGCTATCTGATTTCAGTCAGCAACTCAATGTTGCCAGATGACATTTGGCTGTTTTTCGGGTAATCTAACCTATCAGCCAACGTGATCTAGCAACGCTAGGTTGCTGACTGAAATCAGTTAGCAGTTGCTTAGTGGGCGCAGGGGCTTATGATGGCTTATTTAAATCATTGACAATTGGTTTCAAACTATTAAAAACTGTTTCAAACATTACTTAGCCAATCAGTTCCATTACAAAAATGTAGAAAAACTATATAAACATCAAGAAAAGAAAATTTATGGAAATTAACCCACTCAACTATCATGGATATCCATGTACAAGAATGGGTGAATATAAGTCGAACATCCAAGTCTAGAACGTTGTTTTAACTTGGTTTCAACTGAATATCCGCAACTTGAATCAATCAATCAATCAATATTTTGTTGCCAAAAATAAAATAAAACAATACAAAAGTGAATCAGTACAACACTAGAATAAGATAAAAAATAAATAATTACCTTGAGATTTGATAACGAATTTTAAACCATCAACAATATCATTAACAATGTGGCACTACCGGCAAAAGATAATCTTGTGCGCCGGTAGTGTGGTCAGAAGCCACAAAAATTGTAAACCAAATGCATTAGGCTTCTGCAGCATTTAAAAAGAATTTGAAAAGCAAATTAAAAATAAAACTTTGATTTTTAAAATTTATTCATTAGAAAAAACATTATTACATAAGTATGTGGAAAAAGAAAACAATAAGTTTTATATCAAGCTTATAAATTATAGAAATAATCAATGAACTTTAATTTGGTGCAGGTAAACCAGACAACCACTCTCTGTACACGCGGCACCCGTACGAGTCATGGCCGTTCAACGCGATGCCGGCCAGCCATCACTCGGCGCTGAAAGGCCACAGCGGGGCCGATGGCGGCGCCGCGGCGGGGGCGGCCTGGTGGGACGTGCACTCGGCGGCCGCCGCCCAAGGCTGGCTGGATGTCGGCGGAGGTGTGCATGCGGCCCAGATGGCCGCTGCGGCTAACTATGCGGCCGTCAGCGATTATCCATCGCTAGGTCACGGCCTGGCCGCCTCAAATACCGCGCATCATTTGCTCAGCTCGCAGGTTAGTGGAGATTAGATTAGATTACTTTATTCATGTAGATAACAATAATTCTAACTGCTTAGATTCTAGATTACAGAAGTTGTAAGTATAGCAGGATCCAATTCAACTTGTCAGAAATCAGCTGTCTCAAAGAGCAATATCACAATACTTAACCTACAAATGCTGAATCTCGCAGATTATTGAAAATGTATTTTAAAAAGTTATTCTTTGAAAGGTCTTCTTTAAAAAGGTCTTTTAAAGACTTTAAAGGTCTTTAAGACTTTCAAGCCTTTTGATTATTGTGTCGAAATCACTGTTTAATTATTACTGGATCAGCTGATTTATGACAAATTAATTGGATCCTGCTATATAAGTAATATAATTTTTAACTTCATTAATATGACTAATAATTTTTGAACAATATAAGTATTATATGCGAAAATGTGAAAATGTTAATATAAGTGAGATTTATCTACAAAAAAAATTAGAATTACAAGAAACAGAGAAAAACAAGTGACAGAGACAATTAGAATACTTAGTAATAGTTTCATATCGTCTTTGGTGAAGATAAGGAATTTTGATTCGTGGAATTAAGGTTTCAGGAACAATAGTAATACTGTAATAGCGTATGGCTTTTATCGGTGGGGAGACCCACCTCGCCGGATTAGATTAGATTAATTTATTCATGTAGATAACAATAATTATAACTGCTTAGATTCTAGATTACAGAAGTTGTAAGTATAAGTAATATAATTTTTAACTTCATGAATATGACTAACAATTTTTGAACAATATAAGTATTATATGCGAAAATGTGAAAATGTTAATATAAGTGAGATTTATCTACAAAACAATTAGAATAGACAAGAAACAGAGAAAAACAAGTGACAGAGACAATTAGAATACTTAGTAATAGTTTCATATCGTCTTTGGTGAAGATAAGGAATTTTGATTTGTGGAATTACGGTTTCAGGAATAATAGTAATAGCGTATGGCTTTTATCGGTGGGGAGACCCACCTCGCCGTAAATAACCCAATTTCCACTTGGGTTAAAATTCGATTTCACTTATCACAATATTCACTAATTTTGAAAGAAGTTCTTTTAGATTTCAGAAAGTCTAAAAATCTATAAAACTGAAATTCCAAATTATTATTGAAATATTGAACTAGGTAGACGAGACAATATATTTATTATTTTCAACCAGTTTAATTTAAGGCACTTCAATTCTCAATGGATTACAGTATTACAACTTTTCAAATATTGATTTCTCATAGAATTCTCATTGTAAATATCACTATTTCACAAAATTGATTGATTGTTTAAAATTTGAAAGGACTCATCTACCATACAGTACAACCTTGGCTGCATCATAGTTGATGAATTCTCAGCCTTGTCGTCCACCGGAACCGATCTCGTCCAGAAACGTCCGATGACGACTACTGAAAAGTCTCTCTTCTTATCACCCCTCTCATAAATTTCATTTAATGGTACGCCGGCCAAACGTACGAAGTGGAGTCCATTTGATTCAATGTTAGGAGCTCGGACGTTTTCGGAAGAAAACGGTTCCAGTAAACGTTGAGGCTTCACGTTTTCAAGATTATTAATAAAGTAAGAATTATATAAATTTATCATTCATGATAATCATACGAATAACAAATTTATACTTTCAAGATTGTATAACCCTGAAATGCGGTAATTCATTGTAAATCCAACTGTCTTAACATAATGATCTGACCATATCCACCTCTTGAATGAGTTTCCACTGTCTTTACAGTTATCCCCTTATTTCGTTCCCAATGCCTGGGAAGTAGTCGTCATCTCTCTTCTTATCACCCCTCTCATTAACCACGCACAAGCTTAGAGCTCATGTGGGCATCATCCTCAGCAGAAAAAACTGTTAGGGCCGGTTCATGAGCTCGGGATTTAGCTAAGTCCTAGACTAAAACGGGTGTCCACCGTCGCATCGACAAACGTTAACCTCGATAGTATGTACTAAGGGCTCTCTATGCTGCTAACCCACTAACCTATCGAGACAAATGTTTGTCGATGCTACGGTAGCCACCCGTTTTCAATCAATCAATCAATCAATATTTTTATTGCCAAAAAGTAAATTATACAACAATAATATTGGTTAACAATACAAAGTAAAATTGGTACAACATTAGCATAACATACAAAAAAAAAATAATAATAATAATTACCTTGAGAATAAATTTTAAACCATCAACAGTATTGTTAACAATTAATATGGCACTACCGGCAAAAGATAATCTTGTGCGCCGGTAGTGAGGTCAGAAGTAACAAAAATTTTAAACTAAATGCATTAGGCTTCTGCAGCATTTAAAAAGAATTTGAAAAGCAATAATAATGAATTGATAATTCATTAGAAGCCAAATGAATTAAATCGATCTTTAAATTCAATTCTAAATTAGTCTAGGACTATTTTAGTTTAGTTTTAGTCTAGGACTTGGCTAAATCCCGAGCTCATGAACCGGCCCTTAAATTCAATGTGTTTTATTTATTTATCCATCAATTTTTAATAATTCGTTTTTGCCTTCACAGCACTTGCTGCAAGACACCTACAAATCGATGGGCCTGCCCGGTCAGGGCTCGTTCGGCCTCAGTCACCACCACCATCACCATCACTCGGCCGCTACCACATCGCCGCCGGCCAGCGCGGCAGCCGCAGCGGTGTCGGCGCCGTCGCCGCGTTCGCAGCGTCGCTACACGGGTCGCGCCACCTGCGACTGTCCCAACTGCCAGGAAGCCGAGCGACTCGGACCGGCCGGAGTGCATCTCAGGAAGAAGAACATACACAGCTGTCACATACCCGGCTGCGGCAAAGTCTATGGCAAAACGTCGCATCTGAAGGCGCATTTGAGGTTAGCATCTCAGAAAATATCGATATCGTATTATTTTATAATAGTATCACAAGACATATAAAACAATAAGACATTAATTATTTTATTATCATACTCACGATCTTTTGGGAGTTCCTCATGGTCATATAATATAGCGTCCCTCTGTAGTGTTGCCAGTTTACACAGACACACTAAGAAATCAATTACAGTCGAGCTACGTTTTGAATAGAGGTGGCTGGAATGCTAGGAATGTAGAAGCTGGTCGAGTGGGGGTAATCAAGATAGGGCAGACGAAAGCGTGTGAGAGAGAGAGGAATAGCGTGTGAGAGAGACAGCTCCCCGCACACCTCATACCGTACTATTCTGTGATTTCTCTATTCTCTCCGTAGCTCCACTGTATGTCTAAGTTCACAATGAGCATTTAATGATGTTTAGAATTTTATTTTCGTGTCCATTCGAATATATTTATGAAAAAAGGTAGGTATGTGATGAAATGATTTCCAATAAAATATCATAAGCCTCCATTTTTAAAATAGAATCAATGCTTGCAAGAAACAACTCAATTTTTAAATTGAATGATCAAATTAACGTTTGTTAGTTCCCAATGTTTGTGAGTTACCATAATTAAAATAAAGCATTATTTTTATTTTCCTCCATGTTTTGATTATCATATTTTCTCTTTTGCATCTTGAGTTATCATTAAATTCTCATTCAATATTCCAATCAAATTAAATTAGGTATAACATTCAATACACCATATATCCTGTAAAATAATATTATAACAAAATTCATATTCAATATATTTTTTTTAAATTCAATAGATATTAATGAAATAATTCTTCATACTTCTAAGTAATCAATTAATCACAATCAATATGTCGATATAATTCAATTAATTCATCATATACCTTGTGGAATAATATTATAACTAAATTCGTATTCAATATTTTTTTAATTCAATAGATATTAATGAAATAATTCTTCATACTTCTATGGAATCAATTCATTACAATCAATATTTCGATATAATTCAATCAAAACATTGTATTGCCAAAAACAAAATGAACATAACAATGTGTAAAATAAGGAGATAACATCTCAATTGAAATAAAATTTCAATATATCTAATACCTCTTCTTCTGTCTGTGTGATAACATCACAATTGAAATAAAATTTCAATATTTCTAATACTTCTTCTTCTGTCTGTGTGATAACATCTCAATTGAAATAAAATTTCAATATATCTAACACCTTTTCTTCTCTCTGTGTGATTGTAGGTGGCACACAGGAGAACGGCCTTTCGTGTGCAACTGGTTGTTCTGCGGCAAACGGTTCACTCGGTCCGACGAGCTGCAGCGTCACCTGCGCACGCACACGGGCGAGAAAAGGTTCGCCTGTCCGATCTGCAACAAACGCTTCATGCGATCCGATCATCTCGCCAAGCATGTGAAGACGCACAACGGCACGGGCAGCAAAAAGGGCAGTTCGGACAGTTGTTCGGACTCGGAGGACAATTCGCAGCCGGACATGTCCGGCGTGAACAGTCCGGCTTCGATGAATCACACGCCGTCGCCCGGTCTCGATGTCGATGTGAAGCCGCCGGGTTTGGTTTGAGCTAGGTGGGGTCCGGCGTTGTTCTATCATCAGTACCATCCGTAGGACACCGGTCTAGGACAAAATAACACGCCAGGACCCCATGCACGGCATTGTGAAGTATTATTTCAAATCAGTGATCTAGTTGCCGCTCGTTTAAGACACTATAAAAGAACTGTGAATTATTATTGAAATAAGGAATTGAGTTGCCGCTCGTTTGAGAATCTGTCCGCTCGTTTAAGACACTGTAAATTAATAATTGTGAATTATCTTTGAAATAAGGAATTGAGTTTCCTTATCGTTTGAGAATCTGTGAAAGGACCAAAACTTTGCGGAAATAAAGAACTGGGTATGGGAAGTGTGTAATGATGAAGGGTAAACAGATATAATCCGACCACTGACAAATAATTGTGAATTATTATTGAAATAAGGAATTAAGTTTCCTTATCGTTTGAGAATCTGTGAAAGGACCAAAACTTTGCGGAAATAAGGAACTGGGTATGGGAAGTGTGTAATGATGAAGGTTATACCGATATAATCCGACCACTGACAAAAGAGCCTTCAAAATAAGAACTCTACTGCGCAGAGAGAGCGCACGTTATGCAATGCAGCAGTTTATCTCACTCGCTCACTAGAGTAGTGGTACTATGTGATACTGTATCACTAAATCCGACCACTGACAAAAGAGCCTTCAAAATAAAAACTCTACTGCACAGAGAGAGCGCACGTTATGCAATGCAGCAGTTTATCTCACTCGCTCACTAGAGTAGTGGTACTATGTGATACTGTATCACTTCAGTGATACGATGCGCGAAGGTTCTTTTGTCTGTTGCCAGACTATAGAAATGAGAATTCAAAGAATAAAACGTTCATTCAATCATCTGGAGAGATGATTTACAATTTTCTACTTGGACGATGTGTGAAATGATCGAAATAATGCAGATAGAAAAGAAAATTGAGAGTGTAAAACAATCAATAAATGACCTGTAGAAATGATTCACGATGGATAAGCTCCAGACAACCCTAAAAAATCCTAATTTTACTAGTTATCTTGGATTGTACACGTTTCAAATAAAAATATGTTATCTAGTTCAAAGTCAAATCTGATGAACAGGGGAAATATAATAATAGTATTCAAGTATGTTCCATCAAAACTCATTTCAAATTATTGAAAAGAATTTGAGTTGATATTCCACTGATTTTGATCTCTCCATATTATAAAGTAATTTCACATTCAACTTGTCTCCAAAACCTGAATTAATTAATAAATCTCTCAACTATTTCTTATATCAAAACCAACTTCACGAGCGGTGACATGGTACTATTTGGTTAATATTGTTCAACTCTTTTGAACAAATTTGAAAATATAATTATTTAATAATATTGTACCGACCATTTTGTACATATTTAACATAATTCTTACGTTATTCAATTGTACAAAATACCAATAGATACTTCGACCAATTTGTTTCTACATCGAATCGGTGTGATAATTATCATTCAAATAATTGTAATGTACAGCTTATTCTACCTATGTAAAATGAAAAAACAATTCGTACTTGAGAGAAGAGATGTGAGCTATTCCTATGGGTAATAAGATTCAACCACATGAACAAAAAAGGATCAATCCTGGTAGATAGATTATGATAAAATCCATCCATGTAATTTTATTCTTGAAATTGAGGTTTTTTGAGTGCGATAAATTCAAGTTTTTTAATCTCTTGAATGGTGTGTTGCAAAAATGTGCAAGGAGTGATCAAGGAATACAAAAACTTTTCGAACAAAACAATTATTTGTCAAGTAAGTAGAATCCTTAATCTTTTGCGGGTATTACATCACTTCTCTCGATTATGAATTGTAATTTATGTGTATGAATGTAAATAAGACCAATATAATATGAGTATGCGTTTAGCTTATTACTACTCTCAATTAATTATTGTCTCAGTAAAATCAAGTTTGCCTGATTACAGGTGAACTATTATTCTATCGTGTAAATTAATGATTGTAAATAATTATCATGAAAGTATATTGTTGTTTGCTAGAAAAAAGTATATACATCACATATCAAACAAGAGTATTTCTATTTTAATGGAACAGAAATATGCGTGCGCATATAATTACAATTTTTGTCGAGCATAAATATTATTATGACTGACTGGGATGTGATTGATAAAATGTTTTATAATATTTGTAATAGTGATATCACTGTTATAAATAATAATAATCATGTTTTATTTATAAGTGTGTTGGTTTATTTCTACATGTTCTTCAAAATATTTGCTTGCATCTATTCTCTCGTTTAAAACTTAAATAAATCAAAGTACAGGCAAGTGCTCAAATTGTGATATCTTATTGAGGATAGTTTGTAATGTACGAAATGTTTCAAATGTTTTTGTTGCTCATCAATAGTAAAACGTAATCACTTTTATTCTGGAGGTAAAGTAATGTTCACTTGAAGATATTACAGAAAATTTGTCAATTCCTTGTGTGTAATTGAGGAAAATAATGGATGTACCTAATTTCATTTGTAATAAATTATTTTTGATTGAAATTAACCTTTGTGTCTTCATTATTCTCCATGATTCACTTCAACAACTATATTCATACTTCAAATCAACAAATTCCAAACCCAAGCAGCCTTATTACACTCACATTCATTTGATTTGATGCTTGGCATTAGATAGATAGACAGATAGAGAGGTATTATTCCTTCTTCATCGTACTCTACGGTCATCAGCAACATCAAGATATAATGTATTCCTATCTATCTATCTAATGCCAAGCGTCAAATTGAATGAATCTGATTCTGATTGCAGTTATTATAAACAGGATTGGGATCTGTAGTAGTAGGCCTATATTGTTAAGTGAAGGAATACTGAATTTTTCCATTGGTGCCTTTTCGACAGTGAACTCGGATAATCTCGGATCAAAGTAAAACATAATCTCCCACAAAAAATAACAGTCCTTCTTGGATACTTGTGTACGTCTGATTTTCATTCCAGACCTTGTCTTTCTAATCAATATAATAACAATCAACCTCATTCAAATACAAAGAGCGATCAGATCAGAAGGCTTCTGTATAATAGATATCATCGAGAAGTATTACATGACGACAATCAACTTTGGAGTAAAGCTTTTATAAGTCATCAAATATACACGAGTCCACTCATAAATATTTGAAATTGTTATTATTTTGCGGCCTCCCGTTGAATAATTTATTCACAATTATTCGTGACAATTGTTCCCGATATTAAAGTTTCATCCATGTTCAGCGCTTGAAAGGTTGGAACATTGACCAAAGGATTGATTATTAATATTGAATGAGGGGAACTGAGCTATTTTGAGGCTGAAGTGGTATTTATAACTTATACCTTATTACCTGGAACTTATGAGGAGTGAGTTGGCTCTGTTATAGATAGTCGTTATTTTTATTCAATTCTATACAAAAGGCCTGTAAGTTAACATTTGATTATTTAATTACATTTATTGACATACAACTTTTGAAAATAATACCAATTACCGTACGAGTAATATAGGTGGAATACAATGAGAAAACGTGATTAGGTACCCTCATAAAAATCGTATTGATACACCATAAACATTTTATTTTCTTCAATAGTTCGAAAAGGCTGAAGGTGAAAGGTTTTTAATTCCATTTATGAGTCAATTTCTCAATAATATAAAGGGCAAAGTGTTTACAAGCTTCTTTGTGGACTGCTTATATTTTCAATGTTGTTTTTCAATTTTCATGAATATAAACTTTAATTTCATTTCTTATTGTAATTCTTATTAAAATTCATTTCTTTATTATAAGTTGAAGTTTGTATTGAATAGATTAATGACTATGAACAAACAAGGATTGAACACTCTACATTCAAAGTTGATTTCCAATACTTGTAGGCTGAATCTTACCAACTCTCTCCAAAATGCTGTTTGCTTCTTAATTAACTGTGAGAAAAAATACCACCTGCTATAATTCTATAATGTAAAGAATAGCTGGCATTAGAGTTTTATCTAATTAGTACAGTCACTTTTGTAGAAATGATTGGTAAAACTCAAACTTTGTGAATAGTCCTAGTTATTCCCAATAATTATGGAAATTGGAGTGGATTTTCTTCTTCATAAGTTGTGAGTTTTGTTATGAATTGTTTATGACGTTAGCCTCTCACCACTTGAAAGTTTCAGACAAATTATTATTGGTTTTTCCTCAATTGTGCGTTTAAATTGATTGAATCACTCTAAATACACGTAGTAGCTTGGAAAAAAGGGAAAATTGAGGAAAGTTTTCCTTTCTAAGAACCGTCTAAACTACCTACAATGTAATTTTGTTGAACTTTTTCTTTTTTAAGCGAAGTTTTTCCACAAAGTGTGTACTACAAAGGAAGTGGGTAACAAACTCAAAAGAAGCTCGCATTTTTGTATGATTCAGTACAATCCATCTCCATGCACACCTGATTCAAAGTAAGCTATTCTTAGCAAGCGTTTGCAAGCGGACCTCCTTTGTAAATGCATCCTTAACATAGAAAGCTTGCTATAGCAGGATCCAATTGACTTGTCATAAATCAGCTGATCGACGAGCATTATGATCACAGCTATCTACAGATTGAAAAAAGTCCGATGTGTTCAATGATGCTAACATTGAATCAAATGGTCAGCTGTTCGGACATCGGACTTTCTGACAAAAACGTTTCTACTGAGTGGTATTTGAGCACCAGGCAAAGGGACAACTAGTTTTATTCGAACTTATAATGTTGCCATCTATTTAAAAGTGAATAGTCGTGAATAGTTACTAGTCGGGATGGAAGAGAGAGAAAAAGGAAGAACGAATAAAGAGTGGGAAGTGGAATTCTGATAGCGTGGGAGGGCGTGTGAAAATCTCAACGGAAAATCAACTTTCAAGCATGACATCGATTAATTTTTCAAAATAATAGATCTTGTATTCCACCTCTCCTAAAACCGTATTGACGTCTTTGATGCTTCCAATCACTCCATGTTTACATTTCGTTGTCATGGCAACCAAGTTGTTATCGATCTTGCATCAATTAAGTATCTAACAGTTAATTTTCCAAAGACTTCGACAATGGGTCGCCCCTAACCAAGCGAAGTTCACTCTTGCTGAATAAACAAACTGAAGTGGTTGGGTCAAGAATCCTCAGTATCATATAACTTCTATATTCACTGGAATCAGTCATTAGAATAGATTGATTTCACCACTGAAGCTTTGATCAATCAATAAATCTCACTCATAATGTACTTTCGTAATGTTGATCGGTCAATAGCTAAAAACTCGTAATTTTCAACGAAAATACATTTGTTAACTTGAATGCTCTCACCGCACAACCAACAAAATATTTCTCCAAAACTAAGATTGACTGACTTTAGGGGGACACAAAATTGAGTGGAGGGGCCGCTTTAATTCGAGATTATTTACAGCGGTTAGTCGAAATTGACGGGCCAACCGACTAACCCGGGTCTTTTTAATCAGAGCTACAAACGAAGTTAGGAAATGCCACCCGCAGTGTATACGGGGTGCGTCGAAAGGGAAAAATCTGCTGATTAAATTCATCGGTGGTGTAGTGACTGCAGAGCTGCTCTCAGAATAAACACTCACACTCTCTCACAAATCTGCAGTCTAATTCAATTGATATCCGGCCACCGCGCTGCGGATCAACATTGTTTCTCTTTTCGTCTTTCTCTTTATCTTCGCTCTTACTGACGTTTTTCCCTCTCTTTTTGTCTTCTCTCTAATCGTAAAGATATCAAGCTCTCGCACAAAGCATGTTAAAGCCTACTTTTGTTTAGAAAAATATATATTTAGGCTACAATAAATTTAAAATTTATCATATATGAGCAATATTCTTTTCTTGAAACTGATATAAGCTGTCTTGATACAAACTCCGACTTAAAAAAGTTTCTTTTTGTTCCTATTCTCCTTTTTACTTCATCCTTATTATTTTTCTCTTTATTCTGGTGAGTTCCTCACATTTTCTCGATCTGTTCATTCTCGTCATAATACTCGTCATATTTGTTCATCGATAATGATATTATGACGGATAATATTGTAGCAAGATCAGATCTAATCTATCTATGAAACAATCACACAGTATAATTTCTGAAACTACTGTACGTTTACATTATTACAATAATACAATCATTTACATCCAGTAACAGTCGATTGTCATTTAAACATTAGGAAGAAGTACAAGAAATTAGGTAGAAAGAGAATTAAATATAAGAAGAAGAATAGAAATGCGTCACCCAGTAAGTACTGCCATCTACCGGTGGAATTGCTAAATACATTTCCGACCAATCAGGAGAGAGTAGGCGGAGCTTGAATCTTTTCGAGCTTGGGCAGTTTCAACTAAACTGTAGTCTTATTTACTTAACTTTTAATTTCTCCATTCATTTTCAGGCATTAATTTTTTACAGTTTGCAGTCATTATTTTTCAATTATTACAAATAATGTTAACATTGCAGTTGAAAGGATGAAGAAAGTGAACATTTCTAATGTTACATTATTGGAACCTATCAAGTTTCCGAAACTAGACAAAATTTTATTCAAATTGCTCAGAGTTGAAAACAGATTAAAACTTCAAGCCTTACATTTCCAAGATAACCTGAGGGAAAAGCTTGAAAAATTCACCGTGTTATTTCTATTACCATATAACCTTTTTCCGAAAATTTCAAATTAAATTTAAATTGTTTTTTTTTTTCAAAGGTGATCACAACCTTCAGTTGAGTGACAATCGTTTGACACAATTATCACTAGAGTAGCTAGATTGACGATTATCTGATTGTCGATTGATGTACTCTTACAAGAGAGTGATCAATCTCAGACGTGAAGTTGGCCTACTGTCATCAACTTCGAGCCATTAAGTGCCAGAAACGATGACAAAACCCTTTCACGGCTGCGTTTGATTAATTTCGACATGATTGTTACCAGCATGCGACCCTAGGCTGCAAGGGTCCTTCATCTCACCACAATAAATCTCGATATCTTACCCTTGGGCCCTATCCCTCACTGTTGGGACTCGATCCCGCTAAACCGACATTGATTCGCGTCTCTCCCTTTTGTCAGACGCTAAACACCCCGAGTCTCGTTAATCCGTCAGGGTCGGACCGACGTCCCTTTCACATTAAAAACAATTTTGTGCTCATCTATCAATTGCCATTATGTGATTTGCGCCTGAAGGGGTATCAAACGCAAGTGATTGGGTTTGTGTTTAGCTACGGTTGGCTAAGGGTTGAGATTTTGTTCGAGTGCTTGGATTTAAGTTTTAGTTGTCTTGACGTTTTTGTTGAATCATCTACTCGTTCAGAATACTTTGAAGTTTATCCTATGTAAAATTAAATTTGATTTGAGTATTGATGTATTGAGTATTGCGTATTGAGTATTGAGTATTGATTGATCTTGATGTATTTCGTCAGTGATGTTTTCAGAGAGGACAAAATATTTTGTAGTTCATACTATGGAAAATAAAGTTTGATTCCAGTATTAATTATTGATTATTGAGTATTGATTGATCTTGATGTATTTCATCAGTGATATGGTTTCAGAGAGGACAAAATTCCAGAGGCTTTATTCAGCCATTGAAACAAATTTGATGAGATCTTTTCGTCGATCTGTTTGTTCTAGTAATGATCAAGTGCTAGTGGAAAATTGCAATCGATTGAGAGAAATGATATTTGAATATCCATAATGTTCATAAATTGGTCCATAAATATAATATATATTTCATATAAATTAGTCCATAATATTCATTATACCGATAAATTAGTAACTCTGATAACTCGAATTTACTCATTATATCGATAAATATATTAGTAACTCTGGTAATTCGAATATGGTACCTTCCACACGATTTATAATGATGTTTTCTAATCGCTTGTTCCCCATTATATAGAATCCATTCTGTATTATTTATCCATGTTCATTTTATCCAATTCTTCTTTTAAACGGTGTTGAATGAAATGAATAATATTTTCTAGCACCCGTAGAATCTGTACTTGAGAATGAACGTTAAGAATCCTCTATTACAGTTTAAGAGCGCAAACATTAGCAATAATAGTTTAATCGGGCAAGGTCTATTTATAACCGAATACCAAGTGTCTCCTGCAGAAAAATGAGTTTGAGGGCAGTGATTCCTGGTTCTTCAAGATTTGGCCGGTGGCTCCGACTGGGCGGAGATGCCTAGTCCTATAACTCACCTTCGCTGTGTTTTTGATGTATTTTCTTGTCACAGTTTGCTGTGTACTCTCGCTTTTTATAACTTTCAATTGCCCTATCCGACTTCATTTGGGACTCGAAAAATAGATACAGGCACCATGGTTCAGGAGTTTCGTGGAGTTGGACTAAAATAAAACGCTAGAATATGTTAGCATGTTGGTGGAGGAACGTTTCAAATTTCGGAGCATGTTTTACGTGAGAGTTTCAAATTTCATTGTTAGTTTTAGTGGATAAGTTGTAAGGTAGGTGGGGAATCTGGTAGAGTAGACGCACAAATCTCTGGAAATGTCGAAATTCAGTACTTGAAACTAAACAGCTCTCGAGTTTATCATGGCGCCTTTGAAGACTATCAACTATCATCGAATCAGACTACTATAGAATCAGCCTGTATCGAATCAGCCTATAAGGCTAGGCGTACACCGGTTAGTCAAGACAAGACAAGACAAAATTAGTCACATTTAGACACAGTGATTCAAATAGCTGCTTATGAAGCAGCACACACCGATGCAATGACTAATCGGTGTGTGTTGCTTCATAAGCAATTATGTGAAGAACTGTGACTAAACGTGACTAATCTCGTTTTGTGTTGTCTTGACTAACCGGTGTACGGCAAGTCTTAGTTTCCGTTTAATCATTAAAAGTATATTTGGCCTACTGAAATTACTACTTATCTAATAGATGATAGTATCATCAATTAATTCATTCACGCATTCAAGCATCATAATCAATTCCCAAAAAAATCAATTTCCAATCTATTACCTGTAATTATCTTTATCTTGAGTCGAACAAGGCAAAATATATAATATATTTGATGAGGAATTTGCATTTGGTTTAAGAAAATATAACAAAGTTATATTTATATAACCTTCTTATATAAAATATAACAAAGTTAAAGTAATTATTTATGTAAATATTATTCTTTACTGTCAGAATTGATTTTGAATGTTGTAATTTAGAGAACATAGTGCAATCAATAAAATTCTGAAATTATTATTCCTTTTCGATTCCTGATCATCAACACTATTTTTTATCAAGCGCACGATCATTAATGTACATAATAAATCATTTGTTCGTTATCTGTGTAGCTGAATGCTATACACGGACAAATATTTTGTTTGTGTAAGGAATATAGGCTCGGTTTCCCATCCCGTTTTATACTCGGGATAAATTTATGCCACAGATAAAATAAGAGTTTAAACCCACGCAGGTGTATCCCATCTAGTTAACTACTAATTTGTCCTAGGCATAATTAGTTAACTGGCACTAAGTGAAGCTTATTGAATACTAACCTCTAATTAAAAAAATTATTTAAAAATTTGTAAGTTTACTGAAAAAACTTATTGAATACTAATAACTAATCTCCAATTAAGAATACTCATTCAAACACATCTGTAACTGAGAAAAATGATAATGAACATCTTATTCAGGATCCCTGGTAAAAAGGCAGATGGGTCACCAACAATGTCAGTTGAAAATGCTGTGACTTGAATTCAAGAGAGTAGCTATCCTATCACCCTGAGGTCCCTGAGAGAGAGGAAGAGAGAGATTGTAAGTGAACAGCAACAGTGAAACAGGAAGGTAGGATGTCGCAAAAGGATTTCCACACACTCAAATCCGTATTATTGTACTGTATTTCAATGTGTGAGTGTTTGTATTTGTATTCTCGTCAGTGCCTTCAAAGAGACAGACGCTGCTCCTCCAACTACAATAGCTAGACAACTACCGAAGTCGAATCCATTTGAAATGCAAAGCGTCTACCAATATAGTTGCAGAAACAAAGCAACAGAAAGGCGTTTCCCGACCACCCGACGTTTCTCAGGCGACATGGCTTCATTTCACGCGTAGCAAACTGTAGAACGCGGAGAGTTGGCACCACTGTCAATGGGGAAACTAAACACTGTGACTGTACTTCAAGGGTTACAGTGTTTTCCATTGGGATTTCCTCTCAGGGTATCAAAAAGCCTTGGATTACTCCCTTGAATAGAGGATTGATACATACTTACGATCCATAAGTCGTACCTTATACAGGGAGCAATATAATGGGGATTTATGGATCCAAAGCGGTCGAACGAAACATTACAGTTACAGCTCAATCTTATTTCTGAATCAAACCTCTTGAACATTCTTTGATTTTCTGAAAAAATTTTGAATCTTCAAAAATATTCGAAATTGTTAATTTACTCATGTGGTTTATTTACATAAATATATGTAAATATACACATATACCATTTCTGGCTCATGCGGTTAATTTACTTCATGTGGTTTATTCTCATGAAGTGTAAATCTAAGATGGTAACGGTAATTTGGAGATAACCTCAACATTTAAATTTGTTTTGTGCTAGAGAAGATGCTCACATAAGCTCTAAAATTGTGCGTGGGTAATGGGAAGGATGATGATGAGAGATGAATGTATTTTATATAACTAAATTCACGAATTAAAGAAGTTGATAAAGTTTGTAGAACAAAAAATGTGTTCAGTTGAAGTGGAATTTGAGAATTTCAACAAGTTCTTTCAATTAATTGCAGAAGTTATGGGCGTCTGCCTGTTTCTATTTCCTTTTCGTATATGTTTGAATGATCCAATATTGATTATTTTCAGCCTTTTGTCTGTTGAAATGATTTATTAGACCAAAAGTATTCTCCACCATCAAAGGTATGTGAAATCGGTATGTACTATTGATAAGTACAGTACCCAGAGTACCAGTGAACAAGCACTTCAATGATAATTTAGATTCGCGCTTCATTTTATCGAAATATTGTCCCGAATGCATCATAATGGAATGCATAAATTATAAATCAATGAATCATTTATCCAATCATCAACCATTGAGAGAGTACGGGCTTATACCAAAAAGGATTTTTCTTACAATCTACACAAACAGTACAAATTCAGCTCACCCTATGTCATAACATTGTACCACAGAGAACAGATTAGACTACAGAGTATCGCTTCTCTATGATTGTACTAAATCCTCAATTTCAATATTTGGATTAAAGATCTTTTGAGTACTTCAAAAAAGAATAAGTTGATAATAAAAAATCGAAGGATGGCAAATAAAGTGACGAAAAAGTTTTTTTAGTATGAAATCGTAACAAAGTGAAATGAGGCTCGAAACCTGTTAAATAGCTTAATCAGTAAAAGGTGTAAAGTAGAAGAATCATATCTGTGACAAGAAATATTTTTTTATTTGAAAATTATACAAAGAGAAATGAGTCTCGACCTCTGTTAAATAATAGCTCAATCAGTGACAGGTGTAAAGTTGAAGAATCATATCTTAGATCAAGTGGAAAACAAGCAATAAAACACAATAATTTGGATCGGGATGAAAGGAAGCAAGTGAAGCAGCGCGATGCAATTTGAAATATTTATGTTGCCTGTTGTAATTAATCAGAAACCTCGGAGACAGATCTCACCGACAAGAATTAAACGCAACAAGATGCAGACATGAAACTGTTGAAAGCTGAAAATAGATTTATCTCTTCGTTTCTCTTTTCTCTTTCTTATTCTCATTTATCTTTCGCTCCTCTTCGCCGATGAATAGGTGGGAAGACAGAGTTAATATAAGTAGAGTAAAATATAAGTGAAGAGACAGAGAACTAATAGCGGTTTAGCTTGCTTGGTCGCGGCAGATCTGTCTTTTAAATGGGCCGCCACTGCTTAATGAGATGGTATCTAAATCAAAAAGGGAATCCAGCAATGACATTTCGGTATTTATCATTCGTGAACGAGACAATCAACAGGGTTTTGTGGTATTTTGAATAGAGTATGTGGGGTATATTATATAATAGAGTACAGTATCTGGTTGATTTTATTGTTTAATGTGATTACCGAATTACTGTATTGATACTGATACTAAATACTGATTACTGTAGGCTATATTATTGATCACTGTTATTTTATCGACATCACAATCATAATCGACTTTTGAGTCTAATTGATAAATTTGATTTGCTAATTCGTTTATTCACAAATTCAATTTTGAGTCAAAATGATAACATATGCCATAGAATAATTTTTAATACTGCTTAATATTGATTGAATTTTATTCACAACAAGCTGTCCCGGCGAACTTCGTATCGCACTCTTCCCCAAATGTCCCTTCATGCCACCTTAAAAATGTCTTTATTCTTTATTCTTAAAAATAATTTTATTTTATTTTTATTTTATTTTATTTTTATTTTATTTTTATTTTTTATTTTATTTTTATTTTATTTTATTTTTATTTTATTTTATTTTTATTTTATTTATTTTATTTTATTTTATTTTATTTTATTTTTATTTTATTTTTATTTTATTTTTATTTTATTTTTATTTTATTTTTATTTTATTTTTATTTTATTTTTATTTTATTTTTATTTTATTTTATTTTTATTTTATTTTTATTTTATTTTTATTTTATTTTATTTTATTTTATTTCATTTTATTTTATTTTATTTCCGTTCTTCAATTTTAATATTTGAAATGATAGAACATGACTGTATTATACGAACGATAACTCATTCTTAATATTGATGATTCTAGCGTAAAAAATAATTAGAGCAGAAAACCTAGTACAAAAAGAAATGGTTCGGAGCGGGAATTGAACACCCAACCTCTTGGTCGTTGGATATGCAATTCGTGGATAGGCCGAGTCGCTATCCACTGGGCTATTGGGACTTGAGATGACAGTGCTAATTTTCTGATCTTGAATCACGACTATCTTTCCGTTCTTCGGTAGCCGGCAAATTCAAAACTTGGTCTGTAAATGTTTGATAGGTTAGGTCATTAATGTAATAATTATTTATTAATTATAAAGGGATTTTCTTATATTTTAATACATATTATGTTAACCAGTGCTTTAACAATTCAAACGAATCCAAAATCATCTAAATCGGTTCAGCCGTTCTCGAGTTATAAGCGAGCGTACAGACACCAACTCTCTTTTATTAATATAGATATCGATTTTGATTCGAAATGATAATATTAATTTGTCAATGAATAATTAATTATTGATTCTACTTCATATTTATTAACAAAATCGATCTTGTTAATTATAATATATGCCAATGAATAATATTATTGATACTGCTTGAATTTTAAAAGATAACTTCTGACATCAGAAAGGCAGAGGAGAAATAATGCAGTATCAGCATTTATTGTCCAATGAGTTGAATATGCAAGTTTGTTCACGGAAACATTTAAAAAACTTTTCTCATCATAATTAATAAATTTTTTTGTAATTTTCAAAGTGTATATTTTTTATTCCTTAATTTTCTTTTACATTTTCGACTACACAATTTCCATGGCTGCATGACACTGAATGAATTCTTAAGACACTTTGAATATTGTTAAAAGCTGAGATGAGATAAATTATTGTCATTGAAAGATCAGATGCCTTGGAAGAATGAACAAGCTGTACGAACAGACATTCACACGAAATCCAAATGAATTCAACCTGAAAAATGACGTCATTGCATTGACGACAGATTCGTTAATTCTAAATTAATTCTCGTAAGAGGACATCATTCTACAGTGGTTAAATTCAAAAAGTAGATTTTTTGCATCTGGATATAATATGGAATAAATTTGATTTTGACCTGGCGGATTTAACCTACTCATTTTCCTAGAGTAATTTAAAATAAGTGTCATATTCATACTTGAAACTGTAATCTTCCATAATATTTTTGAACTTCATTGTTATCACAGATGTCCGAAATCTTGACCTAATATTAGACCAAGCCAGAAAAAATCGACGACAATAATGTTGGACTGCAAGCGGCAGTGTTGGAGGCGGACCACGGACTCCACCTCTGTTATTGCTTCCTTTCTCTGGAGGCGGGGGGGAGGCGTAAGGGGGCGGTCATCACAGCCTCCACGTGCCCTGTCCGCCCCCAGCTGATCCATCATCATCATCATCCTCCTCTGATTAGCCCCGGACGCCTGGCAAATACTCCTACCTTTCCTCCCCTTCGGCTTTGTACAAGCAACACTTCCAAAAATGTCTAGATCTTTTTCGGCTACTTCTGACTACATAGTTGTCAATTACCTACTGATGATTGATTGTGACAAATTCTCCTTCTCTCTCCTTCGTATTTTTCTTATCATTCTTCATGTTTATTTTCTTCTTCATCTTCTTCTTCTATTTCATTTTCTCTTTCTTCCTCCATTAACATTCTCTTTCTCTTTCTTTTTCCACTTCTATATCTTTTTTCTTTATCTTTCTTCTAATTCCTCTCATTCTTCTTCTTCTTTTCTTCCTCCTCTTCCTTCTTCTCCACTTTATCCCTTTCTTTTTATTCTTCTTCTTCTTCTTCTTCTTCTTCTTCTTCTTCTTCTTCTTCTTCTTCTTCTTCTTCTTCTTCTTCTTCTTCTTCTTCTTCTCTTCTTCTTCTTCTTCTTCTTCTTCTTCTTCTTCTTCTTCTTCTTCTTCTTCTTCTTCTTCTTCTTCTTCTTCTTCTTCTTCTTCTTCTTCTTCTTCTTCTTCTTCCTTCTCGTATTGTATTTTTTCTTCATCCTTTTCTTTTCCCTGTTCTTCCTCCTCCTTCTCTTCATCTCCTCATTCTCTTCCTACTTCTTCTCCTTTTCCTCCTTCTTCTACATCTTCTTCTTCTCCTCCTTCTTTTTCTACTTTTACGTATAAATAAGGACTAAATACGACACAGTCTGTTGAGTTTGTTGTCTAGCCTTATCGACTATTTTTAAGTACAAACTCTTCGATTCCCCAGACCTGTCCTGATTTGAAAAAAGTCGTTAATTTGTTGAGAAGAACGTCTTGACGAATGAGGTAGACTAGGAGGTTTGAAAGACTCTTAGTAATATAAGAGGTCAAGTCTCTCTAAAGACTGAAGCCAGATCCACATAAATCCAATTAAATTTAACCAACATAAAATGACGCCAATGCCCTGACGTCCAATTAAACTCAATTGACTCGATATCATATTTTTACGGTGATTAAATTCAATTGAATTTTATGCAACTGTCATATAAAATAAGATCTATTCAAGTTATTCAGGTAAATTAATTTATAAGATCTATAATGTAAGTTATCATTAGTACTGGTTTTCAAGCAAGACACTGTCATGAAGAGAGCTATAATAATTGTTATAGCACTTCTGGTCTCTTATAATGTATTAACCCAGATTTATAGAAATAATTGGACATTTGAAGTTCTCATGCTCTCATAGTTATGTTGTTCAATTCACTTACTGAGAGCTCTTTCTGATATTGTTTAAACTGATATTGAACTGACATTAAAAACTGATATTAAACTGATATTGTTCCATGTGCTGAAGAGTACAAATTCACTAGTGTTGTAATACTACAATTTTCGATTCTCGATCAATACCAACATCTTCCAGAACTATCAACAGCATATCCAGACATCCTGCAGTTCCCAGCTGCATTTCTAAGCTTTCTGAATAATTCATAAACAAAGCAAAAGACAATAAAGAGGGGAAGCCACAGGAATCGAACGGGAAAACTGAGAACTCACTGTTTGTTTATTATTTATTTCCCCGGAAAGCATCGAAGTGAACGCAAAACTATAGACGCGGTTTGAGCAAAAACAAAACGCTTTTAATAAAATCAAGGCTCATTAGCGGTTCGTGTTATCTTTGATTCCAGTACAGAAGTTTGACAAAAGAAGAGAGCGGACAAGTTTGTGAGAGAAGAACAAACGGTGAAAAGGTTGAGAGTTGAGAGCAACGCCTCTTTTTATTATTTTATTCATAGTCGAGATGGTTTTTGAAAAAGTTCTTCACCCCTGCGATGTGCAGTCGATTGAAAAATTTCATCAACCCTCTTTTGTTTTCCAATAAAAATCTGGCGCACCGAAGCAGTTTCGACCACACCTCTTCACTGTTATTTTGTTTTCCAACAACAGCATCCAAGTTTTCAAACAGCGCGTGCCAATATCTCCACCTTTGCTAATCTAATTCCCAGTTTTCTAATCGAAACACAAAGAATCGGGGATTTTTTTATTGTAATGAGCGACCGTTTTCCAATGTGCATGTTAATGTGGAGTTTACTATGTTAGAACGTTTTTCTAGAGCCGTTATCGTGTATTGGGGGCGCGACTTTATGTCATTTTTGATTTGTTCATGCTTGAACGAGCAGTCGGTAGGTGATTTTTTTCACGAGTTTTTTGAAATATTCATACAATTGATCAGTTGAAAAATTATGTATGTCAAACGACTTATAAAGAAATAAGAATAATACTCTTGGCTTGACTTTTATTTATGTAATTCCATACTCATTCATTTTTTTCATAAATCAATATGTGACAGTTGATGCAAAAGTAAAAGGCCAATATTGAGCACAATGTATGTACAAATCGTGATATGAAAATTAAAAATTAGTCATAAGTGTCATAACTAAATCTCTGTCATAACAGAGAGAGTCCAGTCACAAAAGTCAATAAGAGGTTTAAAACCTCTCTTTCATACAATAAAGTTCTTGTATCAAAATTTGGATACATTTAATAAATTTATTCATTTATTCATGTTGCTTGGCTCCTTGAAGCTCTGCTTTTGGAAAGATAATTCTCCTATTTCAAACTTTGATATGTTGAATAATGGGAGACTTCAACAAAGTTAAATCGTCGAAATTCTATCAATTACTATGATAAATTAGATTAACATCTACACAATTTCCCTGCATGTAGCATTTCTTGATTGAATTAATGTCTCCTCTAAGTACAAATATGTAATCCATAAGTGTGGGTGAAGAATAGAAAGAATTAATTTCTTATATTAATTTCTATTCACTGTGCCAATCTTTCAGTTTGTTTCAATTGATTCATCTTTTATCAGGAATTCACTTTCGAAGAATACCAAATGATTCAATAAATCAATAGTGACAAAGAGATTGAAGCGAAACGAAATTAAGTCAACAAAAGTACGACAATTCTCTATTACTTTTGAATCTTATTGGCGCTTAAATAAGCTGCCGATTGCATTTCAATTGCAACTCGTCAAAACCAACACTGAAACGCGACAATCTTCGAATTCACCCTTTGGAAATAAGTTTCACCCTTCGATCGAATTCACCCCCGGCCAATTAGCCGTTGTCTTGTCTACCGTATACACACAGTCACCCTTTGTCCACGATCATACGCTGGGGATTAAAGTTTCTAATATGCCATTAAATTATTTTCACTTGTGCTAGATCAAAGATTTACAGCACGGGTAAGGGACAGACACAGAGGGTAACTACTGAGCTGCAGACGTATCTTCTTACAGTGCTGTGAAAATTGAGAATACTTTGAGGATGGCGCGAGTAAATATATGCACCCTAATTCGCAAAGGCGTAGGTTGACTTTTTGCAAGAGCGAACTTCATTATCAGCTCTTTCAGAGTCAGTGTATTATGGACAATTGAGGCCAATCCTTTGCGTACACTTTTGATCAGCGGTATTCTTTGTAACAGCTTCAGCTCGTTTACATTATAAAGCCGAGGCCAATTCTCGTGCCTTGTAGTTTAGTGCTCTTTTTCTACATGTGAGCCTACATTCGAAATGAAAGTAGAAAATGCACCAATCAGCATCTTTCTTTCACTTGAATTATTTTCAATTGCCTCAAAGTTCTTCAATTGTTTTTCCCTCAATACAGGATTGCTAGGATATCCAAGAAATCAATTTAAATATTGCTTACGTGTAAATAACCATGTAGGTTCTCTACAACTATCAGAATTTTTTTATTTATATTTGAACAGAGATCGCAAGATCAATCGCAGTTGACCCACTCTTCATCTCTGTTACACACAACCCACAAGATGTAGATGTTTCAAATACATCATTTTCAACTCCATTTCTTGTTGTTGTTGTTGTTCTTGTTGTTCTTCTTCTTCTTCTTCTTCTTCTTCTACTTCTTCTTCTTCTTCTTCTTCTTCTTCTTCTTCTTCTTCTTCTTCTTCTTCTTCTTCTTCTTCTTCTTCTTCTTATTCTTCTCCTTCTTCTTCTTGTTCCTCTTCTTTCTTCTTCTTCTTCTTCTTCTTCTTCTTCTTCTTCTTCTTCTTCTTCTTCTTCTTCTTCTTCTTCTTCTTCTTCTTCTTCTTCTTCTTCTTCTTCTTCTTCTCCTCCTCCTTCTTCTTCTTCTTCTTCTTTTAAACTTATAACTTTTGTTCTTTGTCTTGAACTCCGAAGAAATTGATCCAAGAAGCGCTGGTCAAGGACATTACTGAACAAAGATTGAAATTACTGAATTAATGTAGGCTACACTAAAGAACAGATTCGAAAAATCTAAAAATCAACAATAATTCCCACCAGCCTCCCGTAGCTTCCCTCCCCTAATAGAACCCTCCCGGCGACCACCTCCCAATCTCACACTTCCCTCTTTTCTTATGCAAATCATTATCACATCAATCAAACACTCATCACGTGCCGAAACTTCCACCTCTTCTAATGAAATCCGAAAGGGTTGAGTCAAGTGGAAGTAATAAAACGTATTGTCCGTTCTGTGCCTTAAAAGGCTGGCGATAATGTTTAGAAAGTCTTTGCAACCCGTTGAGAAGTTGCATTGATGACTGATCAACTTAGTTCCTTGTTGTTGAACTTTGATAAAAGTAGTAGAGGTAACTGGAGTTTATTGTTTTTATAAAAACTCATGCTTTTCATGTGTGTTCTTCTCGCTTGAAATTATAATTATGAGGAATTGCATCAATGAATAAATAAAAAAAAATTAATGAATTATTATTCATAAACTCGCTTATGATAATTCTGAGCACTGGAAAATGTAAATTCAGGTAAGAGATATCTCCCAAGCGAAAACATAAAAATCGTTCATATTGAACTAATTGCTTAATATTTGTATTTACATTAGTGTTGAATATTTAATAGTATATTTTTGGATGTTTGAATTCAATAGAAAGAATCTGTTGTTTCCCATTGGATAAGAATGAGTGTAGAACACCTCTGACATCTAGACGGCGGAATAATGAAGTTGTAACTTGAATGACCCAGTAACTGCTGCCATCTTACGACAGAATCCAGAACTAACTGCGTTGTGCATTGCCGACCAATCAGGGGAGAGAGGCGGAGCTTGGAGGCGTGTTTGTAAAGATTGAAGCTGTAAATCACCCAGTAACTGCAGCCATCTACCGGTCGAATTCAGAACTAGCTGAGTCATTCATTGCTGGCCTATCACGAGATATTAGGCGGAGTTTGGAGGCTACATGATTTACAAATTAGGCTACGATTCATGGAAGAATTCTAGACACAGTTCAAGTATTTTCATTGTTGAATAAATAAATAAATAAAATATTCGTCTTGCGTTGACCTAACCGGCTACCTTTTGTAATCTAGTTCTTCAAGCCCCCCCCCCCAAACTCTATCCCTGGCTATGCCCTTGCCACTTGATGTTCTATCTACCTATATTGATATTCATCTATCCATCAATCTATTTTTTCAGTAAATACTACTATATTGCGCAAAATACGTAAATACTACAAAAACATCACACATTTATCAAAAACTACAAATTTCCTGGATGAATAAGAAAAGAATCAAGCTATAAATACTTCAAGCCAGACGAGCTTTCTGGTTAGTTTCCCGTGGAGTCGATGTTTTTTCTTGAGTACTTTCTCAAGTTAATGAGCTGAGGTGTATGTGTAAGCAAATAATGAGAGAATAAGAGAAATAAAGTAAATTTTTAAACAATATTGTATTTTTGAAAATAATTGGAAGAACAGTTTTAACCATTTTGACTAAAAATATATAACTTAAAATCAATAGTCAATAGTTAGTATTACAGATCAAATACATTCAGTATAAATTCACTATCTTTGCCCCTACATAACAATGTAACTATACCCCCTATATATCTAACATTGAAGCCAGAACTTCAGTATACTTTGCCAAATGCTTGAATTAAAATTGTTTTGATCCAGAATGGCAATATCCCCGTGAGAAATCGATAGTGCTTGAATGAGTAAAATTTGGTATCATGTAGTTATAGAAGTTTTAGTAGTTCCATTCGAGTATTCAGTCAATTTGCATGGAATTGATTTGACTTCAAAACCTGTGAAGGCAATACAAAGTCGTTAAAATAGCAAATTTACGATCTTCATAGACAAATTAGATCTCAGTAAGTTTCCTCAAAGAGTTCGAAGGAACATTCAGCTCAGTATGATTATGAGAGATGTTTACATTTTCCACGTTGGAAATATCTCCAAGTTTAGAAAACCTGAGGGACCTCTGAAAGAATTCCACCCATGATTCACAATAGTTCCAGTATTGCTAAACAAATTTTTTATGGCTTTGAATCTGTCCACACAAAGCTACGTATTATATCATCCAATTCACAATCATCAGTTCACTATGAAGCTACATAAATATAACGCTAGTCCAATATTTCTATTGAAAATGTTTGCTATTCCATTATATACACTCCATCATTGTCATGATACGTTTCGAAGTTTATTATATTCATCTTCAATTCTTCGCACAGATTGTGGTCAATAATTTTTTCACATATTCGGTTACGTGAATTGTGAACATGGATTTCTTTTGTTGGTGGTGATATGCACACTTGACAAATGGCCGAAGAGATAAAGTTTGGTCTCTTGCGGTTTTGAAGACTCGCGTAGTGAAAAGAGGATGACACTGAATGGAATACATCGTCCATGGGGAGAAAATCTAGTATAATGGTGTATTGAGTAGGAGATGAAGTGAAGAAAAGAGTGAGAATAATAGAGAGAAAGAGTGAGAGAGAGGGAGAGAGAGAGTGAGTGAGAAAGAGAGAGAGAGTGAGAAAGAAAAAAGAGGAAGAAAGAGAGGAAAAGAAAATTCGAATAGAGAAACGAGAGAGTGAAAAAATGTTTGAAAGTATAATTCCAGTAAATCATCAGAACTGTTCAAAAGAGCTATTGATATACTGAATAGTAAGGGAACAAAGATATGATATTTGTTCTGCAAATAAACTCTTCGAGGTTTCCAACTAGGAAAATTATCATTGTTACATAACTCATGCGAGTTCGGTATGAGCTAAAACACAGGTCACTTAAATCAGAGATCTAAAAAGTATTATGTTATTCAATGACAATAAATTGTCAAAACCAATGAGCTTGTCAGTATCATCAACCATAAATCGACCATCTCAACATTATTTTACACCTAAGGTTTATGAATAATATAACATTTCTTTATTTTGTATTCCTCATTTATACATATTATATTATTTGTATATTATTTTTTATTTCGTAATTTCTTTTACATCAAGTACTATCAAGTACGTTTAGCTGTGAGTCTTAAAAAATATAGAAAATATACTTAGAATAGCTGAAAATATACTTATTATACTTAGTATAGTTAGAAAATATACTTGGAATAATTGTTTAGGAGAGTTAAGTGCAAGAGAGGGTCGGCTACACCCTAATTCGCCCTCCTAGGAGCTGAATAAAGGCCAATCAATCAAGTCCTAGATCTATTTTTTTCAGTAAGCTTATATTTCTTTTCCAACCACAATAATTGTCGAAATTCAATTGGAAAAATCAATCTTAGTTCCTTCTCAACCAAAAATCTACCATCTTGTCACTGCTTTTCACCCTTACTCCTCAATCCTATCCTTTTCAAATTATAGTTTAATTAAAATACCTTGAAACTTGTAAAGAAAGCTTTGAAAACTACCATTCCTCTAATACCACTTAGGAAGTAGTAGTGGAACTTCAGATGGGACAACAGTAATCATCCAAATGCTTATTGCAGTGAACTTGAAGCAAAGCCATGCTATTTTACCCTTTTTACAGTGGTTCTGTGACAGAAAAGCAGCACTGCGTTAAAAAAAGAATCCGTAAGAATGGTCGTTATAGACAGCGAGCTAAGAGTAGGAAATCCCCATCACTATAATTACATTAACAAACGTATAATTTTCAATATTTCCACTGTCGTGGCTAACAAATTGTCTTATTAATTTCAAATCAGTTAACATAACCGTTTGTTGAGGCTAGGGGGAGAAAAATTGATGAAAATAGGAACAAACAAGCTGTAACAAGGACCTAACTTGCAATTTGTCATGGTTTGAATGAATTTTAATAATGATTTGTCATTGTTTGGTTGACATTATATCCGCCATGGGACAATCCGTCACTAATTAATCGCATGATGGTTTGAACTAGAATGTAATGTATCATTATTCCCCATACACACACACACACTCGCAAATCCTTTGTTACAATTGGAGGAAACGCAGTAGGGTATACTTATTTTTTATATAATACAGCCTATCCGCTTTTCTGGTTACTTACTGTGGAGGCATATCATTAGCATTACGTGAGTATGGAGACATGTAAGGAGGACAAGTCACTGTACTGTATTTAGCCTTCTCACTCTGTCTCTTTTCACGAAATTATCCTCTGAATAGCAACAACAACATCTGCCCAATTGTAGTAACAGCTTTCTCCAAACAAAAGCCACCCCGGTTCACGTCTCATCTTTTGTTCAAGTCCGAAAAACCCGTCATTAATTTTCAAAAAACTTCATTCATTGGCTTGTGTATATGAAAATGTGGTAGCAGTTACACTATTGTTGCGTTTGAAGGTAGTTTAGAGAACTGCAGCCAGAGGAAACCGTCTAATTATTATCATTAGGCTTAGCTCAGTTTTATTCGATGGTCATCTGGTTAGTATCAAGGAGTGTGTTCGTGTGCGTGTGTGTGTACCACTTTGTATTTATACATTTGCGTGTCTGTACGGGTTGAGTTCAATTGGTATCGAGCAGTAGTATGGTAAACTGTTGGGTTTCAAAGTAATGAACGAATGTGATATACGTTACAAAGGTATAAAAGCTTGCGGTAGGTTTATCTCAATATACAGAATGTTCAAAAAGTCCCTCCTCAGTGTATGATGTTATTATAATCAAGATCTACAAATTATTCAAATTTGCATTTCATCTACTGACACACAATTTCCAAAAAAAATAAATATAAAATGGGATAGATTAGACCTATTTGAGTACTCTTATTGGAACTTGTATTAAAACAACATTGTATTATTCAACGTTATTACGTGTTCAAATTTATTTTTTTATTTCGATTTCCATAAATTTATCCACCATAGGCTGTTAATTCATTATAGTGTTATTAATTTAGAATAATATATGATGATTTGTAGAAAGTAAGCTTCAGTCCTGTTGCTTTTAATATCAACTATGTTCGAAAAGTAATTATTTTTTCAATATTTGATTTAATTTCCAAAGATTTAGATTTGATTTGATTTCCAAAATATTTTCAATATAATTTATGGAGAAACGAGAAATCCATGATATTTATACATCTGGGCTCTTTGAAATAGCCTACTGCACTGTATCAATTCCTACCCTTATTTCCTTATAATACGTTTGCTTCAAAGATCTGACGCCACAGGGCCGAATAGTTAGCAAAAACTGGAGTGAATTTGTACAAAAATAAGTTGAAAGAAAGAGTTCTGATACACAGCTTAGAACAAAGGACTATTTATTGTCATTGAGAACAATAGAGCCACGGCGAAATGATGCAACATGCTTGACAAGAGACTTAGATTTTGTTTCTGTAAAAGAAAAGTGGTGAAAAAAGAAAATAGCCAATGAGTAGAAAAGAAAGAAGAAGAAGAATGTTTCGGTTGATTGCTGATGACTGGGGCTGGGGCCGAACTATTATTTGCAACTTATCAGGCATTGTTATTAAGGCGGATAATGTGATTATTTAAAAGCAGCCAGAGTACTGTTGTATAGACGGTTAATAACTGTGCTAGAGGGGCTGCTGCAAATAAATGATAATAAGTAAACAGTGAATAATTAATTGCTAAGACAGTGACAGCGGAAAGAAAGAATACCAGCTGATGAAAGCCATCGTGCAATAAGCGTTATGGATTGACTTGCTTTTCGATCATTCATTGTTGCAGTTTTTCTTTCTTCCCTTCCTAAAACAAAACCTGCTTTCTTTTGTGACCGGATTGATAATGTTTTAAGTGATCTCTGGTTGCGTAATCGTGATCGGGTGACTCTTTTTCTTCTTATTCTTGTTTTTCATTGTCTTAATTTACTTTGTCAGCTATTTTTGGCGACAATGCAATTCTCTTTCTGTTCTTTGTGAATTGGTTTCCAGTTTCATTGACAGTGGATTGATTTTTTTATACTGGGAAAATATTTGGTTGAGATAGAGGGGTTTGTTTATAGGTATATTCTTCAATCAAGTTTATTTCTTTATTATGCATACTAGCAATTGTTTAGAAATGTTTTCGAAATAAAAACACAATAGAGTACAATTTAATATTTTTCTTCGAAATATAGTAAAAATAGGTCGGAGGGAAATGAATTTGAATACGTATCAAATCAGGAATAGAATTTCCTACTTGGTGAAAGTCGAACTATACAAGAGAGATATTAAGAAAAATAATGAATCACAAGAATGAGTCAGTTTTGAGTGTGATTCTAATTTTGTAGAATTATTTTTTAAACGTACCTGTTCCCCAATATTATATTTCTCTTGAGTGAATTATTCTCACGAATTACTCTAGTCGGGCTTTCTCAATATTTAGGAAGGAAAAAAATAAAAATCACAGTATCAAACCGAATTAATCGTTTTCAATATTCTTTGATTAAGATTCCTGTGAAGGATTTCTGGAGAATTTTATATTAAATTTCATTTAAGGATGGCTCAAATTTCGATTGATTGACAATATAACTTATATGTGACGGATTTTTCGCGAAATCCACTGCTTATTCTGGTAATTAAACTGCATCAAATTCAAGATTAGTTCACATCATGATAGTTTCCGAACTGTCCAAAACAAGTACGAGTTCTTATAACAAAATAAAATTTTACAAAAATCAGAAGTGGCTTCATTCTTGTTGAGCCCATATTTTAATGAAGATAGGGCAGCAGGCTAACAATATTGAAATTCGAATGCGCCAATCAAAAAGTCTCATGAATAGCAGTTATTCAACCCTATCAAAAGTTGAATTATTTCATTATTTTCTAATAAGAAACACAGTTATCACCAATGTTTTCTAAGTCACACAAAATTAAAATTGTTTTCTAAGTTCACAAAATTAGCCTTCTGTGAAATAATATTGTAAAGCCGTTATTATAGAGTACCGTTCTGACAAATACCAACAATCAATAACTTGGTACAATCTAACCTTTTTCGCCCCAATTATGATTTAAAATAAAGTTTGCAACTTTTGCAGGAACGCAATTCGTAAATTGAACCTCTAATCATTACCTAGGAATATAGTTTAGACTTCGTAAAGTCTACTTGATTACTGTGTAAAAAGTTTATTTTTACGAACTTTTCAGTCGAATTATCTTGAAATTCGCATGACTCTGTGAACATAATTTAATGTTGGGTTAAGCTTTCGTTAGTCTAATATTAGGATATGGAATAATCTGTAATTATAGTTTTTCAAAGTGACTTGTAGTGAACAAGTGACCACACGCTATGAAGTACAAATTTACAATGACATACCTTCGTATATCATTTTGCGATTTGGTCGGCAGCAAATGTTGAATAAATAATTGAAGGAACCAGAGCACGTTTTCCCATTGTTCAAACGCAATGAAAATATTTCACTTGCTACCGGCATGTCTAAATAATTTCCATGGCTTATTTTTTGTGGCCTTTTAGATTACTTATGATGGTGTCGAAAATACCGTCTTAAACAGAGTTGTTTAAAAGTAGAGTTTGAATTGCATTACAGGAGACGTGAATTCGGCAGTTGCAAAATTTTAAATTGAAAAGAGTTCTAAAGATTGAAACAATGATAGGAACATAGCTTGAATTGAAATAATTTCTCCAGCAATAGCTTCAATAATTAACGATGGAATAAAAAGTTCATTCACAAGTATCATTCGCTTATTCTGTTTCTATACCAAAACTAAATTAATCGATAAGAAAAAACAATCTAATTTTGATTCCCTTCCTGTTAAACTCTACAAGATCGTCTTAGAAGTGATGCTAAGTATCGGTGGTAGGCCTAATCTACAGCACTCCCAGCTTATTATAATGGTCGAGAAAAAACTACGTACAATTATCAAAAAGCCTATGATTGCTTCACAGTTGTACTGAGCTCAATTATTTAGTGCTCTATGATTTATTGAGCTGTGGCCAGAAAACTGATATCTTGATTTGATCTCTGCAGGCAGTTACTTCTGATTATATCCATCTCGAAAATCATAGCAATGAGGTGAAATTACCTACTATTGGAGAATATTGTGCCTCTTGCAATAAGCTATGAAGAATGGTATGTACGAACCAATTATTTCTCCCATCAATACGTTGACTGTATTGATCTATTCTGTATAAAATTAGCAACTAATCTATCACTCATTTCTATTGCATTTATTATTCTTCAGTCACATCTATTACAATCAGTTTTTTCTCTGATTATAGCCATCTCAAAAATCATAGCAATAAGTTTAAATTACCAACCATTTACAGATTTGTGCTTTTTGCGCTAAGCTATGGAAGATGTTCGAAGTCAAACTATTATAGGTTTTATGTTGGAGTAGCAGCTATTGATCCATTATTGACAGCGTGTGGATAAATTTAGCAACGTTGAGACAGATTTGTCCTAGCTGTCAGAAAGTACTACCTATGTTTAGAAATGAGTTTCTGTGTCAGTTACTGATCAATGAATATTCCCAAGGCATGTATATTATTTATCAAATTATATTAGATGCAGAATTGTTGGCTGTTTGTGAATGAATTTTCAATGGATTATTCAAGTTCATTAGAGATCACTTGTCACATAGTTGACAATTTTTTTATGAATATTATGTGAACAAATGCCAAGTAGCATTATGGGTAAAAAGTCTTTCAAGAATAACTAATAGTATAATAGTATACTGATACTATAATAGTATATCAGTAACAAACTGAATAGAATTAATATAATAGTAAAAATTTCTTTTGTTAGAAAATTGTAGGACAACCGAGAAATAACATTTATGAATGAATTTTATTTGTGAGAAATTTAAGAAAGATGAAGGTTCCCAGTAAAGGATATCAGAAAAGAGTGATATAGAGGGAAAGATGACAGGAAAGAAAGAAATGGAAAAAAAGATTATACTGAGCAGATAGCCATTATTTTTCTTTCATCTCATTTCTTGAATAATAGAATAAAAGTACACAAAAGAAAATATCTTCTTATTCATGTTATAATCTAGATCTAGGCTATATTCTCTAATCCAGTACACTGTATTAATATTTGATGAACACTTATCAAACTGGAAAAATAATATTCTGTAATGATTGATTTTGCTATCAAGTTATACAAGCTGCCTAAACCGTGTTTCTACTGTTATTGCATCATATTGAAAATATCGCATGCAATAGTTATTATCAGTCTTTTAATGGACAGAAGATCAATTTTCTGTTTCTAGAACATACTATACATTATTGATGAACCATCATTATTTATATTGGTTATAACTTATTCAGTACTAGATAATTCATTTAGAGCAGTTTTGTGCTTATCATTGAATTGTACATACAGTATTTTCAAGATCTTTATCTACGACCGTGTTATAACGCAATCATTACAGTTTCATAATTGAAATTGAAACAGTAGCTTTTTTGAAATGGAATTATACTGTATTATTTGTAGCTTTACAGTTGAAAATGCGAATTCCACTATTTTAAAAATTTCCTGTTCAAAACTATACTCCTAATATTTAAATCGAAGAATTAATCGAAAATAAATAATGATCCAATTCACAATCACCTAGTTCATTATTATAGTGATGCAAAAATAGGCTTCCTGTTCACATCCTTCCCTTTATCTTCCCTTTGACTCAAAACTGCTGATAATACGTTTCTTGTAATTGTTTATAATTTTATGGGGAAATCTTAAACCCCATAATCACATCCTTTAGAGTCCTCAACTATTTTTGTATACCAAATTCAGTATTTTTGTACCAGTCGTTTTTGAAAAATCTGTAGTATAATTTCCCATGATTGAATGAATAATCTACGTGTGTCATAAATATTGATGGTTGTCAAACTAATCGCTTTTATCAAAATTGAATTGAAAATTTGAGTATGCTATTGAAATAAATATTTCGCAATATAATACACTATTTTATTTATTATGAATATCGAATGTCCATGTTCAATAGAAAGAATCTGTTGTTTCCCATTGGATAAGAATGAGTGTAGAACACCTCTGACATCTAGACGGTGGAATAATGAAGTTGTAACTTGAATGACCCAGTAACTGCTGCCATCTTACGACAGAATTCAGAACTAGCTGCGTTGTGCATTGCCAACCAATCAGGGGAGAGAGGCGGAGCTTGGAGGCGTGTCTGTAAATCACCCAGTAACTGCAGCCATCTACCGGTCGAATTCAGAACTAGCTGAGTCATTCATTGCTGGCCTATCACGAGATAGTAAGCGGAGTTTGGAGGCTACATGATTTACAAATTAGGCTACGATTCATGGAAGAATTTTAGACACAGTTCAAGCATTGTTCAAGTATTTTCATTGCTGAATAAATAAATAAATAAAATATTCGTCTTGGAAAACACAATAAATGATTGAATCACCGTTTCTGAAATATGTTTGAATTGTTTTGATAATGAAATAGTTACACCCCATTTACCTATCTTCTATCAATTCTTAATTAAAAGGCTTGCAGCTCAGATGAATACGAGGTAGCTTTTTTATTTATCTTGTGATAATAAGATAATTTCTCATAATTTTATGTAGTCAGGTAGATTTTAATACACATTTTCAGGCATTAAGTTTCCAAAAATACCACCGGCCGTTCCATATATCTATTTGGGGGGGGGGGAGCATTGACCTAACCGGCTACCCTTTTGAATCTAGTTCTTCAAGCCCCCCCCAAACCCTATCCCTGGCTACGCCCTTGCCACTTGATGTTCTATCTACCTATATTGATATCTATCTATCCATCAATCTATTTTTTCAGTGAATACTACTATATTGCGCAAAATAAATACTACAAAAACACCACTCATTTATCAAAAACTACAAATTTCAGGGATGAATAAGAAAAGAATCAAGTTATAAATACTTCAGGCCAGACGAGCTTTCTGGTTAGTTTCCCGTGGAGTTGATGTTTTTTCTCGAGTAAGTTCTCAAGTTAATGAGCTGAGGTAACGGAATCAATTCAGCTTTCTGCAATTTGTCAACTCCTTGCCGTGTCAAAGATCATCTTCTTCTTAGTTCTTCTAGAAAAAACCCACATAAATTCAACAGAAAAGCGAGAGAACGTTCGGTAATACTATCAGCTAAATGCTCTTTTTACAGTTTTTTTACGGCAAATGTGCGTGGTGTAGCATGCATAGCTGGCTGTAAATGGGGGTGAAGTTGTGTTTGGGAAATGTCACTTCTATTCGTCTGTTCATGTTACAGCTAGTTTTGGTAATAATTATGACTGAAATTACAAGTTCGGTTTCAAGTACGAGAAAGTTTAAGTGAGGTTTCTTAGTCTTGATACAAATTTATCATTCATTCATGAATAAATAAATAAGATTGATTGAATTAGGTAGTAAAGAAAGGTAAAATTTAATACAGTATTTCCAATTTTCAAGGGATGTTTAAAAAACGATGCACTTCGAAGTGTTAAATTATTATGAGGCTAGGACAATATTTAGTTTTGAATACTTTTTTGTTGAAAATTAGTTGTATTCACTTGTCACTTGTTATCAACATCACCAATTTCAACCCAAATATGATTGATTTTTCGATCATTTTCATGCAAAAAAAAGCGTTCCCTTTAAACATCACAGTGGTATCATCAAGGTAAATTGGATCATAATTACATAATTGGAGAATAATTAATTCCACATCTAGAATAGTATAGTAATATTTTTTCAATTTCGCGGATGGCGAAGGACTTTCATTTAACGTTTCCATGGTAACGTTGATGTTTGTTGATTTCTTTTTCAAATATGTTTCTTACATGTTATATTATGCAGTATTTATGTGAAAACAAAATTCAGTTGCATCTGACAATTTAAATAAAAATAGTACCATATTTCCAAATATTCTTCGTAACAAATACAGTTGCGACAAACGGTGAGACTGGTCTGTAACCTTGACAAATTCAAAGAAACTGAGTTACTGTACCAATAATTATAATTTTCTTTTATCGCAAACATTATAACCATTACCAGCTCAAATATTAGATTGTATAAATATGTTTTTTCGTCGTTTGAATAATTAGAAAATTCAATTTATTACTAAATATCATCTGTCTCAAAAAAATTATAGAGATCATCCACTTCATTCCGCTATGAAAACCTATGAAACGCTATGAAAACGCTAAAAAATCTGATTTATTACTAAATATCTTGGAATTCAATTCATGTTTCAAAAATTCAGAGAAATTATCCACTTCCTTCCTCTATGTTTCCTGGGATAGTCAGTCATAGGTCACGTCTGCTGAGGAAATTCCAGGACCATTCCAATAGATTTCCTTTTGCTGTCATTCGTGCATGACATTGTTCAGTCCTCGAGGTACACGTCACACAAACGTGCAATAAGCTACAGGGGTCTTACTCGATTTTCCTTCTCCTCAATTACTCCTCCTTTACTTACTTCTCCTTTTTTACTCCTTTTTTCTTCGGTTTCTTGTTCGTCACATAAAGTCTTCTTCTGTCCTCTCCTCTCTATGCCTCCCTCATCCTTTTGTCTCTCTATTTTGTTAATGGAAATGTCCTTCATCATTTCCTAGTCCATTTCTTCCATTCTTTTCGCCGTTTCATGTATTCTCACTTATATTAACATCTTAACTTTTTCCATATAATACTTATATTGTTAAAAATTATTAGTCATATCCATAAAGTTAAAAATTATATTACTTATACTCACAACTTCTGTAATCTAGAATCTAAGCAGTTATAATTTTGTTATCTACATGAATAAAGTAATCTAATCTAATCTTTTTATATATCTTTTCATCTCCTTATTTTCCTAGTCCTTATTCGTTCTTCTCATTCTTTTCCGCTTCATTATTTCCTTATCGTTTCCCCTTTTTAACATTTTTCTTCTTATTATTATCCTCCTCTCCCACTCCTCATCCTTCTTCTCCTTCTTCTTATTCCTCCTTCGTCTCCTCCTTTTTCTTCTGCAGTATTTTATTGACTTACTTGTTCCCCCTTTTCTCCTTTTCCTGCTTTTTATCATTATTTATCCTCTTATCTCTCTGTCCTCTCTCTTTTTTCCTGCTTTATCTTCTCTTTCTCCTTTTACTGGGGTTTCTCCTACTCATCCTTCAATCTCCAACCTTTTTTCTTCCCATTCTTCCCTTTCTTCTTTTCTTTTTCTCTTCCCTTTCACCTATAGTCTGGTTTACTATCAATCTTCTCTCCTTGTCCTCTCTATTATTTCTCTTTTTTTCTCCCGTCTTACTAAACTTTCCTACAGTATTTTTACTCCAATCTTTTCTCCTCTTCTTCAAATACTCCTTCAATAACTCCTTTTGTTGATGGAGAATTAATCAAACAATCTATCAGTTACCCTCTTTTCCTTTCAACTTTTCTTCCTTTAACTAAATTTCCTTCAACTTCCTTTAACTATTCCTCCTTTCCTCCTTCTGTTTTTTCTTTCATTCCGCTCTCGTCTCCTTCTTTTTCATGTTCATCCTCCTTTTGTTTTCCTCCCTCTTCCGTCTTCATCTTTTTCCCATTCTTCTTTTTTTTCTTCTTCTTCTTCTTCTTCTTCTTCTTCTTCTTCTTCTTCTTCTTCTTCTTCTTCTTCTTCTTCTTCTTCTTCTTCTTCTTCTTCTTCTTCTTCTTCTTCTTCTTCTTCTTCTTCTTCTTCTTCTTCTTCTTCTTCTTCTTCTTCTTCTTCTTCTTCTTCTTCTTCTTCTTCTTCTTCTTCTTCTTCTTCTTCTTCTTCTTCTTCTTCTTCTTCTTCTTCTTCTTCTTCTTCTTCTTCTTCTTCTTCTTCTTCTTCTTCTCCTTCTTCTTCTTCTTCTTCTTCTTCTTCTTCTTCTTCTTCTTCTTCTTCTTCTTCTTCTTCTTCTCCTTCTTCAAACAGTGTGACTTCTACCTCCAAGTCTGTCGCCTGATCTTGAAGTTGGAACGTGTCAGCCGTCACTCGTCCTTATAACTATATAGTGAGTACTAAACATCATGCACAGCCTATCCTGTATTTCTATAGATACACATGGTTTTCTGATGGTAACTTGAGACATCCAGTGTCACGTACGCTGAAATTACAGGGCGGTCTGAAGCTGCGGTACCTTTGCTCTCTCTCGCTCACCCTCTCACTCCCTCTCTCTCTCTCTCACACTAAAGTGTTCTGCTTCCAAGTCCTAAACTTTGCAGGGTTGACTGTCGTGAAAAAGTATTCTCAGAACTTCACTGTTGTAGCACAAGAAAGGTCATAGAAATATGTCTTGCTACTCGTATGTTGCTTTTTTGTATTTAATTCATGATGGAAGTTCACAAACCATACGCGAGCTTTGATATTTCCTCAAATTTATTGTAAACTTATATTATTAGTATGGATCTGATAAAATATTTGTTGTATACAAGAGTTAAGATTGAACACCGTCATAAAGTTTGCACAGACCATGAACAAACTAATCGCATGTGTCATTCTGTGGTTTTAGTAACAAATACGACAAGCCTCTATAGATTTCAAGTGAATTATTTGCTCAAAACTCGATTCTGCCTGCTGCCCCTCGATAGAGTACAAATCCATTCGTTATCCCCCTTCAGAATTTGTCAAGGTTCTTACACGCCCTCCTACCGAAAAACTACAAAGCAAATATTCTTTTCAAAACTAGAAAATAGGAAGCGGCCGCAGCCTCACTATGATGCCGAATTTCATTGTAAAAACTCCGCGAGCATCTTTCATTCATAATAGTAGAATCAGCGTTGGTTTCTTGAAGATCATTCTTTGATGTTCTTTCTCTTCCTCTTCCTCTCATTTCTCACTCTCTCTCTTTCTTGCTAGCTCTCTCTATTCTCTTTCTCATTCTTCTTCTTTTCTTTTGCTTCTTACTCTCTTCTTCCCTTTTTCTCCAATACATTTCTTCCAAACAGCAGAAATTTATGAAGGTATGAATGAGACACAACTGGTATCATTGTTAACTCATAAATTATATCGGTTCTGACAAACCTATTCAACGTAACGAACCATATATCTGTGTATTGAATAGTAAGATATGAATATAACACACATATTGATGTGTCATTGTAGCGGGGTAGCTTTTGTGGTTTGCCAGCAAAACTGTAAAAAGCTTGAAATTTCGATTTCACACCTTGCACCCCATGGATATGTCGAGTAATATCATAAAATAGAAAGGAGCTCGGCTATTATGAAATGCAGAAAATGTTTGGTTATCAAAATGTATAGCCTACTTGATTTGAAAATTGATATTTGGATGAACCTGAAAATTCTCGGTTCTCAAAGAGTAGCCTATATAAATAGATTTGAAAAGTGGATGATCTTTTGAGATCAAAAAATATTTGGACCTACACATTTAGAAGTCGAATCCTTCAAAATACGAACACTTGTAAATAAATGTACTTGGCAATTTACTTTTGTCGTGTTCTTGAACTTTTTATTCCACTCCACCAATTCTAATTATAATACGTATAGACTAATTTCTATTGGTCAAATGATGAGAGATATATGTTTCGTTTAAGATTGTCTCCCTTTCTGATAGGTATTTATTTAGTTGCGTGGTATACTTATTTGGTCATCATATTTCCTTTACACGGCTCATATTTATTTAGTTTCATTTAGTTTGTCCACATTCAATTGAAACCATGATATGTCTTATTTGAATAAGAAAAATGTTATCATTCAACTTCGAATTCTATCTCAAACGAACGTAAAGGCAGTAGGCCTATTATTGATGCAAATTATTTTAAGAAAGTAACGATATTCTGTTAAACGAATATACAATCTGAGTAATAAGACTCTAGTATTGTTGAGAACAACCAAATTCTTGAGAAAATAACATTAATTAGCATTGAAAGACTATTTTTTATTCCAATTACTTATCCTTATTATTTTCAAAAATAAACTGACTGAATTTCGTTGATGATTTTTGTTTCCAATCTATTTTATTCGAACATTCGAATTGGGTACGATAATTAAACAGAAGTATAATTATTTCATAGATTCTCAGTCAACCATTCATTTATTAATCAATATAAAAATAATGTAATAAATATGATCCATAAATCAGCTTCAGAGAAAGCCGAGAACTGATGAGTGTTCAAGAAGAGTGGCGATTTCAAGTCGAAGTTGCTGCTGCCTCTTGTATGTAAATGAGTTGTAGTTGTTCGAAACGACACCAGATGCCAGCACTTCCTACGACCCTCTTTCATTTCAAGCAGCTTTCGCGGCCAATGCTTTTCAAGTACCGTGTACAAAAAGAACGTAAATTCAACACTATTGTTTTCACTTCACTAGTGACATGCAGTCATGTTATTTTAAATGTAAGAAACAAAATTTCGAAACTCGAAAGCGCTCCATTCAGTAAGTAGACAAATAATATTTGTGTCACAAATTATAATTGGACAAATAATAATATAGTAGACAAATAATAATTTCGTGTGTGTTGCATGTCGATAGTGAAGTGCAACCAATAGTGTAAACATTGCAGTTCGTTATGGATCAAGAAATATTCATGTTTGAATTCAATAGTTAAAGTTAAATTCAACATGGGTATACAAATTACAAACATAATATTATGTGTGAATTATCCAGCCTACACACAGCACAAATGGGTAGATGCACAAACTAGGGATATTACAATTCATAGCAGGATTATTTAAAATTGTCAGAAAACAGCTGATCGTTGTATGCTCGTTTACTGATGTTAAATCAGCTGTTTTCTGACAATATAAATTGGAGATCTAAATTCCCTTCAACTACTGTAACTAGAGTCCTTGATCATATTTTAGCCGATAATTTTAGCCTTTTTTCTTTGATCTACCCATGTGAATCCTTTCCTGTGTGTAATTGCCTGAGAAAATAAGAAACCCAAACACTGAAGATGTGATCCCCATCGCAAACAATAATAAGCCTATTGAACGGAATCGAGCTTATTCTGTAACCCTACAAAAACTTATCAGATTCACTTTTAGCGTAGATTGAGCCTATCGAAGTTTTGTATTGGTTCAATCGAGCATCATCGTTTTGCACCTTGCTTTGGTCGTTTTTATCAGTCGCTTTTCAAATGTACGAAAAGAGTAGGCGTATCAAATAACTTAGCAGCAAATTCGACAAAAAAGGACATCGATATAAAAAAAGATCGATCGGACTATTTATCGAGATAAGCTGATCCAGTTGGTGGAAGGAGCTTCCTTTGGAGGTTTTTGAGTTTCCGATTTCAGGAGATAAGTAGGCCTTCACAGGTTTCACAGGCTGTGGTGGAACTCGCAGTGTTCTATTCTGTTATTCAGGATAATCGTCCAGGATGTGGATTCACCCTTCTGCGTGTGAGTTTGTGACCATCAATGGTAACAATGGAAGAGATCAAGTTCTTATTCAAAACTGTTTCTCTGTAAAAGTGATTGTTCCAGATGGCACACGGAGTTGGTTCTTTTTGGTGATTTTTTTACTGTTTCCCATAGATATGCTTTTCAGGTCTCAATAGCCTATGCCATTCTGAAAAAGGACGAAAGATTTTTAATTAGATGGTTTTAGGAAATATTTTAAATTGATTCTCAGAACATGATAATTTGATTATTGCTTCAGTCAACCATTCTGAAACAGGATGGAAGATTTTAAATTATAATGTTTTATAAAAGATTTTAAATTGATTTTCAGAAGATGATTATTTGATATAATTAATCGATTATCATAAAATTGTTCCAACTCAGCATAAAGTCGAGTATTTTAAATAAGGACTACTACCTAATAGAATAAGGTTTAATTCAATAATTTCTATCCAATTCAATTTCTTTATAACGAGTAGAATGCTCTATACAGAATAAAACTAGAATATACGATCAGAACAGGTTTTTCTACAATCTGTACAAACCTTAGATTTCAGTTACAATAAAATCAGACAAAATTTGAAACTCTGTTTCTTTTCAAGTTTATTTCAAGAGCCTCTTTCAAGACCTTAATCCTCTAGTCTAGTCTATCACATGCACAATTCAATCACCGTAATTCAATTTGACTGTTGAGAAAAACTCTTGTAGTTATTGTAGTAATTTCTGTTGAAAATAACTATTTGTATAGATTGTAGTTGAAACTATTCTTTTGTACAGTAGTTCACAAATTGAGTTTATTTTCATGTCTTTCAATACAAGTGAGACTCCAAACAAGTATTGAGTTAAGCCGCCTATAATTGATCATTTTTTTATCAAATCTATCCAATGATATAACGTTGAATAGAATAGCCTGATCTTATAAGATACCCCACACTTAACAAGAATTGTTATAATGCAACAAATCTTCATATATGAATGTCTAATAAGTAACTAACTCAGCTAGTTAGCCTATATACAGTATATTATTATAGTATTATAATTTATATTATTGAATGGAATTTGATGAAAAATTTGGTCGTGAGCATAGAGGATATAGTGTGCATAGAGAGTAAGTTACAATTATAGAATACATAGACTCATAGAGTGTACAGCCTATAGGCTAGGCGTACACCGGTTAGTCAAGACAAGACAAGACGAGATTAGTCACGTTTAGTCACAGTACTTCACATAGTTGCTTATGAAGCAACACACACCGATTAGTCATTGCATCAGTGTGTGCTGCTCCATAAGCAACTTTGTGAATTACTGTGACTAAACGTGACTAATCTTGTCTTGTCTTGTCTTGACTAACCGGTGTACGCCTAGCCTTAAAATTACAGTGCTGCACGTCTTTTGAAGTACAGTAGTTACATCCGATACAATGCAAACACAATTCTATTGCTGTAGATTAGTACAATGACAAATTGCACTCACGCACGCGTCTGCACCCACAGACAGAGCGTGCGCTGCTGCCAGGAATGGAATAAATTTTCCGGATATTTCCGATTCAAGATCAACCATCAACATTACCGAAAAGGGTGCGCTTTTGAATTGAAACGAATTCGAAAAAAGGGTGGCACAGACACACACACGCTCTGGACAGATGATTTCTAAAAGGGATACGTGGGGAGGTCACCCTTAACTATGAGAATACTGTATATAATCACACATATCCCAGAGTGTGCTCAAATGTTCATAACTATATATAACAATAGTTCGTAACTATATTTATTCGTATAAATAGTACCTCGAGGGCTTGAATGGGTCGTGGGTGTTGGAAAAATGAGGAGGAGGAGGGCGGAACGGGTAGTTTGGTCTCTATAACATCAATGGACCAATGTCTGTGTTATGAGGTATTGTAGAAAAAATGTAACTGCTTTCCTTCTCAGTGAGTGTTTTGAAAAAATGTCGAAAGTTACAGAATTGAGATAGGGTACGTGTGAACGTGTAATTTGATTGGATTCTTTTATTTTTTTGTACTATTGTCATTGTTTCCCTCCCTCTTTTTCTCCTTGTTCTTCTTCTTCTTCTTCTTCTTGTTGTTGTTCTTCTTCTTCTTCTTCTTCTTCTTCTTCTTCTTCTTCTTCTTCTTCTTCTTCTTCTTCTTCTTCTTCTTCTTCTTCTTCTTCTTCTTCTTCTTCTTCTTCTTCTTCTTCTTCTTCTTATATTGTTATTTCTTATGGTAACATTTGTGTGTCAGTGTTGTGAATAAATTTCAATTCCATTTCTTTTCTTTAAAAAATATTGTCTGTGCTTACACCCTCACATACTGAGTTCTTATCAAGCTGCTATTTACCGAATGCATACGTCACTAGACCCTCGAATGGTCAGCCTGACTCCAATTCCCAGGAAGCAGCAAAATTCGAAGGCGAATTTGCAATTTTAATAGGCCTACCTCGTTATTTATTCCAATGCTCGTTGAAGCGTTGCCCTATACTTTTGTGGCTCCCCTTATCTTCGAATGATTAGAGCTCGCTGGTTGACAATGACTTCATTAAGGCCCGTAACCTTCGTTTAAACTGAGTGTAACAAAAACGTAGTTTTAACTTGGTTTAAACTTTAAATCCATAGTTTAAATTTGGTTTCAAATGAAAATCCACAGTTTTAAAACGTTAAAACTATGATTTGTGAAACTTTGTCTAAACAAAGATTGTGCATACGGGCCTGTGGAAAGTTCAGAAGCTTACCGTTTGAATATTTATTTTTTAATTGAGAATATTGTGGAAAGTGTGTTCTCAATCACAAATATTGTTCACAGTTCATGAGAGAAATTTGAAACCATTGTATAAGTATAGGTTGTTTATCAAATTATTTGAACTAGGCTATAATAATTGGTTTTCTTAATCATTCAGTAAGATTTTACTGCTAGTTCAGTTACTAGGCTATTGAACAAGTTCATTGTACAGTAAATTGTTATTGCAGGCTACTTCTTAATCACTTTCTACATATTTTATATTTTCAGGAGTGGTCTGTAGCCGAGGGCGATAAACGCCTGTCTGATAATCCAAAGGTTCGAAGATCAAATACAGATCAAATTTAATTATTACTAAAAATAAGTAGTTGAAATTATGTTGAGTAACAGTATGAAGTAAGAATTAATACGTATAGAATGAATAAACTGTTAAAATTATGTTGATTCACAGTATAAAGTGTGAATTACAAATAATCCACAATTTTATTACTTAACTCACTGCTGCAATTTATCAAACCTACTACTGGATTCCAGAGTACCGTACCTCAGATTACTTCTAAATCCATTTCTTCGCAAATCCAGTCCACAAGTACCGGTACGTCTCCATCTATTTTCATGTCATGGTTTTAAAGGATTTCAGATTGTCTGTAGCACAGTTGTTTCTTAGAATCCAACTATTAGACAACGATTACTATCTAGAACAGCGAACAATTGATATTTTCATACTCAACAAGCGAAGTCAAGTTGACTAGTGAATGGCTATTATCCAGAAAAGCGTAAAACTGATATTTTCATACGAACCAAGCATTTATGAATTTTACTACATCAGCGAATAGTTATTATTTAGGAAAGCACAAAACGGCGTATTTTATCTAAATTTTCATGTAAACTGAGCGCCTGTTCGCCAGTAGTTGAGCTGAGCTCATCCATAACAGGAAACGCTTCAAGTTCATGGAGCATACTGTGGCGGCGTTTGAAACATTTCAATTGTCGATTACTATTGATGCTCATTATTTCTAACAGGCGAACTGGAAGATTGTCTGTCTCTGTTAAGAGTCATACGGCTTTTCAATGGTTGAAGAGGGGTTTTTTTGAAACAATTATCCTCACTGTGGTGGAATGATGGACGCTAGTATGAGAGGTGAAGAAGAACAAGAAGAAAAGGAAAAAGAAGAAGAAGGAGACGAGAAGGAGGAAGAGGAGGAGGAAGAGAAAAAAGAGGAGGAGAAGAAGGTCTTGGTTTGGAATTGAAAGCGCGCGTCTGCCATGGGGATTATTATCATAATGACACTGGAACCGCGATGGAATGGGACTGGAAAAAGGAGAGGATGATGCAGAAGTGAGAGGGAGAGAAAAGAGGGAAATTTAGAATGGGGGAGAAAAAGAGAGTGAGTGAGTGAGAGAGAGAGAGCAGAGTATGGGAGAAGAGAAGGTTATTGTGAAAAGGGTGAAAGAAGGTTCAGAATAGGAATTAGTAGAGGAAGAATGAATACAAGTTAAGATGTTCAATGAAGGAAAGTGAGAATTAAACCAACAAATATGAGAAAACATTGAGATTAGAGGAATATGATAAAGGAAATAATGGAATGGAGATTAATAGAAGAAGAATAAAATAATGAGAATCAAAAGACTAGCAAAAAGAAGAAGATAAGCTAAGAGACTGGATAAGAATTAGAGGAAGTAGGAAAAAAAGCGAAATGAGAAAGAAGAGAAGTAGAAGAATGAGAAGAATAAATTATTAATGAAGCTGATGAGGAAGAAGAAGATGATGAAGGCCAATTCAATAAGAATAATGAGAGAAATGAGAAGAAGAGGATGAGTAAGAGAAGAAGGAGTAAGAGGAGGAGGGGAAGGAGAAGGAGGATGAGGAGGGAGGAGGAGAAGGAGAGGAGGAGGAGGAGGAGGAGGAGGAGAAGGAGGAGGAGGAGGAGGAGGAGGAGGAGGAGGAGGAAGGAGGAGAAGGAGGAGAAGGATAAGAAAGAAGTAAGAGAAGAAAAAAGTGAAGACAAAGGCGAAAAAGATTAGACAGAGGCGAAAAGAAAAATAATGAGAAAACGTATATGAAGTAGGAAAAATTAAAAAACAATAAGAAAAGCAATTGAAGTAGAATCGGAATAAAAGAAGGAGAAAACAACCCGAAATAAAAGTATGATGAAGTGGAAGTCTACGATGAAGAAGAAGAATGAAAAAGGGGAGATAGACAGACGCCACGAGATAGAAAAAACCTTTGGTTAGGTTTCACAGAGAGACCTAACGAAGGAAGAGCCGAATGAAATGTAATGAATCGTCATTACATAATAACAGGTCAGTATACTGTGGTTGGTTGGTCTCCTCTCTTCTCTTCTGCTCTGAAGGACTTTTCTCGATTGTGAGGTGGACGCCATCATTAATATCACTAGGCTGCTTCTGCCGCTGCCTAGAATACTGTGGCTAGAGCGGCGTAACTGCGCTAAGTAGTTGCTGGGGAAACGAGTCAAAAATGGACGAATTACTTATCTTCCCTAACCTTACAGTACAGAAAATGTGGAGGTTTCTTACTGGATTATCCAGTGCTTAGTGCCTTGTGAAGTCTTTCATTGAATTCAGCCTCAAAAACGCTCTATATCATTTGTACTAGAGGATACTGGTGTTGGAGGAGTCAATTTGTTATTGAAAAAGTATTGAAAGAGTGAAAAAATGATGAAACTCACAGCCTTGAAAAGTCTCAGGTCTCTTATTGAATTCAGCTTTGAAGAAACTTGAAATTCATATTTTGTCCCTTGTACTAAGAATTTTAGAAGAGATCTTAGAAGAAATTGCTGAGTCAACTTTTTTAACCTCTCCTCACAAACCTGATAGCCTCGAACCAAGTCATAACAAAGAAGATCACCTATTAGATCTCTCAGAAACTCTTTTCTGCTCATCACAGTTCGTTTATTCTTTGCCCACTTCCCTTTCCTACATCACACTCTCTTATTTTTAACTTTTAATCCCCTATATTTCTATTAATCTAGAAGGGTTTTAAAGCCTACCATGAAACAAGTGATAACAAACCTGATAACTCTCTCAGACACGATCTTCCCCTGTTTACCTCAGTTTATTCATCTTCCCTCATTACTGTCCACTTACTTGTCCTCTATCACACTCTCTCTCACTATTCTCTCCTCTTTTCATTCTCTCACTCTCTCCTATTCTCTCATTCCCTTTCACTTTCTTCACCTCCTCACCAATTTCTCACTTTTTCTCAGTCATTCTTTCTTCTTCTTCCAGCTCTTTCTTCATTCTTACATTGTCCATCTCATTTCGTCCTTCCTTTCTCACTTCTTTACTGCTCAATTCCCTTTACTCTCTTCATTCTTCCTTTGCTCTTTGCTATATTCTCCTTTCTTCACTACTGCACACTTCTCTTCTCTCCATCAAACTCTCTTACTCTTCTCTCCATTTCTTTCTCTCTTTCTCTATTTGTCCACTTTTCCATCACTTCCTTACTTTTTCTTAGTCATTCTACCTTCTTCTTTCAACTCCTTCTTTATTCTCCCTCTGTCCATCACATTTTGTTCTTCCTTTCTCACTACTGTCTTCAAAATTCCCTCTACTCTCTTTATTCTTCCTTTTGATCTTTATTCTTCCTACACTATTGCACCATCCTCTTCCCTCTTCCAAATTCTCTTACTCTTCTCTCCTCATTCGTTCTCTTTCTCTTTCTCTTCTGCTGACTTCATCTTCAATCCTCCTTCTCACTTTTCCTTAATCGTAGTTTCTTCTTCTTCCAACTCATTTATTCTTACTCTGTCCATCACCTTCCTCTCCTTCCTCACTATAGCTTAATTCCCTTTACTCTTCCACACTCATTCTCATTCTTGTCTTTCCTCATCCGTCTCTTCACCTTTCCACCTTCCTCACTTTTCTAATATCATTCTTCATCAGTTATTCCTTCGTAACTACTCCTATTTCTCCTTTCAACTACTCCATCGTTATTCTCTCTCCTCCCAACTATTCCCTCGCAATTCTCACTTCTTCTAACTAATCCTTCATAATTGTCTCTCCTTCTAGCTGATATCTCATTATTTTCTTCACTTCTAATGAATAATCCTTCTGTATTCTCTCTCCTCTTAAATACTCCTTCGTTATTCTCTCTCTCCTCCCAACTATTCCCTCGCAATTCTCTCTTCTTCTAACTACTCCTTCATAATTCTCTCTCCTTCTAGCTAATCTCTCATTATTTTCTCTCCTGCTAACAACTAATCCATCAATATTCTCTCTCCTTTCAACTACTCCTTCGTTATTCTCTCTCTTCCCAACTACTCCTTCGTAATTCTCTCTTCTTCTAACTAATCCTTCGTCTTTTTCTCTTTTTCTAACAACTCCTTCTCCATGCACCAGGTTGAAAACGTGTTTTAATCAATCCAATTATGCAAATTCTCCATGGAGCCGCGGCGTTCCACCCGACTTACGTCGTACTTGTTTTCTTTTTCCTTTTCGAACCACTTTTTCTCTCTTTTCCTTTCGTAGACGCCCCCTGATTGGCGGAGCCGCCCGCGGGACTCCGCCCCCTCCCGCGGCAGTCAACTCTTTCCATTACCGTTGATAAGATCAACGCACGGTACGGTCGGACAATTCCGTAATGGCGGTTCTGGACGGCCACTAGTGAGTCGCCTTCAAACGTTATCGCTGTGTGTTAGTGTAAAAGTGGCCCCCGCACGCACATGCACCCCCACTTATCACGTGTGTGGCCCCCATGAGACAGAGGCCCGCACGACAGCCGCAGCTGGACAATTTTGTCCACCTACTTTGTCCACGAAAATGTCCACCATGACTAACTTAGAGGTGCTTGGAAAATAGAGTTGAAAATTATATGAAATGTGTATTTCTATGAATTAAGTCGTGTCTTTGACACCAGACATTTAGTACTGTGTTGAAAACTTTGTATTGAAAATAACAAAATGAAATGTGATATTATACACGATAATGAATGGATACATGCCATGGAGAACTGAAAGACTTGGTACTTGTTAAAAGTCTTGGAATTGCAAATAAGATAATTCAAAGCGAGTTGGAATAATATTGTTTACAGAATAGAGACAAATCTGAAATATGGTCTCCTCTATAATAACTATTCCCCAAGTATGCAAAAGAGTTCCCAAGCTAACGCATCAATATCACACTAGTAATCTACACAGATGTTATCTTGTATGATTTTGAACAATAAACATCATTCTAGTTAAGTTTTTGGTATGAAAATAGAATTAGCTCTAGTATTCTAGTATTTGCATTCTCATTTTTATTTCTCGAGTTTCACTATCATCATACAGCACAAAATTGTAGTAGATTCAGTGGTAAAATTTTGATCAGATGCATCTGATTATATTGAGTACGACCCTCAACAGTAAGACTTTTCATGAAAATTAAAAGAAAACTCACTAAACTGACAGAAGTAAGAAAGTGTTTACTTCTCTTTTAACATTGAATACCGCTAACTCTGTATTCAGACAGTTCAGTTGTCCAAGACAACAGAAAGCATAATCGATGCTATCTTTCTGTTATGTGGAAACACTTCGTCAGAAAAACAGCTAGGAACAAAACAGCATTATAAATTTTGATCACTGATTGTGGACTTCTACTGTTTGATTGAAAACTGATTTATTTTTTCCTAATGATTTATTACCACTTGATAAAAGTACTATCAAGTTTTTATCGAAATTACATAACAGATTCCGTACTCTTTGAATCAAAAATGATAGTTTCAAGGAACAGCAAGTTCCGGTATCGGTGCTTTTGAAGTCCGTCTACCAATTAGCCAAAATAGCAGCCTAGTGAATAATTCGCGATAACACAAACAGATATTCATCAGCTAAATTACTGAATCAGGAATTAATGTGATTAACTTTACTTTTTGCTGCATAGCCGTTGATGTTTCATGTCTAGGTGTTCATAATGGTTTACACTTGACCGATTGTAAATTTTAATTGTGGAGAGTTTGATTATATTCCTCAACTTTTTACACCACGCTGCTATTGTTTTCGAACAGGGTATAATTTTCAATTATTTCCGATGTTATCTTGAGGTAAACCCAGTGGAATTATTATTTACCATTTAAGTTTAATGAGTACCGGATTGTAATTGCATTTACAAAGCTCATTTTGCAACACTGTAATTGCCAGCAAGAAGGTGAGCAGGATATTCAACTGATACAGTTACTACTAAAACTAAAATGTCTACTTGATGAAATAAAAAGAAATTAACACCATACACAATCAATAGTTTGCAGAATTATATTTTAACAAGTTTCATATTGCATCAAGTATTTCAATAAAAATCAGTGAACGAGCCACTCCTCGTGTTTCGGAGGACACGCTAAGCCGTCGGTCCCGGCTGCCTAAAAAACAGTCGTTTTAAGTCACGTCAGAGACCCTGAACTGATCAGGAGTGACCTGAAAACTCTGACACCAGACCTGAGCCAGCCAGGTTACACGGAATTATTATTAGTGAACTACATTGTTCTTTTATCACGCTACACATTTTTCAATGCTTTATAACTTTCAAATGAATATTATTATACTGTACTATATTGATGAGATTCAAGTGAAAAATTGAAGCCAAATGAAAGCTAGAAGCAGTGATAACTCACAAAAATATTACTGTTATCAATATTATCATCTCATTAAAGTCTTTCGCGTAAACTGATCTAAAAAGATGGATGATAATGATGATGTCGTTATTTCAACAGAAAAAGTGATGAAAATAGAAATTGGAAGACTAGATGAAATTATTCATCTTCTTCCTTTTCTCCTCCTCCTTCTTCTAGTTTATCTTCTTCTCCTCCTTTTCCTTTTTCTTCTCCTTCTTCTTTGCTTTGTCCCCTCATTGACATTTTTCAATGACATTAACGAAAATTGGCGATCATTATCATAATTTAAATTTCCAACTCAGATGCTGATAATGACACTGTTCAGTGAACACTGTTCAGTGAACACTGTTCAGTTTTCACATAAAAGATAATCTATTGGGTTATTCTATTTGTTTGAAGGGTTAGTTATTTGGTCTATGGACTATGGCTCACATAAATGTAAAAAAACAGTCTTTTTCATGAATTTTTATCCATTCTCTATTTCATCTGTTCAATAAAAATTTCTATTTAAAATAACGGTAATATTTCTTTTTTCAAGTGCTCAGTTCTATTCTAATTGATCATTCTTCTATTCCTATTGGATCTCATAGCCATCACCCACCCTCAATTTTAACTCAACAACCGTTTTACAAATTTTCAAACTATAAAATATCCCACTACTGTAAAAAACGAACCTTCCGTCCCTTTCAATACACTCTTTTGCAACTTATTATTCATTCTTGGGTCTTAAAAAATAATGTCAACGTCTGTTTCGTCGTCCAGGTGCTCAAAAACTGTTCAAAATTTTCAGGAGCACTAAAAAACGTTTCCATTCATCAACTTCCGGACTTCTCTTAGAAAAGCTGGACAACCTTTTTCTTGAAATCAGAAACCTCCCCATCGGAAAGGAAGGGTTTTCACATGTATGTAATTATATCACTTCCTGTCGATACAATATTTCGAAAGGGGCACCCTTGCTATAACCTCGAATCTATAACCCTCTCCTTAACCCCCTGCGAAGCGACCTGAATACAGGGTTGAACCTGAAGGTGTGGCTTCACCCCCCTCCCCCACTGATCCATCAATCAAAACCAGCTCGTGCCAAAAACCCTTCGACTACTTTTCGCGAGTGATTGTAAATCCATCCATACTTTCAATGCGCAGTGGTAAGTGCGCATTACGGGACTTCCCAGGGTGTTCTAAACGGTTATTTGTTCTCAAGAAACGGATCGGAAGGACTCCCAAGGTTTCCTAAGACCTTTCTTGAGAATAGTGGTTGGTAGGTTATGCAATCGTGTAGGTAATTTAGAGTGTACTAGCAATATTAATTTTATTCAATTTTCTTCTCTTGTTATGCGTAGTAAACTTACGCTGAGTCTCTTATTCCGTTTAAAAAATATTTAAACTATTTTTACGTTGAACTTCGTTACGTTGAACAGATTTCATTAGAAGATTGTGTATGCGGGCTTTAGTCTTACATATTGTGGGCTAGGTAGTTATTTGATATACTGTATTCAAAGCCAATCTTGGCCAAATTTTCGACGAGCTGTTTCGAAGATTCCATCTAAAAATTTCAGTATTCCCTAGAACTTTCAACTCTTTGTCCTGTGCGGTTTTCTGTACGACAAATTAAAATTTCAAATCAATATTGATAACAAACATTGTTTTTGAACTCAAATAAAACTATTAAAGCGCAATCTAAACCCGTATGTACAGGATCTAATTTTTCATAAAATTCAATTATTGAGTACTTTTACTCTTTGACTTTGTTCGAAAATTAAACTAAATATTGTGCACAAGTTGGTTTCTTGTTGATAGTATTATTATTGTTCTGAGTATTATTATTAGGCTACCTTTTTACCCAAAATGTCAACTATGTACCCATGTCCTATTTACCTGTAAAACTACTGTAGAATTATTTTTTCAGGAGGTTTCTTATTGACATCGTTCAATATCGATCAAACTCTCTAGAACTCTGTCAATTAAACAAAGTTTCAGATTATAAACTTTACGGTAACATTCATTCTACAATGATGATTTTAATGACTAGATTATTCCAAACTCATCTGCATATTTGATTCTCTACTTATTGCACTTTCTTCTAGCCTACGCTTGTAGAAGGTATAAATTAGTACAACGCCTTCAGATCTCAATTAATATAGGCCTTGACAAAGTAGGCCTACAACTGCCTCTAATAACTTTGTCCCTTGGCCACTAATTTGATCCACATTCTTGTATTGCGACCGGATGCCAGACCCGGATCATTTCCAGCTAATTTCTACAAATTACTCTATCTTGGATCGTTTTTCGAATTTCCAATCGACTTTTACGATTTCCATACATGTTTCTGAAATTATTGCCGTCGATAATTCTTTCTTTCCTACAGTCAATCGTACACATTTGTCGAAGTTCGATTTATTTTTCTCGACGGACGGAGAAAAAATGTTTATCAATCGAGATGTGAAGGTTTCCGGGCAGCTTTTTAATGATTATAAACAAGTTGAAACGCACTGCTAATGTATTTAAATTACATACATTTGCTGCGCGGGGCGCCGCCATCATTTGAATGTAGCGGTAAATCAAAGATGGCCGACTGTGAAGACCATGAATTAGAGGCTCGTGATTGGACGGCAAATGATAAATTAGTGGGAATCATGTCAGCTACCACTTCACTTCTGGAAGCGTGATCGAATTTCAAATCAACCGGATTGCAAATTTCAAAACACATCTTACCTTTTCGGGCAACGTTTGATGATATGTTTTTAAAACAATAATTCCTCGAGCGCAACATTTTCTATTATAATTTTCAAGGCGGTTCTCTAGCCTATAACTGGTCAGTCTAATCAAATTCGACCAGAGTCGCTCTCAGACGTGCAAAAACGCGTCAAAATTAGTTCGCAAACAAAAATCTAAACAGAAAAAAATTATTGATTCGTGTTGGGGAATTTTGGAGATTTGATTGTTGAAATACGGAATTGATTCGTGTTTGGGAGTTTTGGAGATTTGATTGTTGAAATACGGGACGGAATTAAAAAGATCTAGATTGAAAGGTCACAAAAATCTCATTGAAAGTCACAAAAGTGACATATCACGTTTGAAAGTTTCGGGGAAACTCAGAGAATCCAATCGAGCGTAAAATGGTTTGTACTTATTAGAAGGTGCACTGAATTATGAAATTTATTCCGAAAACACAAAATCTCTACTCTGTTTCTCACCTGAATGATTCTGTGCAGAACATTGTGAATATTGCTTTCTGAAATTAGATAAAAATCTATCTTAGCTGTATTTGAAAGTCTATCTCAGCAATTTCAACTTGATCGTTGATAAAAAGGATGTTGGAAAAGTATGTAAAAACTGAAACATTATGTTCAAAATCCTTTATGAAAGTATTATTTGTATTAACCATCAATGTCTGAACTGATGATCACCTATACGCAATAACGCAAATAATAATAATAATTTTAAAAAATAATGGCATTCATATAAAACATCATCATAACATTGTGTTTCTCCATAATATATGTAGTATGGAATAATATATTCTATATAATTAATGAATTATATGAATAATAATGTTAACATATATAATGATCTATTATTATGCAATATAATATTATAATGGAAATTAAACCGTGCATGCAATATTCTATAATCATCAACATTTATACCACTGTTCAAGTACGATCCTACAGTATACATTTTACTACACTGACCTTAAAAAGTATAATATTTTATAATTTCTGTTACAGTGCTACATTCGGAATAATTCCAAAGATTTCCTTGAAATTTCGCACGTTTCCAGTGACATTTCCAGGAAAATATCCAATTTAAGCGTGAAAAAATTGCTGGAAACAACAAAACTGTATTACCGAGTCATTTGCGACATGGAACTGTTCAATGTTCATGAAGTAGAGACTATTAGCGCCACACCACACTGTTTTATTCTTATCAGTGTTGAGTTGGTGTGTGTCTTTTCCATGCATTATAATAGCTGCATTAGCATAAAACAGTTCAGTTCGGTTCATTTTTCCAGATTAGAATCAACGTTGCTCAAAGGAAAGCTATGCATGCTTCACGCCTATTCTTAGCGCAGAGTTGGTTGACTTTCCAAGAAAAAATAATAAACGAAAAGAGCAGAGTCCGAGCAATTTCCATTCTAATTCGTAATTAATCCCCAGCAAAAGAACAATTCCAGCAGATCGGAATCTTTTCTGTTTCCGGCGTTTCTTCGGGAAAAATAATTCGTGACGAATGGGAAGTATGAAACGCTGCAATTGGCATCTTGAAACAATGGAGAATGGTGGAAACTATCGCCAGACTATGCTATTGGCATGATTCATTACAGTTAATTTATTGTAATTTAGTGGAAGTTGAGGTTGAGTTGATGACAAGTACTGTACTGAAAAGTTCACATTGTAAAATTTCAAAGTCTTTGAGGTATTTGTAGAGGCTCTAATGATTTCTGAAGAATTACTGCGTCTCAAATATTAAAAATGTCTCAACTCATTTATTCATACAGACACAAATCATAATAATATAAATGGGGAGGGAAACAACAGGCTCAGAATTCTGATAATCCTCAGTCTAATACCAATACTGACAACCTATTCTCCATTTTGTTAGTCTGAACTGTACTAAAATAAAGGATTCTGTGAAGTACTCACGAGATTCTCGGTTTTGAAAGAGGTTCGAAAGATTTTCGAAGTCTCAAATAAATAATGTAATTTCGTTTTGAGCATGGTTTTGGATCTGAAAGCCTTACCATTATTAACTTTACTGGAAATTCATATATTTTTGTGATAAAATAATGCATGTTGCAATGTCATTGTGGCAATGATCTGTGATGCCCTGTACCAATAATAATTCATCAGTAGTTCTTCCTTCAATCTGTCTAGTTAATAGCTAGCCTTGATTTTTTCGTATGAATATAAATCAAAATAGATTAGCACATTATGCAATAGAAAATATGATTTACTATAACGGTATAGAAATGTTAATAAACTATCCGATCTTAATATTATAATGACAGGATCTCTCTTATTAGATTCAGATTGAAACTACAAGTTTTAACCTCAAAGCAAGACATTGGTTCAAGATAATTGAGGAAAAATAAGAAACCCAAGCAAAATCATGATTTACCGATAATAAATTATTGTTCTTAAAATTATGAGACGATCTGATGATGTTCTCATCAGATCGAGATGAGATTATCGATATGATCGAGATGATGTTCTCATTCGCTATTTCTTTTTCTATTATTCCCAATAGCTCTGACTTCTCTGCAGTAACATTATTTTCTTTTGAGGAATATTTTAGGAAGATTAGCTTACATTGAATCTAGCTTGAAGTCTCAAAAATTGATACTGATTATCACTTTCGAGAGTTAATTCAATTTGACAGGACATGAGCTTCCAATTTCCCAACTTTATTTGACCTTTAACTCAATCAAATGCTATCAAAATTAACTACTCATCTTTTCAGACTCCAATCACACACAGTTGAAGGCCGCGTTCATCTACTTGATTGGGGCCAATAATTTGCCCACTACGTGCTACTCGAAAATGATTGGAAGCCAATCTTGAATCCGGAATCCCATATCAATAAATTATTATATCAGCGCACAGTAATCTCTTCTCGTAATACGAAGCTACCGGACACATAATGCATCATTAGAGATATCATGGAGGCCAAAAATGCAGTAAAATGGCGCACATTAGAAACGAAGAAACAGAACAAGGATATGAAACAGTAGAAGAAAAAGATGGAAGAGACAAAGGAAGAGCAGTAGAAGGAGAACAAAAAGAAGGAAAAGATTTGGAAGAGGTGAAGGGGTGTGAGGAGGAGGAGGGGAAGAAGATGAAGAAATAGTAGAAGTGGAAGGAAAAGTAAAAAAGGGAAAGGATAAGGAGAAGAGGAGAAGAGGAAAATGAGGAGAGGAAGAAATAGTAAGTGGAGCAGTAGAAGAATGATGAGGGGAAAGAGAATGAGAAGTAGATGGAGGAGAAAATGGAGAAGATGGAGAAGAAGGAGAAGACGGGGAAGAAGTAAAGGAAGGAGAAGAAGGGAAGAAGGAGTAGAAGGAGAAGAAGTAGAAGAAGGGAGAAGAAGGAGAAGAAGGAGAAGTGGTGGAGGAGGAGGAGGAGGAGGAGGAGAAGGAGGAGAAGGAGGAGGAGGAGGAGGAGGAGAAGGGAGGAGGAGGAAGAGGAGAAGGAGGAGGAGGAGTAGAAGCAGGAAATGGAGGAGGAGGAATAGAAGGAGGAGTAGAGGGAGAGGAAGAGAGAATAATAGGAGAAAAAGAAAAAGTAGAAGATTGAGGAGTAGAGAAAAAGAAAAAAGATTAGAAGAAAAAGAAGGAGAAAAAGGTTATGAGAAGAGAAGGAGGAGAAGAGAAGGAGAAGAATTAGAAGAAGAAGAGAAAAGAAGAAGAAGAAGAAGAAGAAGAAGAAGAAGAAGAAGAAGAAGAAGAAGAAGATGAAGAAGAAGAAGAAGAAGAAGAAGGAGGAAGAAGAAGAAAGAAGAAGAAGAAGAAGAAGAAGAAGAAGAAGAAGAAGAAGAAGAAGAAGAAGAAGAAGAAGAAGAAGAAGAAGAAGAAGAAGAAGAAGAGAAGAAGAAGAAGAAGAAGAAGAAGAAGAAGAAGAAGAAGAAGAACAACAACAACAACAAAATGGAGGATAAAAAAAGATGGAGGATGTAAAAGAAGGAGAACGACAACAAGAAAAAGAAAGATGAAATATAACGAAGAAATAGGAGTTCAGAAGCACCACCAATATTTCCAGTTATTGGTGTATCTACGAGTCTAATTGCCGCTCAAATTGTGATTCGGCATCACAGACTATTTCGTATGTTATTACAACCAATAAAATCATCGTATTGGAAGATGGCATTCGTGTTTATTTCGATGCTTAAACTGGTTTTAGCCGGAAAATGGACTTCTTGCAATGATCATGATTTCTTCAAACGAGACCAGAGTGACGCGCCGTCAGAATTAATGAACTCTGTACTTAGGCTACTGTGTCTAGGTAGCCAGTTCATGCAATTACTCCTTATCTATCGAACAGTAAACGCAATTACGTCCTATCTATAGAAACGAAACTATCAAATTGTTTCACTTTGATATTCAATTGCAATTGTGCAATTAAGTTACTCCTTCAAATATGAAATCTGTAACCGCGTGAGTTACTTTAGCTTTAGTGATTGTCCTTTTTGTTGCTCATGCATTGGCAATTTTTAATATAGGATACTAATAAGATTTATAAATTTTGGCACTTGATTAATTGATGTAATAATGACGTAGAATACAGTTAGTATTATAATATAACTTTTCACATTCTAAGACTATAAATACGAGAAGACTCAATGTGAACAAATGTAATGGAAGAAGGCAATTCTGTTATAGTCCATGTTTGTGGTAATATATCTCATATGGGATAACCAAGTCAGCTCTAATCATTCTTTAATCAGGGACTAACAAACTTCAACTCGAATCGAAGTTAAATTCAACATACTAGATCAGAATAAGGATATAAGGTTGTCTGATATTTCCAACAGATGAGTGAGAATTAATATTATATGCCAACCTAAGATTCTGTAGCTAGTTCGGACGATTGAGACAAGAAAATTCAATTATCTACTGAAAATCTGGAACATTGTAGAATCCAGGTACAATAGAGGAACCAAAAAACCATAGAGGTTACTTTGAAAGTCGATTATTGTGTGAATATATAAGGATTATACCGCTCTACAGGATTATAGAGTGGTAATTCAAAAACTTGAGGATAGCAGTTGAGAAAGATTACAAATTTCAGAATTGTTCTGGGAATGTCACATTTTTGTGATAAGTTATCAGTTATTGTTTTTCTACTAATAATGACAGGAAATCGAATCTGTCCAGACTGAAATACATACTATACAGAAATCATCAATTTTTGACACTCAAATTGTCATTTCGATTTTTTGAAAATGTAATAATTATTATTCTACTCTTATCTAAAAGACTGGAGCTTTTGATAAGTTGTTCCCTGACAAATGTTTTACAGGGATAAAGAAAGGTGACAGAAGAAGGAAAACTTTTTTTGAAATTTTGTGTAAGTGATATTGAAATTAATAGTTTGAGTTTCAGTTCAACAAATAATTTTGACAGTTTGTGATTGTTGTATTGATAATACTGAGTAATTAAGGCAAGTATGAGTAATAGAGGACTAGAGTAATGGTGCGCCCTGATTGGTCTGTTCTTTGACACTGTCTAGTAGAAATGGGAGGAGCTTATTGATCAGTGTCAAAATAACAAACAAATATGGTGACTAAGCGTGGAACAGTCAAGCAATTCAAAACAACTGACAGCAAATAATTGATAGTTTTGTTATTATCCAACTGATAATGAATCTTTTTGAAGTTGATTTTTGATAATCATCGTTCGGCATAGTTTTCTATGTTCGCTAACTTTGAGTTGTCATTGGTTGGCTCCTCCTATCGCGAAAAGTGGGAGTGGCAAAGTCCAGCCTACCAGAGGCGACCATTTTGTTATTCAAACATATGGCAACTTTTATCTTACCTTACCTTTTTCTTTACCTTTCTATCTTTTATCTACCTTGCCATACTTTTAAAATATAATGTGAGTTACTTTTCAATAAGAATTCGCAAAAACTATGTGAAATGAGTTTTTCAATGTCAAATTCTATGAATTAACGGGTTAAATACTTTTAGAATTATGTCAAGAATATCAAGTGAAATTTCAACGAAAAACAAGTTCAAAGTCCAGAATCTTCTAGTATCCATTGTTAATTTTGGCATCATTCATACGAATAAATAACAAGTCAATTGCTGCTTTTTGAGATCAAATTCGATGTTTTTCAAATGATATTGAGCTTATTCAAATAAATTTATAGGGCAATAAGTTTTGCTTGGATACAAGGAATTCGAGCACTATGCGTCGTATACGGCCATCAGAGGAAGAATGTTTATTTGTTAGTTCAATCTTCTCCATCTTCAATTACAGATTGGGAGGATAAAAGTGTAAGCAGAGCAGCCTGCAGGAGAGTGGGGTAATAAATTACTGGTTTGCTTCGGAGTTGCGTCCTTCAACTGCTTCCCCAGGGATGAATCGAATATGAGATGACTCTAATACGCCATGAATAGGGGTAATAAAATATACCTTGTAGAATATACCATAATAAACCTTGTTTAGTCCTTGATTTTACATCTCTTCATTGCCTTCTCGCCATGCAATCGTTCTAGTTACCAAACGAAACATGATAAAAATGTGAGCCATTAGATAAGATGTTTTGGACTCTGTTTCAGTGTTTTCATTCTACAGTATTCAGAGTTTTCATCTAAAACTTGAAAATAAAATTAGAAAATGTGTATGAAAACTGGACTGATAATGATTTACCCATCCATAGTAAGGCTAGGCGTACACCGGTTAGTCAAGACAAGACAAGACGAGATTAGTCACGTTTAGTCACAGCAATTCACATAGTTGCTTATGAAGCAGCACACACCGATGCAATGACTAATCGGTGTGTGTTGCTTTATAAGCAACTATGTGAATTGCTGTGACTAAACGTGACTAATCTCGTCTTGTCTTGTCTTGACTAACTGGTGTACGCCTAGCCTTACTTTATTTGAATAGGAGTCTGCCATAGTCTACATCAGTTCAATAAAATGGTTTCCTGATCAGTATCGCTGAGTTTTTATCAGCACCTGTATCAGCATTTTAATCATTAGAAATTGTGTGTGATCAGTGACCCTACGTAAGCCGGTCATTATTCGGCTGAATCAGCATGTTTATCAGCATGGTAACTGCTGATCAAAACGTCACTCATTAGAACCAATTTCAAACCGTGGCAACGTTCGGCTCTTGTAATGTAAATCGTCATGCATACAATTCGCACGGGAGATAAACGGAGTGGTAGAGAGAGGGAAGAGGAACAGAAGAGGAAGAGAGGGAATGAAAGGGAAGGAGCGAGAGACAGACATCGCTAATTGGCAGTTGTAATTGCTGGCAATGGATGCAATTAACAGGTGTTATTGTTATCTGCAAATTAGCATCCTTTGCCATACTAATTGCCTGCCAATGCCACAGTGCAGTCCGACTGTGTGACTGCATGGTTGGTGGATTGGACTGGAGCAAAGGAGGGAAAGATAGGAGGGAATAGGAATACGGTTGAAGAAGGGAGAGGGAAAGAGGATTGATAGAAGGGATGGATTGTAGATAGAGAAGGAATGTATTAGTTGATTGTACTAATTGATTGATTAGTTAGTTGGAAATTGATTGATTTCTATTAAGAGGTAAATATTTGAAATTGATACAAATAATACAGGTCATTTGTCTTGCGATTAACTTCAATCCAAGTTAAGAATGATTGAGGACTTATGAATTGCGATTTACTTATTTGTCACTGAGATTGACTAATCTTGGTAGACAATTCTATCAATTTCTAGTATGCGCAGCTGAATCAACAATAAAATTAAATCATTATTAAAGTTTGGTTGCTTTTATCTATCACTGGTTTACTTAGTTTGATCTAGCACTTCCTGTAGCAATATTTTCAAGTGTAGGGAATCTTGTTTTATTAAATTCGCAATAGTTTTCTCTCTTAAACTCCTACATAAAATAAATCGATTATTTCAAAACGGTTTAACTCATTATTGAGAAAGGTTTGAGATTGTTGACATTATTGAACGAGAACATTATTGAGAACGGTTTAAAACGGTTTATTCTAATGGTTCACCTTCTCTACAGGCCAATTTTATCAAATGTATTCTTCACAACTTCAAATGTAAACACAACCGCCCCTTGGAAACTTGGATAACAGTCGGTCAAATGTGTCCAGAGTATACCATATATCAGAGTGTTACCTAGGGTCCTTCCTCAACATACGCGTGACAAATTTTATCACCCCGTCCGAAATGAGGGTTGTGGAAGGATGAGGAGTGATAGGAAGGAGAAAGAAGATGGAGGAGTGGAAAGAGGGATGAAAGAGATGAAAAAAAGGATCAACAGAAGTATGAAAAAAGGAAGGAAGGAGGAAGAAAGGAGGAGAGAAGGAATAGAAGCGTGGAGAAAGAAGCGTGAAGAAGAATAAAGGAGATAGAAATAAGGATGAGAAGCGATGGAAAATGGAAGAGGATGAGAAGGGAAGAGAGAAGAAGGAGGAAGAGAAGAAGAAGAAGAAGAGAAGGAGGAAGAAGAGAAGGAGAAGAAGAAGAGAAGGAGAGAAAGAAGAAGAAGAAGAAGAAGAAGAAGGGAAGAAGAAGAAGGAAGAAGAAGAAGAAGAAGAAGAAGAAGAAGAAGAAGAAGAAGAAGAAGAAGAAGAAGAAGAAGAAGAAGAAGAAGAAGAAGAAGAAGAAGAAGAAGAAGAAGAAAGGAAGAAGAAGAAGAAGAGAAGAAGAAGAAGAAGAAGAAGAAGAGAAGAAAGGAAGAAGAAGAAGAAGAAGAAGAAGAAGAAGGAAGAAGAAGAAGGAGGAGAAGAAGAAGAAGGAGGAGGAGGAAGAGAAGAAGAAGAAGAAGAAGAAGAGGAGGAGGAGGAAGAAGGAGGAAGAAGAAGAAGAAGAAGAAGAAGAAGAAGAAGAAGAAGAAGAAGAAGAAGAAGAAGAAGAAGAAGAAGAAGAAAATTCAAAGGAGGGTTGAAATAGGAAGGAGTAAGAAGAGGAGGATACGCCAAGTTAAGTTTTCGAAATCCTAGCGGTGTCGGATTTCTACTCGAGCATTGTGGCGCAAAATGACACTCCCTTAGCAGCACTGTTGACCGGTCTTAATTAGGGTGATTTGTGTCCGGCTGGTGCGGTCAGCTATCGCTAGGGACCACTAGGACGCACATAACCTCTAATTGGAAACAGTAGACGAATCAAGAGTGCTAAAACTGTGCCCAGCTTTCTTGAGTTGGCTAATTTGGGAATGGTCTGTTTTTGGATTGAGTCCGAAAACTGAGTCAGAGAAACAGAGTGCGATTGGGGTTACCAGAAAGGTATGTGGAAGTGTATGATTTCAATGTGGATGATTGCTAGCAAATGACATCGGTGTTTATAAAACGCGGAAAACAGTTTATTAGACATCAGGAACCTCTCAGATAAGAATACTAGTCGTAGAGTCCACTAGCCTATTAGCCCTTCCTATATCCAATTTCTTGAAAACTAAGTAACTATCGAAAATGTAGATTGTGTATGCTGTTATCTGATTGGTTCTAATTTAGTTTGATGATGTTCAATGCCTCTTTTCCACCAATGCGGTACGGGCCCGGATCGGCCTGGATGAAAATGTTGTGACTGATAAATTTTTTGGGGGTGTGCGATATTCACATGCTATAGTTTAAATTGACACATGAAGATTAATCAGTTTTCCGATCCGATCCGGGCCCGGACAGTACTGAGTTAAGCCCAAATAAAAATGCATTTATAATTCACCAGCAGTTATAAACTGCAGAGTCAAGCCTTATAAGTAAAAGTAAACATGAGTTTAACATGAGTGAAGGCTCATGAGCCAATGAGACTAATTTGAAAATAGACATCTTCATTAAATCACTTTTAGGGTATTTTTCTTAAAAATCGAAAAGTCCTGTAATAGGGGAGAAAAGCACCAGACATTAATTGCGTCAAAGCATGAAACTTATACGTTTAGTGTGCGTCCGCCTTTTTCCTGTACAACAGGACTTCTGAATTTTATTAAATAGGCCTCAGAGCTATGAAAATTATAAGAATGTAAGTCACCCTTTATTGTGCTGTGGATACATTATTTTTCCTGCTGCTTAGTGTGACACTAGCTAGAAAAAATAGAAGAAATCATAAGATGAGAAAAGGTCTTTTAAAAGTTATTCTTTGAAAATGGAAGAAAAAGGTCAAGACTTTCAAGAAATCACTGTTTAATTATTACTGTTTCAGCTGATTTATGACAAGTTAATCTGATGATGTTTAACAACAGGATGAACCGGTCATCACAATATTATGTTTTCCACTTTTGAAGTGTCTTCTTTCATGAATTTATAGTGACAAATTGATGGCCGATGCAATATTCCATTGATTACAATCACCTATTAATTGATTACTTCTGAATAAAAAGATGGCGACTGAGTAGTTTAGGTTGTTGTAACAGCGACCCACGAATTGTTTTCGGTTCAACCTTGTTTTTGAAGCTCGACACGAACCAGCTCACACACACAAATAAGTTATGCTAATGCCTAGATCCAAGATAGTTGCACCGCCACTCTCCACCGCCATTAATGTATTAATATCAGCTGATTACAGCCCGCAGTAATGGCTGCCACATCAAAGAAGACAAAGCAAGAAATGCTCGATTTCGATAGCGGCAGCACCGAAATTACCCGCCCTAAACCACGTAGCTAACAATCGAAATTGCATTGTTAGCCTTTGATACTACTGACTTGTATAGCCTAGTTCGTGAGGAATAACTTGAGATATGGATGTAATAACAACTTCTCGACCTGCATTTGGTCATTTGTATGACTAGAGGAGCGTTTACACATGCAATGATTCGCTTGCGACAGTATCAGCTGTCACCAATGAGCAATGAGGTTGGTGTAGTCGCCCTATAAGGTTTTTGAGTCACTCAACCCATTGGCGATATAGTCTGGCAACAGACAAAAGAACCTTCGCGCATCGTATCACTGAAGTGATACAGGATCACATAGTACCACTACTCTAGTGAGCGAGTGAGATAAACTGCTGCATTGCATAACGTGCGCTCTCTCTGCGCAGTAGAGTTCTTATTTTGGAGGCTCTTTTGTCTGTTGCCAGACTATAGCTTATAAGTTACAGGGTGTTCCAGGAGGAATCTGCCAAACTTCTCATACTGATTCCTGACACCAAAATAATGAAAAAGTTACATTAAACATGGGTCCTAAAATGCTTCGTTTCCCCTCTAGACGCCATTTTTTTTTATATAATTTTCTTTTTCTAAATAATGGTTAAACTTATGACATTGAAACTTTGCATCAACTTTTATGACAACTAGACAAAGCTACAAACATTATGACAATTTTTCAAATTCATGAAACAAAATGGCAGCCATTTGAAAGTTTGTTTCTTATATAACTCGAAAACCATTGATACTACAGAAATTTCAGAAAAAACCGATAGTAATCAGCAACCACTTACTGTTTATTAAAACGTTGCAAAGAGCGTCCAAAATAGCGTGACACGCTGAGAAGGTGTCGAAATTCTGAAAAGACGCCCCGGTGGGGTCTGTGGGGCTCTGGGGGCCCCCACCTGACGAGCACGTGATGGATTTAGGGCACAGCATGGCCTCTCTCCCTCCCCAGTCACGCCACAAGTAATAGAATACGACTGAGTCAGTTAGGCAACTCTACCCCTATCGAATAATTACCACTTACGGTGGTTATTTTTTTAATTCCATTTCGGGTGTACCTCCCTCCCCCTGGATCATTTACTGTCCGGTGGTCGTGCGTTCTTGAACACTCTGTATAAATAGTGGTTGACAGAGTAATGTCAAGCTGTGGCGTACCGCTGGGATGTTGGAGAGGAGGTTTTGAATTAATTGAACGTAACGTTTGGGTTGGTTTGTAGATAATGCGATAAAGAAGGCACTAAGCCGTGTCAAAGCTCTGGCTGTCCTCGGTAGCTTTCAGAGGGCAATCAAATTATTTTAAAGCAGAATACTTACTAAGGAATGCTTACAATATTGTTACTAGAAAGTGTTCAATCCTGCTGAATTTAAAGTATCAAAGGAAGATTGTTCGAAATAACAGAGTTTGTGATAATTTACTGAGATCCAATAATTAATTAATGATGAGGCAATGATTTTTCGACTCCCATGGGTTTATGGGCACAAAGAAACACTAGTTTCTGTTGTTGTTACAGTTTATTTTGTTACCAACGAGCAATTATTTCAAGAAATCTGTTATAGTGACAGTATTCAAAAGTTATTCATCACTCATCATTGACGACAATTTCACCATTTCTTCAAGTTCATATTAGATCACTGTTCAGATCTTCTTAGTTTTCATCCAGATGAAGAAAAATTTGACTACAAATAAAGTATTGACCATTACAAAACTATACTATCGAGATCAACTATCGACAACAATATTACTGGACAGTATCTTTTTATTCACAGAAAAACGTTGTATTGAAATTTCACACACTCAATTTAAGTATATTAATCACTGCTTAATTTACATTGAAGATTCAATGTCGTTTCAAATTGAACACTCAATGTCGATCAATCAACATTGATCACTCAATTATTGATCAATTAATTGAACTCATGATTGAATGCAGAAACGACGTTTTAAGAAGACATCTATTAAATAATGTTTTTCATTTAAATACAGTTATGTTTTCCCAAACATTGTTTATCTGCAATCCACCCAAAATCATATCAATATCGCAGGGCATCGAGAAAACTTAGAGAAAATATTCATAAAAAATATTTTATTTAAAATTTGAATTATTCATTAAACATTTTATTAAAAATGTAAAGTCTTTTAATGCAGATAAAAGGATGTCACTATAAACTTGAATAACACAGCATACTATGCAATGAACTGGTGAGACTAGTATGATCGGTGGTTCCTGTTTTACAGGACCTCTAAATTTCTATGAAACATGCCCCAGATTGATATGAAAAGGCGTGAAATCTCAACAAATAACGATGATAGATCAAATTTGCAACACCAGTTTTCCTCAAGTTGTCCACACGATTGAACAGAGGCTAAAGGTGGCCTTTTGACACAAAATAAGCATGTCACACTCATACAAAGTCCATACAACAACTCCAGTGTGACAACTGTTAACAGTGTTAGCCCTCTATGGTGCTTATTGTTCGTTGCGCGCTTTTAAAAACGCCGACGCGATTTCCGCTTTCGGCTATTCCTTCTCTGGCCGAATAAAGAACAGGAAGCAGTCGGAAAAGTAGAAGGAGAGAAGGGGAAGGGGATGAAGTTGAGGGTGTGAAGAGAATGAGAGAGAGAGAGAGAAAGAAAGAATGACATTGTTCGGCATTTGCCACGCGCTCTTATGCTATAATAACTACCCTGAATTTTAAAACTACTGTATTTCCCAGTCTGCTCTATTCATCTTCATTCTCTCATTCTCCCCACATTCTCCACCTTCTCTTCATTCTCTCATTTTCCTCACCTTTCCTTCATTTTCTTCTTCTTTTCTCCTTCATATTTCTCCTTGCTTTATACGTTTTTTATATTGTACTTCTTTTAGTACTTTCCTTTCTTGTTTAATACCTCTCCTGTATTTTTATTAGTTTTTCTTTTTGTTTTCTCCCCTTTACCTCTCTCACTTGTCCTCTGCCTCTACCTTCTTCCCATATTCATTATTCTAGTTTCTTCTCATAATTCTTATTTATCGTTATTCTCTCTCCTCTCCTTTCCTACATTTTCATAGTTCCATTCTCCTTCATCTGCATTCCCAACTCTTTCTCGTTCGTCGTCTCTTTTTTGTCATCCTCTTTCTTTATCACCTCCTCATAAATTTCCTTTATTATTTTACCTTGCTTTTCTCTTCTAATCCTCTTATCATTTCCACTTCTTCCATATCCTACTTATTCCTCTTTTTTACTTTTTTTGGCTCTCTTTATCAGCTCCTTCGCGTCTCTTTCTCTTCCTCTTCCTTCTTCCTCCTTTTATTGTTTTATGAAAGGAGCTGGTGAATTATATTGTTAGTCTCTTATCTCCTTATATCCCTGTTTCCTTCTCGTCACCGTTACTTCTCTTATTCTCCTCTTTGTTATCCTAAGACTTTCTTTTCCTTCCTTCTTGAAACATGTTTGTGTCTCCTCTATGTTCCTTTTTACTTTTCCTTGTTGTTTTCTCCTCAATTATTTTATTTTATTCACGTTTCTCTATTTCTCCACCTCCTTTTACTCCACCCCTCATCTTCTTCTTCTTCTTCTTCTTCTTCTTCTTCTTCTTCTTCTTCTTCTTCTTCTTCTTCTTCTTCTTCTTCTTCTCCTCCTACTCATTTTTCCCTTCTTCTTCTTCTTCATTCTTGTTCTTTTTCTTTTTCTTCCTCCTCTTCTTTCTCTTCTTCTTCTCCTACTCTCCCACTCATTTTTTCCCTTCTTCCTTCTTCATTCTTCTTCTTTTCCTCATTCTTCTTTTTCTTCTTCTTCTTTTCTTTTCTTCTCTTCCTCCTCCTTCTCCTCCTTCTCCTCCTCCTCCTCCTCCTCCTCCTCCTCCTTCTCCTTCTTCTCCTTCACCTCCCATCCATCCCACATCTCCTCATCTTCTTCTTCATCATCATCATCATCATCATCATCATCATCATCATCATCATCATCATCAGCAGCATCCTCTTGATCCCAGATGTCACCAAACAGGCTGTAGCCTCCAACAAACACATCCTATAAGTTAGTTATTATTGTAGTCGGTACCTCTAGTACCGTACAGAATTCACTCCCCAATATTTTCGCCCTCAACAATAGTCCTGCATTTCATCTGCGTCCCAAAATGGCAAATCTCTTGTTTGAAGTGTGCCCCTTCATATTCTATTATTCTCTCCATGTTTAACTAGTAATTACAGGGTGGGCGGAATTTCCCACCCACCCTGTGTAGTAGTTTGTTTGTTGTTAACAGAAATATATTATTTTGCAGTACAATACTTTTTTTATGTAACAAGGGTCCAACATTCGTTAGTTACATCATTACAATTTTGACACGATGCCGTTTATTAGACGTATAATGCCTGGAATTATGTTGAATTAGTGTTAGTTTTTTACAAGATACGTTGAAATTCGCTTAGTTTTTGAAAAAGTAGTTGAATATAGAGTCAGAGGTCGCATATAATTTTGACACTGTCGTTTAATAGAATGATGTAAAATGTATGTGATTATGCTGGATTGGTATTAGACTACTTTTCTACAAGATAAGTTAGAATTGACATGTTTTTTAGTAGTTTAAAAAAAGTAGTATATAATTTTTTAACCGTAAAGCTTATTAAATGACGTAGTTCGTTATTCTTCTGATGTGTGTTATTCAGAAAAGGCTCTATTAAATCTAGGCTTGCTAGGTGTGATGTATCATTGTATTGTGTCTTCACTTAATTATTCTGTTATTTATTTTCCTCTCAACACTCATATTTGAGCTAAATGCCATTTTGCATATTAAGATAAATGCGCGTACTAAAATATCATCAATTTATCATAGAATTATTTCTTCATTAAAATACGATACCACATTTTAAGCAATAATTCATACAGCATTATGCTAATAAAATACCAAATTTTGAAGCAATCATTACAATTGAGACACGATTTAGATAATCATCGAGTGTAAGTAAATAAAAAAATTACATTACTTAAATGGACGAAATAATTTCAATGATTCAGAGTTACCTAGTCATTTTGAAGGAACTTCACCAACATTTCTCAAATACCCTATTTATGTATTCTTTTCTACAATGTGGATGCCATTTCAAGTCAGCTGTTGTCGTAAACAACGTGTTTCGAATTCAACCAATCACGAAAGAGTAGCTATTGACGTCACTTCAAGATAGTGAACGCCCCTCCATTCTCATTGGTCGATGGACTCCATTTTGTCGGGTAGAAGAATTGAGCCAATGGAGTGCCAGCTCTGTAGTGAACGTCTCAATTAGCATAGAGAAAGAGTATGATAGTTGACTGTATTACCTAAGACAATTCTATCTCAAAAAATTAAATTGTCTTAGGTATCAGTAAGCTTATGACTGTATAGTAAGCTAGATAGCATTTATTAGCAGAGCAGGGATGAAATAATGTTTTGTTTGGAAATGTTTTTATTCTTTTCTTTGAGAATTTGGCTTTTAAATTTACTTCCATTTAAAGATAATTAAAATTCTCGATAAAATGTTCACAATGTGCATTGTATAACGGAAAAGATAGTTTATGATTCTGCTTATTCATATTTTGTAATTATAACAAGATTTATATTGTTCTTTACAGCACAGGATATGAAAAAATCTATTATGTAATTTTGTGTTCATAATCTCTCAGGCATAACATATAATCGATTGGAGAAATTTATAACTAATCGCTATCCAGACATTATGTAATTATCATTCTATTTTTGAAAATATCATTAATCGCGCTTTTCAAGAAAAAGCGAGTGAACAACAACCCTTGAAACACCTGTAATATTCAATAGTCTTGTTTTTCCTTAATTATTCGCAATTCTCTTAATTATCTTTGTACATTCTATAGCTGAGGAAATGGTATTTGGTGATAATTGTCTTCAATATTCACCATAAAATGCATATGCACATGCATATGTATCAGCTCTTCCTGTCACATAGGCTTATCTGATCCTTTACGAGTAGAGGGTGGATAAACGTCTAACCAAACCATGAACAAGTGAGAAATTATCGTTTTCTGGTCAGCTTATCTAGTTCCACGAACAATGAAATTGGATTTGGAGTGGAAGCAAACGCCAGAAAAACATGGCGAATGTAAACTAGCTGTCCGGCGCACATGTGTGGACGTCAGGAAGTACTTAGATTATTACGGTAATTACCTGCATAGACCATAGGTGAACGTCTGTCGTTTAGAACTTCAATTTCAACTTGTAATTCTTCTTTCAATTGTATGTATAGCGGAAAAGATAGTTTTCACTGATCTTTGCAAAATTTTAGAATAGATTTGTATATTGTTCCTTACAGCACAGGATATGGAAAAATCTATTGTGTAATTTTTGTGTTTTTAGTCACTTTTAGTTTCAAGAAAAAAGCAGTGAACAACATGTACTATGTGTTCAATGGTCTTGTTTTTCCTTAATTATTCGCACTTTTCTCAAGTGTCTTTGTACATTCTATAGCTGAGGAAATGGTTTTTGGTGATAATTTCTTTGCAATATTGTGAAATAAATGCATATGTATATTTGTAAGCATAATTATTAATTAGTAGCAAAAAGCAAAAAAGCAAAAGTAGTAGGTCTAAAAGTAATGAAAACTTATAACTTCACACTTATAACAGTTATTTAAGTTTGTCTCCTTTGAAATGAAGTTGTTGGCTATTTTTCATGTGTACTTCAATATCACAACTTCAGGTATTCATCGGATTGAGAATGCTCTGCTTTTGCTTTAGTTAATAGATCCAATGTTACTGCAAGAGTTATTTACTGCATCAATTATAATATGACAGTAACTTGAAATTTTTTCGCTTTGACATTATCTCAGGTATTATTCACTTATTTCGTGTATAAAATCTAATTTTGAAGCGACCACATTCAATGTCCATTCAACTTCTTAAAAGTTTCTAACATTCCATGACATCGTGTTTCCGGACATCTCATGATTTAGACACAGACCAGAATGACCACACTTCGAATTGCTTGGAAACTTTGAAAATTTCGCTTACATTTAATTTCGTAATGATTCACCGCGCAGATGGCACCCAGAGCCTAAGACGCATTGGCGCCAGAAAATGTACTAAACTTGTATTTAAATTGCTCAAATAACTTGAATTAAGTATCTCATCGTAATCATTAAACACTGGCCGGTCAAGCGAATGAGATTGGAGGGGAATTTGAATATAGTTGGCCCGAGGCTAACCACTCATGTTTTCGATACGATCCGTGCGCGGCCATTTTCTTAGAAATTATAGGCGGGAGAGCAAAGTAATTCGACATTTTTTGTCTAAAATTATAATCTACGAAGCTAGTCGAGTGATTGGATGCGTGGATTGGGGTGGAGGGGGAGGGGGATCGCGAGGAAATGATTTTCGAGAGAAGAGGCAACTAAGTGGTTTCTCGATGAAAATAATGGGAATAATAAAACAATATGTTGCATTTCACTAGAATAGTTTGCTTATGCAGAGCTTAAGTTTAAATGGTCAAATATACGACCACATTGTATATTTGAAGTGTACATAGTACCAAAGACTAATCAAAATCAAATAATGTACATAGGTATACAGACTAACCAAAATAATACAGAATTGATTAACTCTAAAAGCAACTGTAGCAAGTATGTTAGCATCATTGAATCAAATGGTCAGCTGTTATCGGACATCGGACTTTCTGACAAAACCGTTTCTAGTGAGTGGTTCTTGAGCACCAGGCTAAGGGACAACTAGTTTTATTCCAACTATAATATTATTGTATTTTACAAATAGATTTTGAACCGCATTCGTCCCGAATGTCTGAAAAGCAATCGTTGAATAATTCACATCAAGAACTCTCATTACGAACTTGGTAATGATAAAAACTATTTACGTTACTCCTTAGAAAAGGAACTGGGTGATGATATAAAGACTGTATGTAAGTCCTCACTCCTGATACAGACATTATTGTTTCACTGTTCTTGAAACTCTCTAATCAAAGCTGGATATGATATATTTGAAAGGACGTTTGTTACAAGGGTAGCTATCAGCTCACAGGGTGGTCTTGTTGTTTTCTAAATTTATGAAGAATCCAGATTTACTACTGCGTATGCATCTCCTCATTTTCTCTCTCATTCATTATCTTTCTCACTCACTCTTCCTCTCTCTCATTCTCTCTTCCCCACTTACTAGCTCTCTATCCATCTTTCTCTTTCTCTTTCTCTAAAAGTCGGCGGCGACTTTTTCAAAGATTTCTTCCAATTTTTTGTTTTGTCGAAAAGTTCAAGACATTAAATTTCGACTCAGTCGGTGCTTCTGCTTTGATGATGGCTGGTGAGAGGGGTGGGTGGTGGATGGTGGGAGGGAGTTGGAGAGAAGTGTTAAGGGGGAAGAATTTTCGCAGAAAAGGAGACGAACCAATCCTTAGGAAACGAGCAAAGAATAAACGAACCATAGAGGTGTCCCGAAAGATTTAATTTTCCTCTCTTCTCGATGTAATTAACCGGGTCCTATCTTCCTTCTGTTCAGTGTGGCCATAGGCCTACTTTTTATATTATATCTATACATATATTACCATGGGCTGTGCATGGATCTCTCACAGTTGAATTTACTTTACTCTTGGTGTAGTAGTCATTAGCGCTGCTTTTTCTGGTTGGCGGTTTATAGCCAATTTGGCCTCGTTAAAAGCGTTAATAAGATCGAACCCCGAGCGGCTGTTTAGCTAAGCCACCTCCTATGTTTGCGATCAACTGTGGTGTGGTCTTGTAACGCCTTATTTCAACCAAACCAACGCACTGTAACAACCCTATGATGTCTTTCTCGAACTCTCATTCATTTATTTTTTTACATCTTCTTCTTCATCTTCTTCTTCTTCTTCTTCTTCTTCTTCTTCTTCTTCTTCTTCTTCTTCTTCTTCTTCTTCTTCTTCTTCTTCTTCTTCTTCTTCTTCTTCTTCTTCTTCTTCTTCTTCTTCTTCTTCTTCTTCTTCTTCTTCTTCTTCTTCTTCTTCTTCTTCTTCTTCTTCTTCTTCTTCTTCTTCTTCTTCTTCTTCTTCTTCTTCTTCTTCTAGTTTCTTCTTATAATAAGCTTCCACTATCTCAAAATCACTGTTAAAGTGATAACTCATCACTATAGCATGATCCATTTAACTTGTCAGAAATCAGCTGTTTCGGTAATAACTAAACAGTGACTTCGTCACATTAATCAAAAGGCTTAAAAGTCTTAAAGACCTTTAAAGTCTTTAAAATACCTTTTTAAAGAAGACCTTTCAAAGAATAACTTTTTAAAAGACCTTTTCAATAATCTGCGAGATTCAGCATTTGTAGGTTAAGTATTGTGATATTGCTGGTCAAAACATATGTTTTCTGACAAGTTAAAAGGGACCTGCTATACAATAGTTGAGAGTTGAATTTTTGGTAACCAGGCTAATCATAAGGCAGTTGAAAGCTATCAGCCTTCAAAACTGATTTTTTTGATAACCGTCAGTAGGTATGTTGGTTGGAATCCAGCAGGATGAGGATAATATTGAGAAAAAACACAAATATATTCAAAATATTGTCAGTGAATCAATGGAGATAAGCTTTATTGTATCAAAATTTGTTACAAATTCACTCAAAATATATACGGCAAAGTCCCTGGACAGATACCCATTAAGTGAGTCCTATTGATTGAAAACGGAAAATTTCAAAATACACACTCAAAATTTCTCTACACATCATTAATAAAGAAAGACTCATCAAATTGGATTATAACGGTATAGCCTAATAGCCTAAATAGTCTAACAAATGCACTCAAAAACAAACACTGAAACCTTCTTGACAGACAATCAATTAAGAGAGAAGCTTAGGTACTATTTGCACAAAGGATTTCGCAATAATGGAAGAAATCAGTAGGTGATCTATTAATTTACTAAGCAGCTGCTTGAGGTCACCTGTGGATTTTCTCCAGGATCTGAAACAGCAAACTGATGAACTTGTGTTTTCATGTCACGTTTTCAGGTTCCAGTCAACTAGCCCTAGTCGACTAAGTTTCAGTATTATTTCTGAAATTCGAGGTATGGGAACACACATTACTTATTACTATAAATGATAATTATTACAAGGGTCATTAGGTATCACAAGAGTATTCTTATAATTGAATAAGCCTATAATTTTTTATAGATTAATCGACTGGCAGAAAATAGCCAATAACGGGAATGTAAAGATCGGTATAATGATCATTGTAATGTAGCCTGCATAAATACCACAATATTATGATAACACTCTAGTAAGAATGTTTCTAGTAACCACAGACAACAGTATTGTTAGTCTATGTAGTAACCTTAGTCTATCAGTTAGTCTATGTAGTAACCACAGACAACAGTATAGTTAGTCTATGTAGTAACCTTGATGCCACTCAAAGTCATCAGAATATAAGGTAGTGTTTACGCGCATCTCAGATTACTCAAAACTCAGTTGATCGAGTGAGATCGCACCTTTTTCTGAAATTTAATCTTGCAAAAGGGACCCAGCCAGTCGATTTATTCAACAAAATTTGATGATAATTCATGGTAATAAATGGGTACTAGCTGTGATACTGATAATATTGGTAGTATATTTTCAGCCTATTCAAAAACAACACTAAAACCAAAGACAATTTAACTATGTAAAATGGCAAAATGTATTAATGGGCATGTAAACTTATTCTTATATTAATTTAACTATAAAATAGATAAATTGTCTTTGCTGAAACTTAGCAAAGACTTTGGCTCCAGACGACTGGAAACTTGTAAAGGCGGCATCAGTAATAAAAATTAAAATCCACCTGTGGATCCTTTCCAGGTTGAGCAAAATGTTAAACTAATGAAACAATGTGTTTTTCTGCTGCTGCTGTTTAGCGCGGTATTAATTAAAAGTGAGGTGAGGTTAGTTTGTTCAAAGGAAGTGGCCGTTTTTTGTCGGGTCAGATTGTGGATGGGTCACAGCGGGAGACTCGAAATTAGAAGTGGACCATATCCGGTGCGCTCTATTCGATTTCTAAATGTCCAAAGAATGAGTGATGGCAGCAGTTTGGAGGAGCTTTGATCTAAATTTCGACACCGGTTTGATTTTTGGGGTCGTTTGGAATCCACCCTAAACGCGTGCTCGTGTTTGAAATACAAGCGGCATATCGAGTCAGTCCCTCCTTATTAGTTTTTGCGGAACGCGCCTTTTACATCCAACGCTACAACTACTTTCGTTTCGGACAGTTTTTGACAGAAGAACCGCAGATATTTTACTTGGATGTTTTCTGCTTCTTATTTTTCCATCTGTGTTGGATAGTGTTGGATAGGCTGACCAACAATTTTTGGTGATGATGATTTTGGTGAGGAGACAAAATGTAATAATTTATTTATTTATTTATTTATTTATTTAAAATAAATAACTACCCAATGGTAGCCCATACACTCATTATTATGGTAGTCGCGTTTTGTCTTGCAGCACTAATACTCGGTGTGTGCTCTGTCATATTGAACTGCTCCATTGATTTATCAATTTATCTCAGAATAAATTATTATTAAAATTAATCACTTGATAATGATGGATAATATCAATTGTTTTACTTTACACCAATCGCAAAAAGTTATATAAACTCTCAATATCAGTAATCTTGTTCACTACACAATATACTGGAAATACCGGAGTTATTTGACTTGCATGCACTCATATTCTTTTGTTTATTGATAATGTTGCATTTTATATTTTATTGCATTTTATATATTTATAGCACTTCTCTGTTTCTTTACTCTTCATAAAACTATAATATTAGGGAAGCAGTTGGCTTCCTAAACACTAAACATGCTGCCAGTATAATAGATGTGCACTCGCATTGAAACACGATACATGATACACGTTAACTCCCGTTGAAATGATTAATTCTATAGAATCTAGTCTCAAGTTTCATCCTGATGATTCCAAACGTAAATTTTCAAGTCTCTATTAATAGCTTGGTGCTATCGGATTCTGTATCTATCTCAGCTTATAATTCTGGTTCAACATGAAAGTTTTCGAAACTTTTTAAAAACGGTTTGTTTTAGAAAAAGAAACCTTTTTATCCTCTATGCTCTATTAGGTTCTATTTGATTCGGTGAATCTCTCTCAACTTATAATTTTCACTCAACAACTCAAGTTTTCAGAATTTTGTGAAAACCATTAGTTTCTAGTGCATAAAAACACAAATCTTTTCATCCGTGCCGTAACCGGTTCGTCGCTCGCTAACATACGTCGGGCGTTCAGATTCAAAAACACAGACAGACAGTTTTACGAAAATGAAATGTATAATAGAAGGGTCGAATTGAAACGGGCATGATGCGGCGAAGAGCCGGCGTCCTGATAATTTAGTCAGCTAAATGGGCTGTAATTCGTGAAGAAAAAGAAGAAGAAGAAAAAGAATAAGAAGACGAAGAAGAAGAAGAAGAAGAAGAAGAAGAAGAAGAAGAAGAAGAAGAAGAAGAAAGAAGAAGAAGAAGAAGAAGAAGAAGAAGAAGAAGAAGAAGAAGATGATGATGATGATGATGATGATGATGATGATGATGATGATGATGATGATGATGATGATGATGATGATGATGAGAAACTGGGTGCAGACAATGGAAGGGGGAGGGGTGTGGGAGGGTTTAGAGTGACGCCGAAAGAAAACCAAAAACCGATACCAATTACATTATTTTCTTCACTCCTCCCACCATAGAGTCGCGTCGAGTCAGAGTCCTAACCTGGAAAACATTCGTAATTATTATCGCAGTTACAACAATAAAAACCTAGAGGATAATTTGAAGTGTGGACGGGACAGAAAGAAGATAGAGAGTGAGAGAGAGTGTGAGTGAGAGCGTTAGAGAGGCTGAGTAGAGGGAGAGTAGTATTAAAAACAACTGCCGAAATTATTGTAACCAAGAGTGAGAAGGGAAAAAACCCCGGGATGCAATTCAGAAGGCCGTGGCGCCAACGTAAAGAAGGGACAAAATAAATATAAATACACAGCTCTGAAAACAATAATATAATAAGAGCGAATAAAAGAAAAGGATCGCGTTCAAATGATACGACCTTTTTTCTTCAAGGTACGTCGTCGACGTCTCGCCTTAGTTTTTGTTTCATTTTCCACTACTTTTCTTATTGTCCTACAGTAAAGTCTTCTCCTTCACCTTTAATAACCTTTTTCACTTGTTATTTCTTGCTTTCTTTATATTTCGGTTTTTCTTCTCTTCTAATACTCGTACTTCTTCATTCTCAGCCTTTTCTTCTTCTGAATAATTCTTCTACAACTTCTGTACCTTCTTTCATTTGTTATTTTTGTTCTTCTTCCACTTGTCTTTCTTTGTTGGTATTCTTTTCATACTTTCCTTTTTTCTTCTTCTAATGCTTATGTTTGTTCATTTGTTTCTTCTTCTTCCTCTTGTTTTTTTCTTCTTCCTCTCCTTTCCACCATATTTGTCCCCGTTGTCCCCTTCTATTTTCATTATTTCTTATTCATGTGTTTCTCCATCCTCTATTCGTTCCTCTCTTTTTATTCTTGTTCTCCATCTATCTGTCTTCTTTCATTAATCTTCTTATACTTCTCTTTCGTATACTGTCTTTTCTCTTTCGCATTTTGAGTTTCTTCCTTGCCACCCCCATGCTTTTTCTTTTCCAACTTTTTCGTATTCTTCCCCCAATTATTGTGTTACTTCTTAAATTAGTGATAAATATCGTTATTCTTCTACTTCACCTCATTCTCTTATTCTTCTTCCTCTCTTTTACCTTCTATCTCTACTTTTGCATTATTTCTCATCTTACACTCACTCTCCTTTATCTTCTAGAGCTGCTTTTTTCCCCTTTCACCATCTCCCCCTTCTTATTGTTTCTCTTCTCCACCTTCTCCTCTCCGTCTTCGTCTCAATAAAGGCAATTCAAACAATCAATCTTCGTCCTCCTTTTTGCTTCTCTTCGTCATTTTCTTCTTCTCAACTCATCTTCTGTTTTCATCAACTATCTTCTCTTCTTCTTCCATTCATACTCGTACTATTCTTCTCCTAATCCTTTTCCAATTTCTCCTCCTTCTTTACCTCCATCTTCTTTCTCAACATCTTCTCCTTCTTCACCCTCCTCTTCTGTTTTTCTTCTTATTTCTCTCCTTTTCTCTAAATTTCATCTTTCTCACCCTTCCTTCTCATCAGATCTTCTCTTCAAAATGCCGATGATAGATTGAAGCCAGAGGCGCCTGATTACCGGGACTAATGTCCGTCTGACGGCCTTAGAGCTGAGAAGTGCCAGGGGGCTATTTTCAAATAATTTTCGGACAATTATTTCAACGGGAAGGAATACCGCAGAATTGGTTAGTTCTCCATTAGAACGACGTACTGTTGCTGGATATTGAAGGACAAATAATAGATTTTTTTCTATTATTCAACTTTAGTGTATTCTTTTCGTTTATTTTATTTTTGACATTAGATTGATAGTTACTATAGAACAAATAAAATTATAATCCATCATTATTATATCCACAATATTTTTACTATTGAAATTATGAATAATTAATTCCATATACGAAATTTACGTTGATCTTTTCACAAATCAACTTACCCATGTTTATGAAAACCTTCCCTTCAATTATGACTATCCAAATCCATTGTCAATTATTGTAGAATTATTAAAGTAACATTACAAATTTCCCCATGGGTCATTCATTTCTTATTGAGATTCGAATTAAATCATTCAACATAATCGTACAAGAACGTACCTAATGAACATAAAACAACACCGGTACTTGGTTGATTCGCTCCATTAGTCCATTATTCGTTTCTGTAAAAGCTTTCTCAATTTATTATCTGTCGAAAAATTGTGTTTGTTTTGAGCTAATTCGTCTGCCCAACCTTGCACAAACAGTGAAAGATTAATGATTGTCGAATTGTTTGGATAATCAATCAAGGCGATCATCAATCTCATTAATGGTTTTTGTAACATGAATGAGAGATCTGCAGGATGTGGTTAGGAAGACGGAACAGATTTTTGAGGTCAGGGTCCTGTTTCATAAATTTTTAGAAGTTCTGCAATACAGGAAAGAGGACTAGACTGAACAGACTAAACATCCTTGTCTTATTTGTGGTGAAACGTACAAATATATTCGTCACAGTTAATAATTTATTCACAATAAGATGTTGAAAATTTTAGAAATGAAAGGAATTGGGCATTCCATTTCATAGTACTCCTACTTATAGCATTCACCGTTTCAAAGAACTCAATTTTTAATTGTTGTAGCTAGTTTTCGTCATGCATTCATAGATTATATGGGTGACCATTTCAATTTTCAATGCAGCGTAGTCTACTAATGACAGAGTTCGACTTGTAAACTGAACCATTACAACTTTAACACAATCTGCAGCTGCTTATTAAAATGCACTAATTCTACCCGGATAAAGTTTTGAGAACAGATAATGAAGACTACATGCCCTTTCATGAGTATCACTTGGATAATTATAGAGTGTAACTAGTCCTAGGAGTATTTTTCTCCTAGAGGTGTTGAAACCGACACATGTTGAATATAGGAGGATGTAATAATAACTATAAAAAATGTTGAAGGCAACATCGAATAGGCCTTCCACTTCGAATTATTGTAAAATTATATTTATTGTGGAAAAAGTATCCTTATTGAATTGTTATCTGTTGTGGGTTTCTGCATAAAATCGCAGAAACCACCTGATTTGTTGAGGATGTATATTGAGGATAACATCAGGTTTCAGTAATTTGATCTCATATGGTAATATGCGAGAATCTTATAAAAGTCGTATGTCTTTGATGTCGAATTTTTGAGCTGCGCTTTGCGCTGTGGGCTTACTCTAGTTGTAAATTGTTGTATATTAAAAAAATCATGTATATTGTATTGGTCTCAAGGAGATAAAATCAACTTTGAAAACACATTTCTCCAAGAATTGTCTTCGTGATAATACACAGCACATACCTTTGATATTAACGACAATTTAATGCAACGTCCTTTAATAATTGACACTAGAATATTGAAGGTCTAGAGATGAAAAATTTTATTGAATAAAAATAATAAATAATAATTGTAGAAGAATAAGAAGGAGGAGGAGGAGGAGGAGGAGGAGGAGGAGGAGGAGGAGGAGGAGGAGGAGGAGGAGGAGGAGGAGGAGGAGGAGGAGGAGGAGGAGGAGGAGGAGGAGGAGGAGGAGGAGGAGGAGGAGGAGGAGGAGGAGGAGGAGGAGGAGGAGGAGGAGGAGGAGGAGGAGGAGGGGGAGGAGGAAGGAGGGAAAGTGGGCAGAAATGTGAAGAGAATCTCATGTAAAATATAAAGAGAAATAAGTAGAAGAAATATAGAAAGAAGAGCATAGGAGAGATAAGAATTGGAGGAATGAGATGAAGAAGAGGTGGACTCTCGGATGACTGGACTTTCACCACGGCCTTAATATGTATAATCAGCATAAACGTACACATTAGCCTTGCTGGCCCGGGTCCCTTCCATTAAAGGGGATCCACAAGGTACAAAACTGTAGCCAAAACCCCCGAAGCAACTGGAATGAATGTATTGTACATCATTACCGAGATAGTATTATCGATAGATGGTATTTTTATTTTCGAAAATAAGCTAGCTGAAATGTGTATTTTCAAATTGCTACGATTTTTTAAAACGCATCATCCAACTATTCAGGGAAATAATGACCAGTACTAGCGCTCCCCGCGGCCATTCAGGAAAGCTTTCCTCGGATAATTGTCGTTATTGTTTGCTAAGAAAGTAAAAGAGGCGTTCGCCTTCTTTCAGTACTTTTTCACGGATAAAACCGAGCAACTCTAATAATTTGATTGTACGTTTGAAACAGTTCCGTAAAAGCCTAAACTAATTTGATGCAATCATGTAGATTATTGTGATCAGCAAAGCCGTGCCTTATTGACGATGAATTGCTGGTACTTCTTTTGGGTTGAATTTTGTCGGAAGGTTTTGTTCTGGGACCGGTAAAAAGATTTGGGAAATATGCTCTCATATAAGTGGTACTGAATAGCCAGAGGCAGTCACCCAGGCTTGCCCCATCTTTATTCAGGTCTCAAGTCTCATCCAGTCTTCAATCGAATATCAAGTCACAAATAAATGCCATGAGAATCGGTTTTAAATTAATACTAGAATTTAAAAGAAAAATGCATTTCAATTTTTTTATATAAGGGTTAAGAAATTTCAATATCTACAATATTATTGTCTTTACAAGAACATTTTGAGAATACTCACAAAATGAGTAGCCTACGTAGCAATCTGAAGTGATATTAATAGTCTGCTTTAATACAATTTTTTTCAATTGTCACTCGGTGAGAGTGGTTGCTAAGTAATCATGTGGTTAAGTAACAAACATTCACGACCGCTCTCGGATGGGTGACCGACACAAAAAATTGTGCAATGAGGAGGCGAGGTGGAACCTACCCATAAGGGTCTCCCCACCAATAAAAGCCATACAATAAAAAAAATACAATAATGAATACAGTAATTAAAGAAGAAATGAAAATAATCATCAATGATTTATTTAAAAAAAAAGCATTGTTGTTATTGAAATTGCATCTTAGTATAGTAAATAATTATTGATGCTGAAGAAAAACTTCTTGCTCCAAGATGGTAAGAATAATAAGATAATAATGTGATCAATATGATAATATTGATTGAAAGATTTTCAAGACTTTACAAAGTGTTTAGTGAATAATCTCATAATGTTGATTTATTGGAGAAAAGTTATGGAATTCAAGTTACAAAATTGCAGCATTCCCGATAGCCTACACGATGATCAAATATTGGATAATTATTTTATCTCATGGAATCAATATTTTGCATCAATAAATTCACAAAAACTTGCTGTTTGAGATTTTAAAAAGTAAAATTGTATGAAAAAATTGTTATGAATGGATGATACTGGTATCATCAATATTATCAAAGACAATAACTATAGGACTGCTGAAAACTCTGTAATTCAATTAATCATTCCTTTAAGTGAAGCACATTAATTCATACTAATTCGAGAGGTTGAGAAGCCATTTATTGTTTTTACAGAAACGAAGATGACCAAACTCAAGAAGACTGAATATTGTTAGTTTGAATCTAAATTAATAATTATTGAAACAATAAATTCTAGGTTTATTATTGTTCATTGACCAAATTTATCTTAGTCATTTTTAAAATACTAAGAGAGAAAATTATAATTGATAACATTTTTCTCATGAGAAGCTTCATGGAATATTTTTTCAACAAATTATATTAAAATAATGTGGTTCCTATTATTACTGGTCTATGTATTTCATGTCAGAGTACTGAATACATACTGTGCTGTACTGTATGCAAAACTGTATGGTAATTCAGTCAATGTGGTGCCTTCAAATTTTGATTCATCACTTCTATAGATTTTCTATAGTTTTCTTGTTCAGAGTTGATTTTTATCATTAATACTGTTCTTTTAGGTACCTATAAGCTTAAGCAAACCTTTTTCCCTTTGTAATAATGCCTGTTATGTCGCTCTGTGTCCATGATTGGATTTTCTATGTTCTGCTAGTTAAATATTCATGTGGAGTTCTTGTTTTAGATTTGAGAACAAGCTCTTTTAGAGTTGTTTTCTGGTTGATGCTTTTTTTTAAGTAAGGTATTTCAAACTGTATGATTAAGCACAATTTAAGTTTATTACTCAAGGTTTGAGTTCCCTATCTACTTTGTGATTCCATTTCACAGTGAATGAGAATTAGAAAACTTTAAATGAATGTTAAAATCAATGATGTGACCGGTGATAACTCCGTTGTGCAGATTATTTCAAACTACGCGCTCAACAACTTTCATAAAAATGGATGACCTCATAGCGCAGTCCAAATCAGCTGGTTGTCTGGTTTCTCTTTCTGTGGTGTTGGAAATCAACTTACCACGTTTTTCTAGTGATTAGTTTTTTGATCTTTTGTGTTTTTTACTCATAAGTCGTAAGTAAATTAATTGTTTATTCACCACAATACTAATATATTAAGCTTCAAAGAGCTGGATTGTTGTGTTAATATGATATTCCAGCTACAATTTGGTACGCCGCTTTTTAGGTTATGTTCTTCCGTCTGGAAACTTGTTTTGTTCAAATCGTTATTTATTAGTTTTTATTACTGTTATAAACTATTCGTTTTCCTCAATTCTTTATCCATCCCTCATCTATTCTATTATTCCATCAACATTCTCCTGTCTTTTTGTTGTATTCAAGATTTGAAGCCTCAAGTAGGTTAGGTTTCTGTGTTGTACAAGCAGTTTCACTGTATTTTGATTTGTTTTGATTAGTATATTATTGAATCGTGTTATTCAGTCATCAATCGATCGTCGTTATTTTTTCTTGGTAGTTTCTAATTTTTTCTGCAACCAGTTGAAAGTTGGAGCGGTTTGTGAACATGATAGGCTATCTGCTTACAGTCAGTATGTAATCCGCAGTGCAGTATTCTCTTATAACTATGACACTATGGCCAGTCAAAGTTTGGTATCAGCTCATGTAGGCTATTCCATCTTTCCCCTACAAATTGAATGTAGAGTTAGAGCTGCATACATAAGATAAGGATTTGCAACCTTTTCGCCAATTCAGTATTGAAGGACCCCCTTGATTATCAATAAACCACTGTGATTTATTGTACCTAAACGTAGTGCTATTGGAATACTTAGGTTGCACTATTAAAAAAAATACTTACCTCTTTTATTTTGCTTCAATGCCCTTTATTCTGTTTACTGGGAATAATTTATAATATTATGCCATGTTTTATCACTATGCAGGACAATAATATTGTCATGATCTCAAAACCATCTTCAACCTCTTCTCAATTAAAACAATGTCATCCAAATCAAATTGAAAATGATGTCATTAGTCTAATCAATCAATACAATTTTAAACAATAGTCGCTGGTTACGGAGAAGACGAAAAAAATCTATTATTACCATTAGGCCCACTAATATAAAAAAATGTTGAGGAATAACCAATTCTCTGTTTTTATTTATGTTATGGGAAATGGAATCATTACTACCGTAAATTACTATAGCATATGAAATATACTGTAACTGTTGTTGATTATCCATCTTCTTTTCACTGATAAATACTATTGGAATTTAAATTAAATAAATTTTAAGTGAGAAAACACTCACGTTTTTTTATGTGATGTGTCTGTTTGACTTGAAAATGTGCAACACCAGCACGAAACAATTGACGTCACATCAAAAAACGTGAGTGTTTTCTCACTTAAAAGTTACTTTATTTAAATTCCAATAATACTGTAACTGTTGAAAATGTACCAATAGCCTAATACTATTAGAACACTGGAATTTTTTAAGAATATATTTTCATGCCCATTGCAATGCTTTACTTTTTGATACCATATAAATAAAAAAGTACCTAATAGAATATTGTCATAATGACTCTTTATTGTTATGGTATGGCTTGCAGACTGTAAAGGTGTGTTGAGTGGTAGTTAATTGCTAAGGCATTAAAATAAAGAAGAAATTAATGTGTATGAGTATGATTGCATACATTTAAATATAACTTGGAACCCAAGGTTCAAGCTATGAAATTGAGCGCTTCTTATACTATACTTTTATCAAAGCACTCATAAATTCAATTTCTTCTTATACTATACTTTTATTAAAGCACTCATAAATTCAATTTTATCAAATAAAATAAGGTTCATCCGTAGATACAGGATGACGCAGAAAAACGGCAACGTTTGAAATTATACTAACGAAGATATTATTTTTTAACTTATAATGGTAAAAATGTAGAGAAAAATTATTGCCATTGATAGTGTTCTATAAAAAGACTTCAATTTTCCAGTATCCTTCAGATGACTATCTACAAAAACATGAATTCTTTATCTCTCATCCTTAAAAAAGTATAGTCCAATCATTCCTCGTTTTCAAACTCCAAACTATAACTTTGTGGCTGTGCAACTGTCGTTTGTGTAAATGATGATGATGATTCTCCACATCTGCGATTCCTTGTATTAACATTACCTCTGGAATGGAAATAACTTCACCCAACATTCGAAATCTCTCAGTACGTTTCCACAAATAGGCCTACATACGTTCAAAGGGTCACCATCTAAAAAATATTGTCTCCAATAATTGAAATTCATTTATTAGAACACTCAATGGCAAGAATTTCTCTTTATTTTTTTACCATTATAAGTTAAAAAATAATTTCCCTTTTATTCGTTAGTGTAATTTCAAAATTTCCTGTTTATCTGGGTTACCCTGTAAGTTTCATAGAATAAGTCTTATGTTCAAGACATGGGCTACATTTAAGGTGTGTGAGTGTACGCTTGAGTGCTTGCAAACATTTTAGAATAACTCAAAAACACATGCTATGGACTGCAGCGCTTCTCATACTAGACTTTTATTGGAGCACTCATAAATCCAATTTCATCCAAAATTTGTCGGCTCGAAAAATGTTTATCGACTGATGCAGTGAACTGGAAAATTGTACAATAACCATAAACAGTGAGGGGCGGAGTGGGGAGGGGCGATATGGCGCATCAACCTATGATTAAATTTGCTCGTAGAGTTCTTATGGCTGATCCATTTACATGCAAATGGCGTATTGGTCATTTCTTGTGCAATGATTCGAATCATTATGTCTGACAACGATGGTGATATGATTCAATTGCAGGGTACTCGCCTGAGATGAGCGTCGTTCAGGGTGGGATGGGGCGTAAGAAAAAGGATCAAATTGTCTCTCTTTTTGTCTTCATCTGCTTTTCATGGACCATCCAATTATGGTAATAATTATCATCATCATGCATTCATGACAATTGATCGTCTATGGCCTTGCTGTAGGCGCCTGATCTCATTTCTCTCGTCTACAGTCGTTCATCTATTTTTACTTTCTATTTTTCCTCTCTTTCTTGATTCTTGTGAGTTCCTTTGGTAACACTTTTGACCAGTTTAGTGAGGCGCAAAAATTAGTCAGTTAAAATTAAATAAGTAGGCTATCTTAAGTAAGATTTAGTAAGTTTTGCACATTTCAGTAAGACACAAAATTTGAAATTATTTTAGATTGTTATAAGTTGAAATTTTAAAATTTTCCTATAGTTTTCCTAAAAAGCTCTGCTTTCATCGACAATAAAATATTGGATACTTGAATTCAAATAACATCAATCAATCATTTATTTACGGAGAATTAATTTGGATTTTCTGATCCACTCCTGAAATTTAGCTTTCAGGAACTCCTGAAATTGAGCTTTCAGGAGTGGCAAGTGTTTGTGGAGTTATCTAAAGGAGAATTTACATTTATTTCTTTGAATTTAATCTTAATTTTAGATCTATTTTTAAGGTTTGCGAATGCTTAAACTGTCAGCCAACCAATGCAAAAATGAATAGCACTTAATTTTAATGAATGTTCAGTTTTCTTGAGTATTGTACTATTTTTTTTTATCGGTGGGGAGACCCTTACGGGTAGGTTCCACCTCGCCTTATTTTTTTGTATCGGTCACCCATCCGAGAGCAGTCTTGAATGTTTGTTACTTAACCACATGATTACTTAGCAACCGCTCTCATCGAGTGACCACTGATCTACTGATTGTACTATTAATTTTTCATGATATCAACAGATCTTTGAAAATAATATAAAATTATGGATGTAAAATGTTGTTGCATTTGTTTTAAGAATTCTACTCTGAGCAAGACGCACAAAATATACAATGGATTACCCACTACTAAAAAAAACTGGCAAAAAATGTATCAATTACACATTCTCGTAGCACTAATAAATGCACTTCATCTCTCAGTACTTGGCACCACCACACCTTCACTCTGAAATTGGCCAGAAATTCCACCATCTGCAACCGGAGACTCCTTCTTCACAACATTGTAATTTCCCACTCATTAAAATGCAATTTTCTTACACTGCATTTCTGATTAGCTGGGAAATTCTGCTTTGAAATGATTATTCAAAACACGTCTTATCAAACAACCGCAATCTACAGACCAACTCCAATATCTTGATGATCCACCGGTCAATCCTCATGATGGAAAACTAATTAAAGAACGATTGAAATAAGATTTTTCACTACCTACTATCAACAAGTAAAATCTGTTAAGGAATCGGGGGCCGATCTAATTATTTCCATGTAATAATTGTAGTGGTTTCAGTGGGGAGAGTATTTTTGGTGTACTAGTGTGTTATTGGTAAGATGAATAGATCAGCTACTATGATAACGTCCCTGTATCGTTTTGTGGAGGAAAATAATGAACGATTGAAGAATAGTTTAATGATATCCAGCATGTATACACCATCTAATCGATGATTAGAAGCCGATGGTATGGAGATTATTATAGGAGTGGCCGGTGAGTGCCAGCTCTGGGAAGCACGTAGCAAACAATCCGTATTAAAAATAATTATTGTACACAAATTTAAAAAGAGCATCAAGCCTTCGGGCACTGATTTCAAATGACTATCATAAGGTCTAATTTTCTTAGACAGCACTCTGCTCGTGCAAGACAACAGACTACCATTCGATAAAAATTACCACGCCCTGATCTGTTGAAGATCAATCGGAAACGGTTACTGGAGGGGGGGGGCAGACTATCTTCCAATGGCGCAAGAGGAGAGTGAAGTAGAGTCTGGAGAAAGAAAAGTAAAAGGCGAGGAAAAACAAGAGAAAAAGAAATGAGAGAGCCAAGAGGAAAAACAGAAAAAAAGAGAAGAGAGAAGTGGAAAATGGAGCCAAGGTTGTGTTGCAGTCCAGTCTCAATTAATTTACATGCACGATTTGTCGGCCTCACTGTTGAGTGGTGGCTGAAGAGCAGAAGAAAATAATAATAGCAGCGGCAAAAGAAGATTGGTAAAGAAGGAGAAAGAGGAAAGGAGAGAGGAGGAGGAGGAGGAAGAGTAGGAGGAGTGGTGGAGTGTGGAATCTTAATTCCGCAATAGATCTACAAACTACTGAAATTAAATTTGTTTTCTGAATATTATCATGAAAGTATTGAGTGACAATTTCGCCATGGTAAATGTTACTTTTTTTCAAAGTTATATTAATTTTGGATTTATTTGAATTCGAGGCTCTTTTCCTCGTCTACAATATGATATATAAATATTTTATAGGATTTTTTTAACTTTCAAACAAACTCAGAAGCATCAAATCTACTATTCTATCTTCTCTAGGAAATGATTAATTTATGAAATATTATTTACGTTTTCAATGAATTATCAAAGTATTTTTCAAAAATAAATGAAAGTCTGTTCTTTAGCGAAATGTTATCTTTCCATTCAAATAAATGAACTGATTTCTTTCTTGTGCCATTTATCTTGCATTATAGGTACATGGTGTTTCTAAAATAGACCGACAAACTTCGTGAACGGGTTTCTTGAAATTGAAGTTAAGAGAAAGGTTCCAGTAAAAAATGGGTCCTAAAATGCATTGTTTTTTCCCTAGTCACCATTTTTTTCCACTTTTTATTTTTCCCAGAATGGTATGACTAATTTTGTTGAAATTTGGCATGGTCAAGGCCAAGATGAAGGTCTCCTGAATGTCAGAAAACCGTACACGAAGTTTTTTCGGTCTATTTCTAGTTTTTTGTTAAGTTAGCTAATAGTATTGCCACTGAAATTGACATATTTACTATTTCTCCTTTATTGTTTTACAAATTTGTTAAGTCTTCAAATTACTTTTAGTAGATACCTCCTTGTTTTCTAAATTTAAATACTAAATCTAAACTATTGTAATTTTGATGATCTCAAAGTTGTGTGTATTTTTTGTTTCGTTTCTCAACTACTGCTGTAATTGTATTATTTTGTTCGGTTACAGTGTAATTGGAGTCTCGTCTCTGTTCTGTAACTATTGTAAATAAATAAATAAATATTTTAGAAACACTTTGTGTAGCACCGTGAAAACACGAGATTCGGTATAATTCTAGAGTATGTTTATTAAAATGAATTTTCTCTTTCTTTATTCATCTTTATATTGATTGAACGCGAGATTCGGTATAATTCTAGAGTATGTTTATTAAAATGAATTTTCTCTTTCACTATTCATCTTTATATTGATTCAACGTTTAAAATTTTTTGTTGAAGGGAACTATGGCGCCAAAAAAAGGAGAAGAGCCAGAGGTGAAGCCACTGTTCGGTCGAGTGGGCACTAACTTGAAAGTGGGCATAGTCGGTGTGCCCAATGTGGGCAAGTCGACATTTTTCAACGTGCTCACCAAAAGCCAGGCGGCCGCTGAGAATTTCCCTTTCTGCACAATCGATCCCAATGAAAATAAGTATCCATTTAGTATTTTACTAAAGTATTACTTTGTATTTTGCCTGCCTAAAAAGTAGTCGTCATATCTCATCATCACCCCACTCATTACCCACGCACAAGCCTAGAGCTCATGTGGGCATCATCCTCAGAAAATTTTAAGTATTCACTTTTTGTTTTAAGTATATTACTTTGTATTTCAAAGCATTTACTAGTATTTCACTTTGCTACACTTTCAACCTATTGAGCTTGCTGGAAGTCAATCCACTTTGCTCGGAAAACTGTTCAAATTGATTTTAAATTGTTAGTCAACATTTTAATGGCAATAATTAATTTGTTGAGACGCCAAAATTTCAAGGTTTATTCGAAAGATATCTTGTCAAAAGTGAAGCTAATCGAATGGTTTCTAAGCTTTAATAACTACAGTGATGAAGCTCTAAGAACAAGTAATTTCCAAGGCTATATGATAATGTAATATGAAAGATGTTATAAACAACTGTTTAATTCAATAGTATTAAATAAATTGTTTATAGTTTTACACTCATTTAACTACCGGTAATTCAAAACTATAACTGACATAATAAACAAAGAACAGTAGACATTCTTGTTGAATAAATTTTTATTAATGAACATTTGATTCGCAATTAATTTTTTTTTTCATCTCCAAGCCTAGATCCATCCGCGTTTTAAGAAGTTTTTTTAGATTTATTAGAAATTTCACTTAATTTGATCAGTCTCCACTGAAATAGATGTTGTTTACTTCTCATCAAAGTCCGTAATCGGCTAAATAAACTCTTACATTGAATGGAAGATAAACTTAAGAATTATAGTTAATTAATTAACTATTATTTAATAGTTGATTGACATTAATAATTACATTGATTATTTTCAATGTCAGCAATAGTTTAGAATTAATTTAACGAAATTATGAACCAAAATGGTTCTATGAAATAAATGATACATGAATAGCAATAGGAAACGTAATAAATTGACATTTTTTGTTGTAGTTGTCTAACAAAATTTGTTTTGTCAATTACGTAGGGTACCTGTGCCAGATACTAGATTTGACTACCTCTGTGAATACTACAAACCTGCCAGGTGAGTGTTATTTCATTGATTGTGAGTTATGTAGCCTAGCCTATACATAATTACCGATTTTTGATTGGACACTGCCACTTAACAGTTTTAGTAAAGAATGTGAATTTTATCTTTGAATGTTTCATTTACATTCTCTCAAAATTTCATTAGTATCATATTAAAAAACTTCAAGAGGGATGTTTTAAGGCTGAAGATTATTAGCATAAGACTAAATTGTTCTTTTTTAATGAAAATATTTATTTATATTCAGTAGTTCTAGAGAATGATATAGCCTAAGTATAATAATATTAAATACAATACTTACTTTATAATCATAAGTACAGTATAATAAAGTAAGTATGATTATAAAATTGAGCATTGAAATAGTTGAATCATTAAACTCTATTGTAGTTTGTTTTGTCTCAAGTTTTTAATTGAACTCGATTGTAATCTATTTTTTCTTGAGTTTTTGTAATTTCTTGTGTGATCTATTTTCTTTTTCAGTAAAGTGCCTGCATTTTTGAATGTCGTTGACATTGCTGGCCTAGTGAAAGGAGCAGCCGAAGGACAGGGCCTGGGAAATGCTTTTCTTTCGCATATTAGAGCATGTGATGCCATCTTCCATCTATGCAGTGAGTTTTTCCTGTTATTTTCTTAATTTTAATTCAGTGTCACCCTAAAAGCTGATAATAAACCATAGAGAAAGCATTTCGCGAGATATAGTTATCTATGATTGAACTAATACAATTACTAATTTATTGAAGTCTACTCAGAAATTATAAAACACATTTGAGAATAATTTGATTTTGTTTTTTAATCAATTTCTTCTGTTGGTTTAATAAATTGGAATCAGTAGAACTGGTGTAGGCCTACCTCATGCTCCAACATTTGTGACTGAATTCTCCACTTCTAAACATTGGTAATAATGTAATAGAGATTTATATTCTCAAACTCAGAAATTCACATTATTTGATAATCGTTCGGAAAGAACCGTTCAATCCTTTGATATATGTTGAATATTTCAAATATATTATATTTCACCCTTCTATCAGTTTTGGAAGCTTTTATTATATCTTGAAATAGAGAAGCAAAGTTCTCTTCCATTCATGAGTCAATTTTTTTACAATCCCTCCGTCAATTTTTAGTTCTAATTTTCTCTGCTTAACTTGTCCTTTGACAATATTTCAATTTTATACACTAAAACTTGATTTATTTAAATAGATTTCAAGTTTTCTAGTACTTTTTTAATTTCTTTATTCATTTCTTATCAAGCAGCCAAGGCATTACTTCTAAATCTAATTTTTTAGGTATTTGAATTCAACATGTCACTCTCAGTGAAATCATTCTGTTTATCATACTATTATTTTTAGTTTTTTCTATCACTATTCAAGTGATGAAGAGTGATAGTGAAAATTTCTCTTTGTTAGCATGAATTTTAAATAAGCATATTCGTTTGATTTGAAACCATTATATTTATCATGCTGTGCTTCAATCACGTCAAATTTAATCAGATCAAATAGTAGCTTTTAATACAACAATTGAATTTGACATTCAAGATCACAACTAAGTTCTTCAAATGACTAGCTTCCTGACTTGACTCTTTCAAACCTCCTTTTTGAAACTCAGATTTTCAGAAATCGTCTGGTTTTTTTTTAGTAAAACCCTATGATTTACTAATGAATTCTCAATAAAACCATCAATTTAATCTTGTAAAAGAAGTCCATATGTTGTTTCTTTCCTTGTGCTTTGTTATCTATGGGAAAAAGAGTTGAAGTCACGAGCGTGGGAGTTGAATAATATTTTTCCTAAATTCTTTTTTTCTATTTTCCTTCTCTCTCATCTCCTTCTCTGTTTCCTCTTCTGTTTTCTTCTTTCACTTTATCTTCTTTTGTTTTGTTTGCATTTGAGTGATTCAGTTGCTTCCTCTCTTTTGTTGTGAATGATGTCATTATTCGTTTATCATTGAATGGTTTAAAAAGTTTCTATGAATGGATGGACCAGATTGACTTCCTCAAAACAGATGTTACCGGTTTAAGGCCTATTATTAATTTGCACCTTCAAATCGCTTTTTACCTGCTTCCCCAGTTGGACGTGAGAACCCCCTCAGGCGTTTCCATCTTTCTGTTAGGTTTGCATGCTGGAAGTTATTATCGTACTTATATATCACATCTTTTGGAAAATATTGTGAATTTTTAGGGCTTCTGTTTTTACGGCATTGTCTTCTACCAAACTATGTGAATTAATTTTTCTTTTCATCCTGCATCAACATTCTAATTGTTGTCATATCTTCCCTTTATCTTTCCTCCTCTCCCTATCCTTCCTTCCATCCCTTTTTGTTTAGTCAGCATACTTATTTATACGAATTCAATTATTGTGATGAGAATTGATTTACAATGAACTTACAATGTGATACAAGATAAAAAATTAATAATTTATGAGAGTAAATGCCATTTACGATACTTTTTTTTATTTGAGGAATGATACAGTTATCAAATGATTGATTCAATCATAGTATTCCTATTCTGCTTAGGTAAATGTAATTTGAATTTATCATTTATTAATTAGACTATGAATATTCAATCCATATAGTTTTTGAGAAATACTAATCAGTAGTTTTTAATAAAATTGAGTTATGATTGAATTCTCATGCAAAAATACTCGTTTCAAAACATGTACCCGTTTGATCGTTGTAAGAACTATCATTATTTTTTTAATATTTTAAGCTAATAAAAAGTTAAGGTGTGTGATGACCTAGTATTTTGAGTATTTAGTATACAATGAAGTATCGATTCCTAAAATGATCAATTTTTAATAATACTTTTAATATTCTTCATATACTGATTATTTGTATTTTATATAATTGAATAAATAAATACAATAAAATTTATTTTATATAATTGAATAAATACAAATCATAACTCCTTATTGTTTACCAAAGCTCAATAAGCCTTTTTCCCTTCAAAATCGGTATTTTCTTCTAAAAAGCAACCGCTTCTTCATTTTCACAATCGATATATTTTTTAGGAGCTTTCGATTCGGAGGACGTGACGCACGTTGAGGGAGAAGTCGACCCGGTTCGAGATCTCGAAATTATTGTCGACGAACTAGTGAAAAAAGACGTGGAATACTTGAACACGAATATTGAAAAACTGGAACGAACTGTGCTGAGAGGCAACGACAAGAAATTGAAACCTGAATATGTGAGTAAATATTATTCACTAGTCATTTTTCTACCCTACTTTCTAATGTTCTACAAGTTTTCTATTTCATGACTTACCATGTTGTATTAATTCAACAAGTTTTATTCAGAGGAATCCTATTAATATCCTCATTTGGAATTAATCTGAACTGAATTTTGGAATTCCAGGCTATTTTGTTTGGACACCAGTCAGTTGAAAGATATAGAAATAAAAGGGATGGAACACGAACATAGATATGAACGGGACTCAAAATAAACATAGACAATAAAGGGATAGCTTATGAACATCCAAGAAATAGAACATGAACATTGAAGAGATACTGTAGAACATTCATTTCGAAGATAGATTTCAAGATGTCTCACAATATAAGCTCAGAGTATCACTTTCTAGTCCATTACCTTACACAATGTGAATCACCTGATATCCTCTGAGGACGTGAGTGCATTCAAATTGCTCCCAACCCAACAATTTGAGAAAGTTGGCTCTATTGGAAATTGCCAGTGCAAAAATGTATTTTTCCATCATTGCTATTGTATGTGACGTGTAATTTTCGCTTGCTAAAATCAGCTATCATCTGGATAATGTACTTGTATTATCCATGTGATGGAATTGCACTATTGTTTATGGCTTATATGGGTCATTTCACTTGTTACGATAGTTATCTTGCATTGGATATTGATTGTTCTTGATGATTATGGGCTATTGTATTTGAGATGATATTGGTTCGCATTTTTGTAAGGATTAGTCTCAGCTTACTATTTAGATAGCTATTTTGAAATTGATACATTTTTTAATTTCGTTGCGTTTTTATATTTATTTCATTAATTGATAATACACACACCACGGGTGGCTAGAAACAACAGGCATTCGCCCAAAACTGTTTCAATCCCTTATTTTAACTAAATTGTCCAGAGGTTATGTGCATTTACTTATCCGACATCCTAGTATTCAACTTGAAGGAAACACTTGATAGCAAAATTAGTATTACTTTTTACTGTGCAGAAATGCTATTTGTTGAATTCATATTTCCAAAAAATCCGGCGAAAATAATATAGGTTCATAATTTAGTAACACATGCAGCCGATAAAAAAATTCGTGTCATGTTTTAATCTTTTATCAATAATACCAGTTTTCACTAGTTGTTATTGAATGGTTGGAGATGTTCGGTGATTGAGCAATCGGACATTAGTGCTACAAATACCGCAATCAAATTATAATTAGAACATTCTTATTTTAATTTCAGCTTGTTATCATAGCACTCAAATATAATATTTAAAAAAGTATTACTATTATATCACAATCAATAACTTGCATATATTTTAAAGTGTTTTTCAAATTTGTTTAAATTTTCCTATTTCAGGATCTGCTTGTGAAGACCAAGAACCTTCTTGAAGTAGAAAAAACACAGATTCGATTTGGGGAATGGAGTGCGGCTGAGGTAAAAAATCTATAAAAATTATAAACTAGTTCTCTGAAACTTACAATGTCTTCATTTTAAAATTATAAACTAGTTCCTTCAAAATTGCAATTTTTTTCTTTATTATTATAACATTTTTCTCTGAAACTAAACTTTCTGTCTAGAAACTACAAACTTTTTAAACCTTAAATTCAAACTGTTCAGGATACATATATTCAAGGTTATCAGATAGTTTAAAGCAACCGTTTGATTTTTTAAATGGGTCTAGTTATCTGACGGAGTTAGATGACAATTTAATCTTGTGTTTTTTTTTAATTTGCAGATGGAGATACTCAATAGGCATACGTTTCTTACGACGAAACCTTGCATGTACCTTGTCAATCTATCGGAAAAAGACTACATTAGGAAGAAGAACAAATGGTAGGATGTCTCACCTTCTTATGTTGCAAGACTTATTTTCCAAACAATGTTCTTTGTAGTCATTAACATTTTCTACAAATAATATAACAATTATTTGTATAAAAGAGCAATGAATGTGTTTTTTTTAAAGAAAGAGTTATACACTTTATTTTCAGATATTGTTTTCAAAGTCAAGGTTGCTTTCAAGCTTATTTCAAATTTTGCTAAGAACTACTTACATTATAAACTAGGTATCGTGAGTTTGCAACTAGCCAGGAGAAACGAGGCATTACTTTGTCACTATTAAATTAGTTTCAAGTTTACTAAATCAATAATAGGTGGTACCTTCTTCAATAAACATTAGCAATTATTAATCTAAGCAATTGAGTAATTATCAATTAATTAACAATTATTTATTGATTAGCTAAGCAATCCAAGTTGAAAGATTGATTAGTTTATTAGTCTCAGACTACTTGCAATAGTAATGATTAAATGGAGAAATGGCTGTATTATTCATGTGGAGAAAAAGCGTATGCAATTCAGCAATCTAAGTTAAAAATAGCTTTTTAGTCACGGACTAAATGCAATAGCAATCCTAATGATGAAATGTAGAGATGGATAAGTATTAATCTGGAGAAGAACATTGAATAAAAGAATATTTTTATTCAAGTTCTTAGCAGCTCTGTTCTTAGCAAAACATATTACTGTCTTTGCAGTCTCAACATGAAAGCTTTCGCAGAGTTTATTGGAAGGAAATAGAGTTTATTGAAGAATTTTTGGGCGACTGCCTGTTTCTCTTACATATTTGTGTTTTTTGATTAATCTAATAAAGATGAAGTATTATGAAGTATGATTCACTTTCACTCCATATAACTCAAGGAGCCAAACTAAGGAGACCTCTTGTGGTTTCAGGTTGATTAAAATCAAGGAGTGGGTTGACAAGCATGACCCCGGTGCAAACATCATTCCTTTCTCTGGTGTAATGGAAAATAAACTCACCGAGCTGCTTGATGGCGAGAGGGAAAAGTTTCTCGAGGAGAACAAAGTCACTAGGTACGAAACAAAGTCAACTAGTCACTTATAGAAACAAAAATTTTGTGAACACACTAGAATATTGTCAAGTATAACATACTTATTCACAAGAAAATACAAACTTTGAAATTTAAAATTATTGTTTTTTAATCATTTACTTTATTCACTTACATAACTAAAATTACTGTGAACACACTAGAATATTGTCAATTCTCACATATTTATTCATGGTTCATATTTCAGCACCATTGTACCATCTTCAGTGTACAATTATCTTTATTCTACATTGACCCATTGATTTCATTATTTTCAAGTATCACAAACCATCTCTCAATAGACACATATCTAATATTTATACAGTTTTAAAATTACATTAATCACTTATCATGTATTACTTTAATTTTTATATTGAATAAACCAATATTTTTGTCAAAACTCAAAGATATTACTTTAATTTTTATATTAAATAACACAATATTTTTTCCAAAAGACAAAGATATTGACAGAATACAGATATTCAAATCCTTAGGGTAGTAAAGCATTTGAAATAAAATTAAATTCATCTTTTCCTCAAATATTAAAATCACAGAATTTGGCTACATACTTACAAAATATTTGTAAGTATTCAGCATACTTCAAGTACCGTAAGTATAATCTTCACGTTTCTAGCGGCCAATTGCACAAAGATCCAATTGAACCACTGTAAAATGACGTCAGTCAGACTCGGACATTATTCTACAGCGGTTAAAATAAATTGAATTTTCTTGCAACTGGTTGTTTGTTAATTTTCCATCATCCATCCAATAATAAATAGAGCCTACTTTATTTTTTTCACATGTCTACATTATCAATAGCAAAATCTGGGTTATTTTGTTTTTCGCTCAAACTTCACTAATAACTTATTATTTATAAATAAGTTGTTAGTTTCAAATTGAATTATTCGATAACTCAACTTTGGATGTTTATTGTGAGTTTGCCATTCTACCTGTATTTCTGGACTTTTTATGAAACAGACTCCTGGTATTACTCTTCATTATACTGTTAGAATTAAAAAATATCAAATACTGTAGTTAGTCATATTGAGTAGTCAATTCCATTTTCCATTTTGAAACTTTCGAATTTAGTGCCAGTTCATAATTAATTATTTATATTTGGATTTTCAGTGCTTTGGAAAAGATCATCGTGCAAGGATACAAAGCCTTACGTTTACAATACTTTTTCACCGCAGGAGCTGATGAAGTCAAGGCTTGGACTATTCAGGTACCACACTTATAGTACTTTATTATTGATTATTCAATCTGAAACTGACTGTCAGTGATAAGTAATCATTTCTGAGAACAATTCTTGTTGAATAATCTATAAAATATAGTTGGAAATCTATAAAATATAAATTCAAGACTTCAAGTAGTGTAGTTTTTTCCAGCTTGAGAATGAGAAATAACTCATCTATATTAATATAGACTATCGTTCAAACATTATTTATTGTATTAACATAGACTAATGAATTAGTTGTTTGTTCCTTTTCTTATTCTATTAAATTTAATATTAAGCTAGCCGTACACCGGTTAGTCAAGACAAGACGAGATCAGTCACATTTAGTCACAGTACTTCACATAGTTGCTTATGAAGCAACACACACCGATTAGTCATTGCATCGATGTGTGCTGCTTCATAAGCAGCTATGTGAATTACTGTGACTAAACGTGACTAATCTCGTCTTGTCTTGACTAACCGGTGTTGCCTAGCTTAATTATTATAAATTTGATTTAATATTATAATTTAATTTACTATTTACATTGTTTTATAGTCGTATCGTATGGAAATAAAGTCAATTCAATTGAAATAAAAAAACATTAAAATTCTTGTCATCTCTCATCATTACCCCTCTCCTTACCCATGCAAAAGCCTTGAGTTCATTTGTGGGCATCATCCTCAGAGAAAAAGTATTTAATTGATTTATAGTCTACTTTTGACAATTTCATCCTCTTGTGTTCTAATATTTTATTCACGATTATTCGATTCACGAGACAATTTAAATAGTCTCTATAATATTTTTGTGTTTTTGAATATTTACAGAAAGGTACTAAAGCACCTCAAGCCGCTGGAAGAATTCACACAGACTTTGAGAGAGGATTCATCATGGCTGAAGTTATGCATTTTCAAGATTTCAAGGAGGAAGGATCAGAAGCTGCTTGCAAGGTAATAATTATTGATATTATTCAGGTGTTGTTGAATTATTACTCAAAAATTCACTCTTTCACTGAAGAAACTTGAAGACAGAATATCTTTGGTCTTCAAGTTTCCACTAGGAACTTGGGCATTTGAGTTACCACTGAATGTCATTGAAAACACTACCCAAAAACCTTTTACTTGTCATCTTCATTTGAGACAAGTAATTTTATGTAATAATAACTAAGTTATTTCAAATTATTATAAATATTATAATGACTAATTATTCTATTTCATTATTACTGAAATAATAACAATTTATTGTTATACAGTAACTTTAAAGTAATGGATTGCATTTCGTCTTCCATAAATGCTCGATAAAATATTTCATATTAAAAGAAAAATTCGCGCCTGGGGGGGTCACGTGCCCCCCATTACATCTTGCTGAGATCTGCCAAATATAATAAATATTATATATACTTATATTATAAAGCTATTATATAATAACTAATTGCATATACTTGTAAAGGTGACCAGTTTAATTTCCAAGTACACTTGTTTTTGTAAAGGGAAATAATATTCATTTATGTGGTGGTACTTGATAATTGTTTCTGTTCAAGCCTTCACAAAATTATTCCTAAGCATTTTATTGACTAGGCTAACGCATAAAAGTACCGTTTTGTAGTGTTCTTCAAGGCTCATATTACCCTAATTTTGATTTTTTCAGAGTGCTGGTAAATACAGACAACAGGGCCGTAACTATGTGGTGGAGGACGGTGACATTATATTTTTCAAGTTCAACGTAACTGCGCCAGCAAAGAAGAAATAATAATTCAACAGCCACAATAAAACTGCCAGGAACATGATTTATTCACAAAATATCTTCGAATTGATATTTTTTATTTATTTTTTATGGAACCTTGACATCCATTCACCTCAAAACCTCTAACCTCTCAATTTCTGTTAACAGTAAGATGTGTATTCATAACTTGACTGTTTTTCTGTTTGCATTTGTTTATCTTTTAATTGTGAATAAATTTGTTTTTGACAGTGGCAAACCTCACGATTATTTCCTTACAGAACCATTCTATCGAGATCGAGGCTTTCACATTATTATGTTGAAAAAAAAAGATGCTAGTGGGGACTTGGTTATGAACGTTTACTTGACTCGAGTAAAGAGAAAGAGTAAGTTTTGAAAATATTTCATGTGTCACTTGATGTAATATTTTTGACCTGTAGTTTGAAAGTTTAAATAAACTGAGTTTTATTGGGTGGGCCCAGTTCCACCGAAAAATAATAATTTAAAAGCAAATAACGAAATAACCGATAATTAGCGCTAGTGGCTCAAGCGGTCACCCTTTTGCGAAAATTTCAATAGTGCGACTCTCATATTTTGAATGAGATAAAATACTGGTCCTGACCAGTGACCGCTTGGCCAATCGCTTCTCTAACAAAAAATAATAGTATTGAAGTTAACGATTCATTACCAATAAAAAGTGTATTGATATTTGATGAAGGTTTCTACTTTTACAGACAATAAAGTATGCCAGCCTGTTGTCACTGAGATGTTGTGTCTAGTTTGAATAGAAGCGGTAAAAAATGGCCGTTAAAAATGTATCATAACGAAGTCGACGATCAAGGAGGCATTTGCAGCAAAAGTGTTTTTGTTTTGGTTGGAATGGAGGTAAACAGAATTTTGTAACGGTGAAGAAAATAATGGAAATAGTGCAAGAATTTTCGTTTGGTTTTAAAAACGAGTTGATTTTTGTCGATGATCTTTCATTGAATGATGTAGGCCTACGGGAAGAAGAGGTTATTGCTGTACAAGATGCTGAACTGTCAGAAAAGGATGATATGGATGACGACGCTTCAAAAGAAGGTTAGGCTTCTTGCAACCTCCACGTTAAATTTTGTTTCTTTACAACATCATAGTCTTGAAACAAGTCTATGATTGGAATTCTTCTGATTCTGAATTGGAAATTGCATGCCATGATGCACTAAGTTATCCTATGAGCTATTTATTGACCACCTACTAATTTAATTGTATAAATTATATCTTACCTACTCTCCGTTGTATAAAGTTTACCGTATTATTTACAATGGTAAAACTAGAGTGATTCAAGGAAACTGTACATTGATTGAAGCTTCAATCTAAGCTGGAATCATTTCTTTGTGCTCTTCTATTTCTGGGGTTTATACTGTGAATCAGAGAATCATAGCCCGGTAAATTATAAATTATATTTGAAGCCCGGTCTACACTCTAGGACTTGTTAAAACTTAAATCCTAGCGTGTAGACGGAAAAATTCCTAGGACTTGTAGAACACAAACGTGTAGATGAGATCACAGAATAGAAGAGATTCTATTCTGTGACGCGATGCAATACATCCATAAGTCCTAGTACTTGATCTTGTTGTACAACAAGTCCTAGCGTCTAGACAGGCCTTGAGTTAGTAGGAAGAATCAGTTGGGTCGCTTTGTAGCATAGTTATTATACTGTGTAGGGTACGTTAGTTATACTATACTATACGTTATAACTTAGTTATTATACTTGTCCATCAATATTCGGTTTGTTACCAATTGGTAAAACTAATTTGAGCCTTGGGTTAAATTTTAAAATATTGGACCTTGTTGACAAAAAATTGTAAGTTTTTTAATTGTATAGGATTGTTTGTCTTTAAAAGTTAACAAGCATTATGGAGATTTTTATTTTGTATTCTACTTATTCAATAGCTGTAGCCTACTAAGTAATTCAAAAATGTATTAGTTAAGTTTACCTTCACCACAATTTAATAAATAAATTCATGACTTTAATTAAGCGTATTGCTATACTATAAATAAAAGTAGATTTATGATGAATCATAAACTCAGTCAACCATTTCTCGAATATTTTCAGGTTTTACATCAAATGAATCACAGGACCTACATTCTCATCTGTACGAGAAAAGTACACTAAAACCACCTGAATGCAGTATTTGCTCCAAGATGTTCATTACGCGTTCAAAATTGTTCAAGTAAGTATTTTCTCAAAATTAATTTCCCCTACAGACAATTGAGACATCTTCTGGTAGGCAAAAAATATGTAATACAGTACCTACGTAGATATAAATAGATCTGGAACTCAGATAGCAACTAACTTACCAATTGAATCAAACAATGAATCAAGCTTGTATCATTGTTCCGTGAAGAAATTTGTTATCTTTCTTATAATTGATTTGGTGCCTTACATTGAAATATTGAAATCTGAGGGAAGATAATATCGCAAGAAAAATAGCCACAGAGATAAATGGGCTATGCTAATACAAGGCTAAACGTATAGGTAGGCTATATAATTCTAGTTCAGCCTACTTTAATTTACACAGCAGAGTATTTAAAATCTTTATTGTACATTTACAGCTTGTGTCAGTTTTTTAGAAACGTATTTTCATCATCCTATGATTCTTTCTTCATGAAGAATTAAATATAAATTAAAATAAAAACCAGGAATCGAAAAAATCCTAGTGATTTCATTTTAATTATTATGGTAAAGTTCTACAGTCTCAATACTGACTAGAATTTTTAAATATTTATTGTTAGTATTCCAAAGCAATGCATTCCCGAATTGGGAATGGGGCAAAATATTTATCAAAATAGAACAAAAAGATCCATGTGCTTGGCTCCCTTGCTCTCCAGATTTGACAAGCTGCGATTTTTTTCTACAGGATTGGTTGCCGTTATTTGTAAACAGGCTTTTCAAGTCGATCGATCTACTCAGACTATCCCAGCTTTAAAATAACTTTCCCTAAGGAGTTCTTGAACATTGTATTTAGGTGAAGGATAATATGGAAGAGTCTCCCTAATATTATGACTAGAATAAAACTTTATTTACACAATTCACAGATTATAATAAATGAAAATCAATTTTAAATAAAATAATACATAGGCCTTATTTGTTCTATTAAAAAAGTTCTTAGGCCTATAAGCAATATAAGAAGGCTAATACACGTTATGATAATAATTGATAATATTTTAAGAAAACAAGTGCGTCAATGTGGCTGGATTTATGGCACTCAAATAAAAAAGACAAGAACTGTAGAGAAAAGGAAAAATGAAACTAACTAATTAATACTTCAATACTGATCAATAGGCTACATAATGTAATAGAAAACAAATTAATAAAATTAATCAGTAATAAACAAAGTAAAATGTACTAAACAAAACTTACTTTAGTTATTTAGAATATTAAGACTATCTTAATGCACTTGAGACTTATGTTTTCAAATCAACCCAATTATTTGCAGGCACTACAGAATCTACCACCAGGAGAACGTTCAAATCAGCGACGACGGCAAGCGTTCGTGGATTTGCAGCCAATGCCAGAAACAGTTCGTATCGCGGACAGGGTGGATCGTACATCAGAGGTCGCACAGCGGTGAACGACCCTTCTGCTGTCTGACATGTGGGAAGGCCTTCATAGAAAGCAGAACACTTTTGAAACATCAGGTAACACATCAGGCCGTACGTCCCTACACATGCAGCATGTGTGGACATGGATTCAACCAGAAGGTTGCCTTGCTACGTCATGAAAAAACACACAACCAAGTACAAGAATTTGGGTGTGGCTTCTGTCCGAAAACATTTCTGGGAAGGTGTAGTTTACAAGCTCATGAAAAACTTCACAGTGGTGTGAAACCGTTCCAGTGTAAATACTGTTCTATAGCCTTCCACACAGTTATTGCTCTGAAAGAACATAAGAGAGTACACATGATGAAAAAACCTCCCACTTGTCTACATTGTAAGAAAGCTTTCACAAACCTAGACACCCTTCTGGAACATATGGAGATCCACACCTTTTCGCCCGACCTTCAATGCCCTGTTTGTCCCTTGAGTTTCAATATGAGAATCACCCTAAGAAGACATATTAGAGTACATGTTTCATGGGGCAATGTGAGGTTTTGTGATTTGTGTCAACTGGTGTTCCATAGTCAGCAGGAAACTATAGTTCATTTCGATAAGCATATTAAGGTAGGAACAAGGAATTTGGGGGGTAAAAATGTTGGGGAATTTGGGTTAGCTATTAAGGATCCTCATAAAAATATGAGTAGTAGTTTTTCGAAAGTAGAGTTTGAGGAAGATAGGTACAAAAGTAGAAAGAAATATGAGGGTGATAATGGAATTAATAAAGAAGATAGTAACATTCGCTTTGAGGATTGTAAGAGGGAAATTACAGGAGACGTGATGGACGATTTGGAGGAAAATATAATAATACTGGAAAATAATTTTCAAGACAGTCAAATTTATTGTACAGACAATATCATGGAGGTACCAGGTGAAATTTTGGATAACAGTGTGAGAAATGATTGCAGGAAGGCTAGCGAAGAGAATACAACTGGTACAGATATGAATGCAAGTGATGGTAGCAAGTATGTAACTTCCTTCAAAGATTGTACGACAAAAGTGCCAAGTACAAAAAATTCTGTTATAGATTTGGAGAAATATAGGTACAAAATTGAGGAGGATGGTAATATGCAGGATAAGAGCGTGAAAAATGAGGTTAATGATAGTTTGATACATACTCACAACATTGTAAATGAGAAGGAAAATAGGAATAGTGAAAATGAATGGAAGAATAATAGTAATAGTAGTAGAAATAATTTGTATTATGCTTTTAATGTGGTAAAAGAGCATAACTATAGCGACCAATCCATGAATAGTGTTGAAAGAGTTGAAGAACTTGAACAGAAATGTAAGGTATTTAAAGAAACTTGTAGTTACTCGTCTCTTGAAGATGGGTTTAGAGAAGAAAGAGAGCAAAGAGCTATGAAAGGAGCTTCAGTCGGAGATAAGTATGGAGGAATGGTACAGGAGAGTATGGGAGAGATGAATGGAATTGTTTTTCAAGACAATAGTAATTATGAGAAGATTGATATGGGACTTGTAGAAAATGGTAGTGAGCATGGGTCAATGGAAGGAGCTAGGAATGAAGTTAGGGTTGGAGTAGTACAGAAAAGTATGGGAGACTCAAAAGGTATGGCTTCCCAAGACTCAAATTCAAAGCAGAAAAGTATGGGATTTGTAGAAGATTGTTGTGAGGCTAGGCCAATGGAAGGAGCTAGGGTTGGAGAAATCAAACAGAAAACTGTGGGAGAATCAGATTGTTTCCAAGACACAACTTATATACAGAATAATCCGGGGTTCAGTGGCTTGGAGGCACTGTGCGATGTAGCTGTATCTGCTGCCAAAGAACTAAATCAGGAATTATCGGGGGAAAAAGAATCACCGAAAAATAAAACATCACCCACGCCACGTTTGAACGGCATCAGGTTTTTCTGTAAATCCTGTAACAGAACGTATCCATCGACTGTGGATTTCAGAAAACATAAATGTTCGTTGAGTAGTGTGAAGAATAGATGGGCTAGTGTGGGAGAGAACAGTAGGAAGTTTGTATGTAAGGAGTGTAGCCGAAGTTTCCGATCGAAAAATGGGTTACAGATACACGAGCGTAGTCATACAGGTGAACGTCCGTATGCGTGTCGTTGGTGTGAAAAAGCGTTCGGCGATTCAGGAACACGTCACAAGCATGAACGTATTCACACTGGCGAACGCCCTTTCCAGTGTAACCATTGCCCGCGGGCTTTCAACCAACGCGCAGCTCTGAGAGCGCATCAAGTCACACACGAAGTGTGTTTAAGACGTTCCCACACTTGCAAACTGTGTCCTTCATCGTTCTCCTACTCCGCAAACCTCAGGCGACATGTGCTAGCGTGTCACAGGGATTACAACGCTGTGTCCTGTCCATTGTGTACATCACCTAAAACATTACACTACGACACATTTAGTTTCGAGGAGCATGTGAAGACTGCACATTGGACGACAGGTGACGGGTTGAAGTGTCTGATTTGTGATCAAAAGGAGTTTGATCAAAATGTGTCTGACTTTTGTATTCATATTTTGGGTCATACCAAACGTGCGGATAAACTGAGGCTGAGTAATAATAATCGTATCAAACGGGAAAATCTTGGTGATATAGCTACAGTAGAACCCCTCTAATCCGTCACCTTTGGGACCGGGGTCATGGTCGGATCGCAAAAATGGACGGATTATCCAAAAAAACAATACAGTACTGTATTTATCAATCTAGACACTAAACGTACAAAGCTACATGAAATAAATGATTACTGAAATAAGTGATTACTGAAATACGGTACGTGATTACTGAAATAAGTGATTTTTAAAGTGATATACTGAAATAAGTGATTTTTAAAGTTAAAAGGTTTAAAAATGCATTGTTTTGACAAGTGATGAGTCACCGACCGGTTTCAGAGCGATAGTCGGACTAAGCGGAGCGACGGACCACCCGAGGGCGGATTAGAGGGGTTCTACTGTAGTTAGGTTTTTATTTCGTGAATTAGTTGTTGGTTTGGTATGAGTTGTCTTGAAATCGCTGTGATCTCGTTTAAAAACGGAGTTACAAAGAATAGTGGAGATTCAGATAGCTAAGTTCGAGTAGAATGAGGTTCGCCATCTTGAATGAATTCTTCGCTAATCTATGGAGTTGGAAGAATAGCTAAACTTCGATTAGATTGAAGTCCGCCATTTTGCAACCCATTTCCAATGCTCTTCTTACATAGTTAACTGGCCACTAATGATGGATTCGCTCTAATACGATTTACACCTAAAATGCATAGGGAACATAGGGTAACTGAATCTTCACTTCTTCTTTCCCACCTCCTTGGATTTAAATATTAGATTACTACCTTTATTCACGTAGAAAACAATATACTCCTGCTTAGATTCTAGATCAGGATAGTCATAAATATAATTAATTGTTCATTGAATTTTATAAATTTAATGGATTTGTTGCATGAAAATCGTTGTAAGATGACGTCAATTTACCGAGCTGAATAGGGATTTATTGCATGGTTTCATATCTATTTTTATAAATCGAATGACCTGATAATTATAATATGAATTTTAGAATATTATATGTTATTTTTATGAATTCACTCAGAGTTCTTGTAATTATATATGATAAAATAGCCTACATTGTTTTATTACATTTAAAACATGTATAAGATGGTTCAAATTCTCATGTGTGGTTTGTAATTTTGTATGTTGTAATTTATCTAAGAAACAATACTATTACTGTTTACCATATAAAACAATGGATGTGAATCTTATCTTCATATTTATTATGAACAAGCAAGGCTCTGCATCACGTCTTTTTTCAAACAGGAGGATAAATTTGAGAGTTTACATACAATAGTTCTCAAGCTCTGTATTTTATAGATTACTGTTTTACAAAAGGACGAAGTTGTCGCAGTTGTATGATCATTAATCAGATTTTTATGAAACTTCTTCAATCTATTTTGAATATTAAGTCTGCAAATATTTTTTAAATTATTTATTTAGTACTGCTCATACTAAGAGTGTCCAATGAACATTTTGTTGAACTTGTATAGAATATCTTGAAACTATTTATTTATTCTACTTAGTAGTAGCGGTACCTACTATTACATGATGTAAAGGTACGTTGATTTTTGTAATTAGTGATCCATTAATGATACCTGATAGATTTTCAATGTATTTCAATAAAATTGTTTTGACACATTCTATTGAAGTCATTCATAAAATAACCCAATTCTTTGGAATTGACCATTAGATTGTCGTCTAATTGAAGTTTTTTCTCCGATCTTTTGTCTCTATCAAATTTTAATATTTTTCTATGAATTTATACGTATGAATTTTTCCTAAAGATTGTAAGTATATTAGTGAACTATCTCTTGTCTTGTCTTATAATAATGATTAAAACAGAAATTAATCTGACTCAAAATGCATTCCACCTGAAATCTTCTGAAGAGTGAAGTGCAATCTTCTATAATCTATAGGAAAAACAAATTTGAGGACTGGTTGCATAAGTATAATCAGATTCATTTAATTTGACGCTTGGCATTAGATAGATAGAGATATACTATTTCTTTATCATCGTACTCTACGGTCATCAGCAACGTCAAGAAAAAATATGTCTCTATCTATCTATAATGCCAAGCGTCAAATTAGATGAATCTGATTATAGATTAAAGTTGGTTGTCGATTATCTTTTAAGATTTATTAACATTGGTAATTGGAGATTAACCTTAACAGACCTTTGTGCAACTGGTACTGAGTGTTCAAATACACGTGCTATCCGTTCAAATACAATTATCCTGCGTCATCTGACGACAAGAGATCGTTCGTGTAGTCGGAACCTGTGACAACTTGCCAAGAAAATAGACAATGCCAAACTAGTCTTCAACGGCTTTATTTTCTATTAGTACAGAATTTTCTACAGTTAATGCCTATTTAGTTTTGGGCCATGCAGTGGCATATACTTGCAGAATCATTGCAGAGTTTGAGGCCATAACAGTTAGAATCTGGAAAACATAAAGTCATTTTATTTTCTTTACTTCGTTCATTAATTTATGCTACAGGCCTACAGTACGTTATCAGTATCACTATAAAATGGAAGCACTATTTTAATAATCTAGATCTAGATCCCAAGTTTATTATTGATTTCTGAGAGTTACAATTTTATCCACGTACCGAGGTGTATAAATCCATGTTCAATGAAAAGAATCCGTAAGGAGATATTTTGTATCTTCTGGTCTGTATTTCAATCTTGAAAGCTGCTAGCTGAAAAAATAATTTATTCAATACTATTCGTGATAATATGCTAATGAAAAATTATCAACAGAGAATTTTTGAAGATTGAAATTCCCTAGCAGAGACAACGCATGGGGCATGTTTCATTAAAATTCAGAAGTCTTGTAAAACAGGGAAAAGGCGTACACACACCATCCATGAATAGCGTGGAGTACAATGCAATAAACTTAGAAGTGTAATGTGAGTTTGCCTTTTTCCTGTATCACAGGAAATTATATTTCAGGAAAAGTGCTCTCCAACAGCAAATACCGCAAATTTACGTGTGCTTGACTTATAGCGCGTCAATAATACAATATTGTTTTTTTTTTCACTACCGTATCACACAACATCAATTTATATCAATCAACTTCAATTTTAGCGCATCTTGGTCTTTTTTACTTTAAAATTTTAGCTGATTTTATGTTTATTCGTAAAAAACTTATTATAATTTATATAATTGTTTTACATTCTTTGGAAATTATTCCCAACTATTATTTTTTGTTGGCCAGTCTTCTTTGTAGGCCAGAAACTTCTTCACATTTTGCAAGAATTATTCTCTCGACTTAATGAAAGTAATAATCGACAAGTCTAAGAAAAAAGAGCGGAACTCGTTCGAATTCTACAGAATAAATTGAGTTGTTCTCTGAAATTCTATTGAAATGAAAATAAGTCCAAATTACCTTCGTTTTCAGTAAGTACTGATCTTTCATCACTGCTTTTATTAGTAGATCGTCAACATGTTTCTCAATCTTTAATGCCTGCAATCATTTTACAAAATCATTTGAGGATAAATTGCCGCTTCAAATGGAACAACTGTTCATGATCACACAATATCAATTCTATCAATACACTTTTTGATTGATTGAATGAATAATTGATTGTAATACTATAATAATAATAATGAGTAATAATATTTTTAGCGTATTATTCAGATTTTATATTTGGCCTATGCAACATTATAATATCAATCTCTACGCTTCTATCCTTTCTATTTAGTACTTACATAATGAGGTGACTTTTACTATACCGGTACTAATGAACCACCAGTAGTTCGCATTCAAAATATTTTTAATCCTACATATTTTGAATAGTACATAATTATATTAATTGAATATAAAAAATCAATATCAATATTAAAATAATTCTAAAATTATTTCAAAAATATATAATTTTTTATGTTATGCGGATTTTTCCCCTTTTATGCCCCCACACACCATACAACTGACGAGTTAGTGAGGTATTTTCAACTCAATTTGAAAAATATCTCGTCAGTTGCATTATTACTTAGTTAATAATTCAACGATATATTCTTACCTTTTGCTGCATTTGATTTCCAACTGAGCACAAAATAATCATTCGTAGCTGAATGCTTATCAAGGGTGCAACCGATTCTATGAAGCTTGATAATGTCAGTGGCCCGTAATAAGTGCTGCTAATCATAGTGAAAATCAGAAGAAAGTAACTGCTCGAAAAATAATCAGCAACTAAAGCGAGTATTTTGAACGCAAACGCTGGTGAAACACTGTCAATAAAATCGGCCAGTCTTGTGTACAAAACCAGTACCCGGCGTAGTTTGAAATAACAGGTATTGGGAGACATGCATCCCAAAGCTATCAAATCAGATATGATTTTGTCAGAAGTGATTTCAGATATTCTCATAACTAAAATTATGATCAGAACTGTGGGAATAGCTATGAAATTCTGTAGACAAATTCCAATAACACTAATAAGCGTATGAGTGTCCATGGGAAGCTGGTGGACTAATGGTCTAAACATTTGAGCCAAGCAAGGCAAGGCTATCAAAAGCATACTTTTTGCCGAAATTGGGTCTCCTGCTTTACAAAGTTTTAGAAGCTTGTAAGCTTCGTTTAAGCAGGACACTGTCAATTCGTTGGAAATGTATGCATTGATAAGTAGAAGTGTGAACCCAACAAACATGCCAATAAACATAAAATCGCCGATCTTGAAGTTTTTATCAATAGCCAGTACACCTCTGATGATTATGTAGCTGAAGAATGATGTGTAGAATATGTTGGCTATCACTCCTATGTAGCATTTTTCTGCAAGAGAAAATATTTGAATAGTTTTTATTGTATTTCATTGTAATTTGTTGACTGACAACCATGCAAATGATTTTATAGTCAATAAATTTGTATTTTGAAAAGATATTAGTTGTTGAATTTTTCGGGTTCTTGTTTTAAAAAACTCTAATTATATGAATATTTTATTACACTTGATAATATTGAAGTTTAATATCAATATCAAGTCCTTGATTCGACTCACATTTCGAAAATGTGAAATGCAATTTCCAAACGAGTACATTTTTTATTCCATCCTAGTTACAAACTTCGGAGATTATTATTTGGTAAACCTATAATAACAACCAAGTAGATATAGGGCACTTACGTTTTTGAAAAAGATCCCTTTCTCTGTTTCCAATACTTGTGTCATTTTCAAATTTTACTAGAAAAATTCCAGATATCTTTGAAATGATAAATAAAGTGAGTAGGTTTCCACCAATAACAACATTTCTGGTAGCTTTGACCATTTTTAATCCTCGCTTGTGTACGTTAATACTTGGATAAGAATTCTCTTTTTGCAATAGATTAAGAATCAGAAGTTTTAGTCCAGAAACTTTACTACTGTGTATTCTTAGAAACTAATTTTGTCTAGAAGCTCGCACGCTCTGAAATATCACTTGACTGGAATATCCACAAACATCCATCATCACTCACTATCAATGGTCATTTAGGAAAATTGCTAAGGAATCAATCTCAAAATTGCAGAATTATCTGTAATAGCAAAATAACGCGCCGATGAAACAAAAATGACTGGAAATTGTTTTTCATAACTTGAAAGTTCCAAGTATTAATACATGATAATATCATTACTATATCAATATATGGTAAACCACATTTTTCCTCAACAACAATTAGTTTGTAATCATAGAATAAGATGATGGCTGAATATTATAAATTCCTCTTCAAAAATGTTTTTCAACAATATCCATGTTCAATTTCAAGCTATGGTTATAAGTTTATTAGTATTAGTAAAATAACTGAAATTTATAGTGCCTCCGCTCCTTTTATTTTCATTCATTATGATTATCCACTATTATCCAGTTTATTCTTACACTATTATCCAGGTTATTGCTTCTTAGTTTCATCACTGAACAATTGCAAGATCATTGCACAGTTTGATGCAAATATTGTCAGAATCTGAAAAATAATAATTACAAAGTTTTCGTTAACAATATTTTGGAGTGTTCCCAGAAATAAATGACATTAGAGACATTAAAAAATTAGTAAGAAAGCAATATTAAATTCACATTGGTTTCATAGAATCGGAATTAGTGTTTTTTTGATTAGTTAATTCAAATTCACCTTCAATCTTTTTGTTCATTTGCCTAAAATTATATTTTTCCATTCCATTTGAAATCTGATCAATTGAAGTTATTGCTTTGACAATACTTACTGAAGTGTAAAGATCCATGTCCAGTGAGAATAGTCCGTAAGGAGTAATTGTGTATTTTCTTGTTTGTATTTCAAGTTTAAATGCTTCAAGCTGCAAAAAATAAATATGAAAATTACTTCAAGAGGCATTATTTGAGGATGGAACAGAGTAGAGAAATGTGTTCAAGCAAATTCTATTGCATTTTTAGAATATTCAAATTCTCATTGAAGGGGAGTCCATCCTTTAGAGGACTTGCTAATAAATAGATAAGAGTAAGGAGAAGCAGCTATCATGAAACTGATTAATGAACAAAGGGAAGAAAGTATGTAATAAAGAAGCCATTTTACTTGTCTCTAGTAGTAGCTTACTTCCTATTAAAAAAAAGAGGGTAAATTCAATTTCTATAAGATGCTATTAATCAATTGTTTTTTTATCTCCTTTAGTGTGAATTCTATTATTAATTTAAGTCAGAACTGAACTGTTCATTAGCCAATGTGCTAGATTGCAGTCAAACCTCATTTAAAAAAAAATATTGAGTACTGTACGGTAATGGATAATACAATAATATATTTCGACTCAATGCTTGGAAGATGATTAAAAAAATTGATCTCAATATTTTTTATTTGAATATAATCTTACTCTTGATAATATAGGTACGGTACGATAGGTATTGAAGTATACTTACCTTTGCTTTTAGTAAATATTGATCTTTTAAAACTGCCCTTATGAGTAAATCTTCAACATGTTTCTCTATTTTTGCTGCCTGAAATTGATAGAAAGAGAGGCTGAGAACAATTTATGTATTTTGGCATGGGAAATAGTAAAACACCATTATTTATTATTCAAAAATTGAGTGTTGATTAGTAGAAGTACTGTTATAGAGAACAGTACAACGATAAGCAAGTTTACAATTGAGAATCCGTGACTGATGCATAGATCAATTCCAATGTAGGTTTGTTGCGTGAATAGACATAGAAGAAAGTCTTTTAAAACTGCCCTTATGAGTAAATCTTCAACATGTTTCTCTATTTTTGCTGCCTGAAATTGATAGAAAGAGAGGCTGAGAACAATTTATGTATTTTGGCATGGGAAATAGTAAAACACCATTATTTATTATTCAAAAATTGAAGGCTGGTCATTTTAGAGCAGTCTCATGCCTGCTTCCATTCAAATAATTACTTGCTTTTATATGTACTCTCAGTCCCATTAATTCCCCAATAAGGACCACTTCTCATTACTTATGAATAATTCAAACTACAGTAGGACTACTTTAATTGTTATCAAATATAATTAAATTCATGTTCTATTATAAATTACTAGTATATTCTATATTATCCCTATACAATTCCTATCACGGTACTTCTTTTCTTATTTATTTGTACTAGTACAAATAAGTTTCTATTATATAAATTTCTATTTGAACGCACCTTTCTCTGCATATTGCTGCTTATGGAACACATGAGGATCATTCTATATTGCGCAAATAGCAGTGGAAATACATCATGCATCAGCGTTAGCTCCCTAAGTCTCATATTTTTAGCGAATGTGAATGCAACCGATATGTAACAATCGAAGAAGTACTCCAGAACTAAGCATAAGATTTTGAATCCAAATGCTGGCGTAATACTCTCAATAAAATCAGCTAGTCTCATGTAAGATACCAGAACTCTCCGAAGTTTGAAAAAACAAGCGTTGGGAGATACGTTTTTAAGAGCGACCAAATCCGATGTTACTTTTTCGCAATTTTTCTCAGCTATCCTAAGAATTGATATGATGTACATTGAAACCGCAGTTATGATGCATGTTTGTAAAGTAGACATTATTATCACAATAATCTGTGTTTGAAACTTTGACATTTTGAGAATGTGAAAATAAACTGGCAACCCTATCAAAAACATCAATCTCATTGGTAAAGGATCTTCAATTTTGCAAAGTCTCGACAGTCGATAGGCTTCATTGAAGCAGGAAATGGTCGAATGATGGGAAAGTTGAGTGTTGATTAGTAGAAGTACTGTTATAGAGAACAGTACAACGATAAGCAAGTTTACAATTGAGAATCCGTGACTGATGCATAGATCAATTCCAATGTAGGTTTGTTGCGTGAATAGACATAGAAGAAAGACGTTTAACATTAAACCGAAGAAGCATCTTCCTGCAAATAAATAAGCATGATTAATAATATATTAATGATAATTAATATCTAATTGATAATTATAATAATTAGAATTGATTATTGATTAGGGTAAAGGTGACACCCCTCCCAGGGGTAATTAAAAGTATTCTGTTCTGATTCAGACCAGACTCTGACTATGGGTTTTGAAACCCCTTTTTCAAATTCAAATTCAAATTTATTCTCAATCCATTATAAAGAGAATGATGAGCATATTAACTAAAACTAATCCAACAACAAACGTAAGCATGGTATTACAATATTACAATATATATTTTCATTAAACTCATTATTTTATTCTTATTATTTAGTTGGCTATACAATATTATTATGTATTATTTTAATTAATTTATGATCTTATCACTTCAATATATTCAACGTTTCAAAGGTAAACAAACTTATTAATAAGCTGAAATGGTCGGTATGTAATATAGGTACTGGAATTTATGTATGTCAGCTACTATAACTGGTACGGAGGGATGTCAAAATGTCGGAGTATGTCGAAAATGGGGGTGTCAGCTATTGATATAGATGAAGATGAGTTATTTTCAAATCAAAAATAATGTTAAATGTTGTTATCAATTTCTATTTTGATACTTTACTAATAATTCCTTAAAGAATACCGTACTGAAATGAAGATTGTTGGGCAGTTTTTGAAAAATCAAACATTTGTTTGAATATTAATTGATATTATGCATGAGTTTGTCAACTAAGGTTTGGTTCCTTCACCTATTATTCAATATATAACATTGATACCGTGTACTGATATTATTAATGATAATATATTTGATAATTAAACTATTATATATTTGATTATTAAACCATTAATATATTATATGTTATTAAACTATTATAGTATGCTTGTATGTGTGTGTAAAATGAATAAATAAATTGAAATTAAATTGAAGTGAGATCAATGATTGGGAATGATATATCACTATAATTATTATATAGTTGAATGAAATAATTATTATATACTTTGAAAAAAAACACATGCTTATTGTGCGACAATGATGGAATGGAAGATGAGCACAGATTTATTTATTTATTTACTTATTATATATTACATTTAACAGCTGCACCAGCACGAAACAATATTGGCGCTCACAAAACGTTGTGTGTTATTTAGAACACTTTATTTAAAAATTCCAAAAATTCTCTAAAAATATGAATAAATATTAATACAGCAGTAACTTACTCTTCTGAAATAGATTTCCATTCTTGTTCTCATCATAATCTTCTTTATTATTGAATCTCCCCATTGTAATACCATTCAATTTTGTCACTAAAAAGAGTATGAATAGGCTTGTTCTTAGCTTCATTGGAGATTCCAACATTTTTTATTTTTCAATTATCTTTTCTCATCATGATTAATGAAAGCTTGGACTAAATCACCATAGATCATTCTTGAAGGCAACTGAGGAACATAACGACGATGCGAACTGATACATATACGATTGTAGGTCACATAGTACATATGCTGACATAATTTAAATGTGAGTTTTCTGATGAGATATTTACTCAATCCATCCAAAAGTGATTTCATAGATTGATTGTTTCTGATTGTCATGAGGACGGACAATATCAATCCAGAATCATTTTGTTTCATGACTGACGTATTGACAAGATGACAAAATAATAGAAAACCACTTTTCCTTGGGCCCAAAAGCTCAATCATTTTTCTCATACAGAAAACTACGAGCTGAACAAACATTTTTTATTTGCAAATGAGAATGACCACATTCCATTAAATTTACGTACGGTATGGTAGTCGTATCAAAATTATGAGAAATAGTCAAATGTTTTTCAGAATAATTGATTCTTTTTTTACAAGACCCGTTCTCTCCTCAGCTTATTGCTTATGCCCCAAATGTATTCTCTGTATACTCTCATAATACCAGGCATGAATATGACATAACAAAGGCCAACTACTATAAATTAGCTTCATTAAATCTTTGAATAGCCATTAGTATCTTAATAGAATAGTATCTTACTGTATCATATCATAGTATCATAAATTCAAATGTTTAACTCATTACCACAGAATGTAAGGCAGCTACCTATAACAACTTTTTGTATTGTCATGAATTAGGCTTTTTTGTCATATTCCTTATTTTGGGATTGCTACTCTTAAGAACCTATGATTGCATTTCCACCTCATTATTACCTCCATCTCCATCTATGTACTGCACAACTAGGATAATCAATTTAAAGGAAACTCGAGTCTATAAAATAGGTACTAATATATTTATTTATATATTCAATTCAAGTAATAATGTATTGTAGAATTTTCTCAATTTTCTTGGCGTTTGTTTACAAATGGAGAAACAAGCATTTCTGAATTCTCTCAACAATAATTCGCCATCCACCAAATTAAAAATTTTACGATTGTTTAAACGTTTTACATTAATAATTTAACGTATTCATTTTTACCCCTTGAATTTGAATCGAGCGCGTAAAGGGTCTAAGTTTCCGTAGCTACCGCTAGATAGCGCGAAGCTCGCTGTTCTGTTTTTTGATGACGTTTGTTTTGCTTGTTACTTGTTAGTTCTCAGCTGGGCTGAGTTTCTGAGATCTGTCTGCTGGCGTGTGTTTCTGTATTTATTTGTGTTGTGCAAATTAGGCAGTTTTTTAGTGTGATTAATTTTGTTGCACTAGGTTCATTTTTAAAAAAAAATCTATTAATGAATTTCATTCTTATTATGGGGTTGCCTGTGACAACACAATACTGAAGTGTAATTCAGTCTCAGTTTATAACCTCACATTTGGTTTCCTCCCTGTCATCTGACCATTTTGACAGCGATTTTTCGGTATAAGCATTGATTTGAAGACATCTCAAACAAACAGTAAGTATTCAATCTATTTTTGATCATCTTGTTTACAAATCTATTAAATTGTTGAAAGAAGGGCATCTGCAAAATACTTTGAAAAAAACTATAGGTGGTGTCTAACTAGGTAGTCTACCTCATATTTAAGTTATCAACTTTTGCCCTAAGGATGTTTTGATCAAAGAAGTATTATATTTTATAATATTTCGACTGTTGTTAAATCACTTATTTGCTGATTACTTTTCTTTTTCAACCTTAACAGCTTGAAAACTGTATCACATAAGGCCTTGTAGGCTAGCATTTTCTCTACTGTATCCTAGGCCTATATACTTATTAGTTTTTTTCTTGACAAAGTTGAATAGGTTGTAGACTATAATACTGTAACTGAATACCGTATTTGTAAAGTAATTTTCAATAATTGGCCAAAAAAATGTACCGGTGAGGTATACTTTACCGTAAACGGTAGAGTATATTATGGGGAAATAGCTCTGCCTCCTTTCTAGTTTTTTATTACGAGGAATTTCTGTATTTGTTTGAATAATGTATTTGGATTCTATTTTTCAGATATTGCAACATGTACTCATCAAAGAAAGTGACTCATCGCTTGAATCAGGCAGATTTGAAGTGTAAAAATTATCCCTGCGAGTATTATGGAAACATTGAGTGGGGTGGCTACTGCTCAAAGTGCCATAGAGACTACGTTCAATCTAAACGACAGAAAAACTCTTCAGCAGCTATATTAACAGCTCTCAAGTAAGTGAATAATTATTATATTGTTTACAATTACAATCCCAAGTCTTTTTTTAAAGGCCTTACTATCTGAGAGAATTGATATGAATATAGGTCTATTCACAAACATCTGGCCCATGCCCGGTCCGGTTCTGGCCATTCGTTCTCCGCATACGCAAAACGAAATGCGCGGATGTGAATAGTCCTTAACACAATCATTCAGCTTGGGAAACTGATTGGCTCTTTATAGTTGAATAATTGCTATTCTTTAAGTTTGGCTGTATGGGATTAAAATTGGTTTAAGTATTAAAAATTAATCTACATTTTTAAATCTACAGTTTAATGAACAAGAAATGTTGAAGCATTCAAAAAGTGTTTTGCTTATGATTGGATGTAATGAAATAATAGACAATAGCATTGGCCACTCTAGAAATACTGTATAATTTTTCATGTTCGACAATTTCAAAGATAGGTTACTGATATTAAAAAATATACGAGTATGTATTATTCTTGATATCTAACTTACTATCTTGGATCTAGCCTCATAGAGTGTTATATATATACAATTTTTTTTATACGATATTGTTTTTAATGAATAAAGCAGTTTTATAATTGCAGTTCTCTAATTTTTCTTGATATAAGTTACCATACAACAACACATGCGTTGGAGTTATAGACGCGTTTCGAAGAATGATGTTAATTTTCGGTGTTCTGAGCTATTAAGCTTTTTAGTGCTCTAAGCTATTGACTACTGATGTATGGATTATGACGATAGTGTTTAAATTTAAATTGTTTTCTATTGTTTTAAATTTAATAGTATTCTATTCTTTCAGAGAAGCAACCAACAGAGAAACTCCAACTTCGAGTGAGAAAAATCTGCTTCAGAAGTCACCACTAGCTGGGTTTGCGAAATTCGAAGAGAAGAAAAGACAACGAACTGATAAGAGATCAAAACTTTTGAAATTTGGTGGATTCCGAAAGTCATCCAATGCTAAAGGTAAATTATTACATGTGATAGTGATAGTCAGCTTTTTCTGTTCAATGTTTTCTTGTAACATTGAGGATTATTTATCCATTTTCCATGTTTTTTTTTTAATGATCTCTTGATTACCTATTTGATTTCCGAGACGTTAAAGGTCCTCCTCTAATCCTTGTTCAACAAAAAATTAAGCATCTTTTCGTTAGAAAAGAAGTTTCATTAGAAAAAAAGTACCCATCAAGTAAATTTTCTAAAATAACTGTGGATCAGGATGCTCAAAAAATATGATGTTATAAATTTTTGGTTATCAACTGTTCAATCAATCATTTAAAAAAAATTTCACATTTTACCCATAAATCTGCGATCAAGCCATACAAGATCACGTTTGTTTAATATTATTATTGCCACACTCATATTGATACCACTCTAGGCTAATTTTATTTAGTGAATTTTAATTTTGTCAAACATGACATGATGTCTCATGTGTTGAATACATGGAAGAATGAAGACCTGTAAGGAGCCGTTTTGAAGAGTGATCTGAGCAGGCGATAGGCCACGTCCTCTTCAGACAAGAGATCTCCAGGGATACTTTTTCTAATTCTAAAACTGCTTTTTCATGTAGGCCTACTGGGACGCACAGCCATCTCGGTGGCACAGCCCTCTCTATGCTGCTACCTACAAGCAATGTTAGTTGTTAAGCAAAGTTTAGGACCGGTGCGTAGAGAGATGAAGCATAGAGAGCCTGTGCCTTTTCCGTTTTAGTATATGAAAACGTTCTCACCTAACGCTCCTTTAATGATTAAAAATCGCCAATGCCAGAATTTATTAAAGTTTACATTGAAGTTATCACTAAGGGCCGGTTCATGAGCTCGGGATTTAGCCAAGTCCTAGACTAAAACGGGTGACATGGACGAAAAACTATCATATGCATGTCTTGTGTTTGGGTACCTTACCTATATACTGTTCAATTCATATACTTATTTCAATGGATGGAATTTGGAATATGATGAAAACATTTGGTCGTGTACTTGATACTTTAAGGGCCGGTTCATGAGCTCGGGATTTAGCTAAGTCCTAGACTAAAACGGGTGGCCACCGTAGCATCGACAAACGTTAGCCTCAAAACTATGTACTAAGGGCTCTCTATGCTGCTAACCCACTAACCTGTCGAGACAGTTCATTGTAGTGTATTGTTTATTTGATAATGTTGTAGTGTTTTGTTTGTTCAGTAGAGTTCGTAGATAGGGAAAAGTTTGTTAATTTTGCAAAGTAGTTTAGCTTACAGTCAGTAGTCGTTTTCTGAAATAGAAGATTTAGGGCCGGTTCATGAGCTCGGGATTTAGCCAAGTCCTAGACTAAAACGGGTGGCTACCGTAGCATCGACAAACGTTTCTCTCGACAGGTTATTGGGTTAGCAGCATAGAGAGCCCTTAGTACATAGTGTCGAGGCTAACGTTTGTCGATGCTACGGTAGCCACCCGTTTTAGTCTAGGACTTGGCTAAATCCCGAGCTCATGAACCGGCCCTAAATGTTTCATTAAGGTTTTCGTTAGAAATGTTAATTTTTTCGCCAACTGACCAACCTGTATTTGTATCCGTTGCAGACGGTAGCCGCGGCGAGCAGTTCGACTTTGGCCCGGAGACGGCTGAAGTGGAACGTCTACGTGCCGATCACGTGCAACTGTTTGCGGCGACGGGCCGTCACGTGGAGCTCGACGTGCACAAGTACGTGCACTCGTTCTACGGCAAGCTGTGCGATGCGGCCGACACGGCGCCCGTTGATGATTTGTCCGAACGGGCGCAGAACTTCTATCAGATGTTCAACAAGCGGATGGATGCCAGCGCCACTTATGCCGGTAGGTTGCGATTTTTCGGGTACTCCAACATTGTTAAATACAGGGACCTGACATCTTAGGGACTGGAAGTAAGAGAAATAAGGGGAGTAGGATGACGCTAGTTTCCGGACGGACTTTTAGCGGTGTATTTGAAAACATCATAAATTGATAATAATTACAGCTGATTCTGATTGAATAGCGGATGGTTCAAAAGCTTGATACACGCATAACGATATCAGATCAATGAAGAATAATCCAAAAGTTTGATACACGCATAACGATATTAAAAGTTAACCATTATTAGTGAATTAGTGAATAACCATTCTAACCTGTAGTAGAGAATCACACCTAATTCTACTCAAACCAACCTAAAAAACAAAGAATCTAACAAAAATGTTATATTTTGCCGTAAATATTAACCATATTCTGTCAACAGTTTTGATTTATACCGCTAAAGATACCATAAACTTTTAAAAGTCTTTATGAAAATGAAACTCAACATAAAGGCTCTGAATTCAAATACAGCGCCAAAACTCCGTCCGGAAACTAGCGTGATCGAGACTCAGCCTACACCCCTTTTTAACATAGGGAAGATACAATACTTCCACTCCGTCTATGACAGCCCCCTGGTTAAATACCTGAGAACATTATTCATATTAATTTATCTTTATGTAAAATAGGCGAACATGTTTTTTGCAATCAGAACTCCTCCATGGTTTCTCAACCGATTTTGTTCGCTCACGTCTCATTTGAAAGATCTAATTTAGTAGATGTTTGATGATTGTTCATTATTGCACCGGTAAGGCTAGGCGTACACCGGTTAGTCAAGACAAGACAAGACGAGATTAGTCACAGTAATTCACATAGTTCCTTATGAAGCAGCACACACTGATGCAATGACTAATGTGAAGTACTGTGACTAAACGTGACTAATCTCGTATTGTCTTGTCTTGACTAACCGGTGTACGCCTAGCCTAAGGGCACTTGTGCTGAGAGAGAAAAATAGAAATATAGCGAGAAAATTGTTGATTCTAAATAGAATCGAACGCGATTCTATTTAGTTTCATTCCAGTGTTCTAAAACTGGATGATTCTGGATCAGATTGAAGTAGATACGTTTTATAATGTTTAATCTCTTTCAGAAAGTCGACATTACGATACAAGTTTCAACTTCCATTTCGAAAAAGCTCCTGTTTCGATTATGAAACTGTAATGATTGCGTTATAAGATAGTCGTAGATAAAAGTTGATATACACGCTAAATAAACAATTTACAATTGGAAATATTCACAAACAATTAGCATGTGCTTGTATCGTTTTATAAAACACGTTTATCAAGTATCTGTGGAGCAGGAACATTTTCACTTTAAAACTTTTAAACACATTCAACTCTAACACTCACTATAACTACTTTCTTTCGATTTTTTTGTAGCTATCAATCAGGATACTAAAGAACAACTTCTGGATTACATGGAGAAGTGTGCTATGACTTGCCTCTATCAGCAGCTATTCTGTCCGGCCTCCACTAATGACGAAGAAAAAGATTTGAGCATCCAGAAAAGGTTAGTATAAATGTACTAATTGATTTTAGCTGACTTTGGGCTGATTAAACTGAGTGCACTACAGGCACATTGTGATAAATAGAACAAACTATTGGAATATAGTATATCCTAATAACATGGGGTAATAGATAATTATGTGTTTTTGTTGCAGCTCTAAATATTATGGTAGCAATGTATAGGATTTTAGAAATAAAGATTTGTACTTTCTATGAAATTTTGTAGAATCTGTAGAATCCTTTTTCAAATATCTATTTTGGAATAATTTCCCTTTAACAGAATTCACTTGAATATTGCCTTGAGTATAATTCATTGTATCAGGGTTTGTTCTTTCTAGTTGAATGGGATAATCGATTTTTTTTTTGTCTTTTATGGCCAACATTGGACCACTTTAGTCAATACAAGATCGGTTTCTTTTCTTTTTTTTTTTCTTTTTGATGACCCAGTATGCTTTCATTATCTCAGATCGTGCCCTCCTCTCCTCCTCCGAAATCACAGTAAGATACTGTGTTTGTCTTCAAGTATTTTGAGTGCATGTGTTTTGTCTTTCAAATCCTGTATTGTAATGTGTAGTTCTTGCATACCCCTAATTTCCGTGATCCATCCAATACCGCATTTAGTATTCCATAACTTTTCAATGATTTTCCTGCTGGTTCTATTTTGTGATGTCCGTATTAAATGGCCAAAAAAAGATATCCGTTTCTTTTTTATTACACTTGTGACTGGTTCTATTTCTTTATAGACTGCTTCATTGGTAGCTATTCTCCAAACTCCATCTTTTTGGTAACTTTTGTTGATACACGTTCTGACCAATTTCCTTTCCAATTTTAGTAACTTGTCTATTGTGGTATTGTTTGTTGTTCTGAATGTGGTTTCACTTGCATACGTTATTTGCAACTTTGTTATATGATAATCGATTTTACTTATTGAATTATACATTTTTTTCAGAATCCGACAGTTGACGTGGATAAATGCAAAACATATTGATTGTGGCATTGACGAAACTAATCTGGAAGTTCAAGATTTGGTTTACACTTCCATTACAGGTAAGGAAGTAACAATTTTGCTTTAAGTATTCTCCCGCAATATTCATGTCTCTCATAAATTTGTGGCAAAGTTTGTAGGTGTTATTTTTTGACAGATGAAAAACTTCTTATTGCAATTCACATGATGGTATAAATTGAAATCATCAGTACTGCAACTTGTAGTCGGCAAGTGTGTTGATCTTGCTTTTCTTTTCGGTGAACAGACCATTGCAGTTTTATGATATAATAAATATAATATCTATTTTATTCTATTGAATCTACTTCATCCTATCCTTAAACTCGGACGTTCTACACTATTTTTATTGGAAGACATTTTTGAACTACAGATTGATCTAGTTTTAAGAAAATCTTGCTATCTTAAAAATCTACAGCTTTTTTACATTAATCTTTTCTGTATCTTTATAAAGAACAATTATAAATATTATCCTTTATTATGTGATTATTCAAAACTATAATATTTATTATTATTTCTCCCATTCTGCTCATTTTCCATTTTCTATCTATTCTTCACAGTTGATTATCTTTAATTCTCTGAGTAATATGTAACATAATTTTGTTTATTGAGTTATTGGATTACTGGGTTATCATGAAGTTAAGTCACGAACAAGACTGCACTTGTATGGGTGATTGACACAAAAATAAGACGAGGTGGAACCTATCCGTAAGGATCTTCTCACCGTTAAAATGCTATAAAAATATATTCTTTCACATTGAGTTACTTTACTTGATACTTTAATTCTTCGTTGTTGACTGGGAAACCCAGAATGACTGTGTCACCGAGTCTCGGGGTACTGTACTTTCCCTCAGGCTCTGAGATAGCAGTAGTTCACAATGGCAAATAAAGGCTCATCCTCCATCCTTTACATTCCTGTGTCACATTATTCGTCATTCTCCAATGGTTTCTATCTTGAATATTTGAAATGAAATAATTTTGAATCTTTGAAATGATTACAGAACTTCTAGGCATGGACTCGGCCAAAGCACCCCAGGACAAGCTGGCCTGTGTGGTGCGCTGTTGTCGCAACATTTTCACGCTGCTCAAGAATTTCGTGGGCGGCCCGGCAAGCGCCGACGACTTTCTGCCGGCGCTTATTTTTGTGGTGCTGAAAGCGAATCCGGCTCGCCTCAAGAGCAACATCAACTACATCACACGATTCTGCAACGCCAGTCGCCTCATGTCTGGCGAGGGTGGATACTGTTTCACTAATCTGGTAAGTTACTTTTCTTCTTATTTTTCTTCTTCTTCTTCTTCTTCTTCTTCTTCTTCTTCTTTTCTTCTTCTTCTTCTTCTTTTATTCTTCTTCTTTTCCTCTTCTTCTTTTCTTCTTCTTCCTCTTCTTCTTTCTTCTTCTCTTCTTCTTTTCCTCTTCTTCTTCTTCTTTTCTTCTTCTTCCTTTCTTATTCTCTTCTTATTCTTCTTCTTCTTCAAAAATGTCAAGGTTTTAAAATCAAAACCTGGTGAACAACTTGCCCCATTTTTAGTTTAATGTAACTTGTTTCTTGATAATGTCAAGCTTTTAGTTCAGAAACAGCCTCAGTTCAGAAACAAATGTTCGAAAATACTGTTACGGACCTTTCCACACCAATTGCCTCACTGCGATTATACAGTGTATGTGTTCTTTCTACAGACCAACCTAGTTGGATACTAACTATCATTTTCTCATTTCTACAGATGACCTTCTTTCAACAATCAATAGATTTGTAACAAACATTACCAAAAAAAGTTATTCAATTCTCACAGGTAATATAATAAAAATTATTCAGTTCTCTCAGGTCCGTGCCCTTTCACAGCAATGGCCACACTGTGATTATACAGTCTGTAATTCCACCCAACGGCCATTGTTCAAGCTATTCTTCAAGAACTATAGCACGGCTTCTGTATCTGAAGTCAGCCCTGATCTAGTAGCTAGTAGCCGTGATCAGTACAATCGAAAGTACGTTTGCTTTGCTAATTTTCTATCATTATTACATTTTCTAATAATTTTTTAAATCAATTTCTCAATGATTTTCTATTATTATTGGATGTGTTGCAGTGCTGTGCTGTATCGTTCATTGAGAACATGGTGGCTGAAAGTCTGGATATGTCTGAGGAAGAGTTTGAACACTACATGTCTGGAGAAGCGGTGTCCAGCAGTACTTGGGAATCGGCTCTGATTATGTGCGAGGTAAATTAATTCATCTGATCAATTAATTAAATTTATACTTCATTTGAAAATGGGCTTACAGCATTTACAGTTCTCTAGTACATGAATACTTTCATAAATTTGTACATAGCCTACTTTAGTTAAACGCTGCTTAAGTACTTTTTTGATATTTAGTTTTGTATATTATAGAAATTCAAAATAGTTGATTTATAGGTTTATGTATTTAGATTTTCAGTGAAACGATTTATGATAATATCCTCTGATACTTGCAAGTTGAACGAATGAATTAAATGTTCTTCATTCCTTGAGAATATCACGTTTCACATGACACATAAAAAGGCCTACATCAAGTAAACCAAATAAATCTTTTAGAACCACTAAAGCCCATTAACCTAGAAAATAGGAAGATTTTATGTATTAGGGATACTACTGACTCAAACTTGAAAAAAGTTCAGAAGAATGGGATAAAAATAGAGGGATGCCTGGTATTGATTCTTGGCAAGCTGGATTTCTTTCTTAATACTTAAGATAGCCTTGGTAAAGAGTAATTTGAGTTTGTACCACTACAGGAGATGATTATAACGTTTGGTGGACATACAGGACATGTTTTCCTTCTCTCTGTTCCCCTGTCTCTCGTTCTTTTTACAATATTCATCTTCTCCTACATCTACTATTCTTCACCTAAAACCTCTTACCTCACTCTTATCTATTTACCTAGTACCTCTATACTGTACAGTACCTGATATGTTTTATTCAGGTACTTGCACTTGAAACTCTAGTGCCTCAAATTTTCTCTACCTAGTATTTTATCTACGTACTTGAATAGTACCTCCACATAATACTTTTTAAAACTCTAGAAAGCTCAATTGAAACATTATTAAATACTCCATCCTACCTTCAAATTATCCTCTTTAGGAAAAGTAAACAATTTTTTCTATAAAAAGTCTATCAATGTTGAAATATTATCAGATTCATTTAATTTGACACTTGGCATTCGATAAATAGATAGAGATATATTATTTCTTGACGTTGCTGATGACCGCAGAGTACGATGGCAAAGAAATAATATCTCTCTATCTATCTATACAGGGTGTCCCACCAAGGTTGTATCAACCGTTAACCATAGATTCTACATGACATTTCCAACAAAAAATGTCAGTGAATTTTTCCTACTTCCTTCGTTTTTCGAGATATATCGATTTTTCGATATTTTCAAATATGCCTACTTACTGTCGCGTTAAATATCAAATAACCCTAAAAGAAGAACCACTCATCGGATTTCAATTTTGGTCATTATTTTTGAAAAGAGCAGAAAATTTCAGATGAGATTAATATATTGGTTTTCGTCAGTTGGATGTTTCAGGAAACGTTTTATGAGGGGAGGGCTCAAACTTGAAAAAAATGATATTCACGTCGAATTCAGAAAGCTCAATTTTCAAACAGCATTTTCTCAATATCACCTAGAGGTAACAATATAGTTTCAATAATGCAAAACATTCCATTTCACCATGTTTTCTGAATGAGCCTAAATTTGTTAGGAAAATGTTGATGTAAAAGCTTTGAAAACCTGTAAATAGTTCAGGTGAGTGCCCCGAAAACTAATTAGTATTCAAACCATTACTAAAACTGAATGAGGGGAGCGAACATGCAGTTTTAATAATTTTATTAATGGCCTGATTTTCACTCTTAATATTTCATGCATTTATAGCGCGGATACAGAAGATAATGCAAGTTGTTAAAATAGTGAAATTATGATGATAATCATAAAGAAATATTACAAGTCTTGAATGAATAGTATAGCTATGAATGATCCTGCTGTTCGCAAATTTCCTCATTTTGAGAAGCGCTTTCATCTCAGTTTTTGCAGCTGTCAAAACTTTTGGCATTAAATATTTCCTAACAAATTTAGGCTCATTTGAAATATATGAAATGGAGATGTTTTTGCATTATTGTAACTATATTGTTACCCTGGGTAACATTGAGAAAAATGCTGTTTGAAAATTGGCTTTGAATTCTACCCCAATATCATTTTTCTGTTTGAGCCCTCATAAAACGTTTTTCGAAACATCAACTGACGAAAAACCAATACATTAATCTCATCTGAAATTTTCTACTTTTTCAAAAAATGACCACAAAATTGAAATTTGATGAGTGGTTCTTGAGTTATTTGATATTTAACGACAGTAGTAAGTATATTTGAAAAAATATCGAAAATCGATATATCCTGAAAAACGAAAGGGTCCGATTAGGAAAAAATTTTACTGGACATTTTTGTTGGAAAATATCATGTAGAATCTAATGGTTAACGGTTGATACAACCTTGGTAGGACTTCCCCTTGTATAATGTTAAGAGTCAAATTGAATGAATCTGATTATACTTTCCATTAATAATTTTAATACAAAATCGAATCAGTTCCTTTTTACTCGGACTACTTCTTTTCCAAGGGCTATCTCAAGGTTTTAGAACGAAATCCAAGTTTACAAGAATCAATGTAATTTTCTTTCCTAGTTCCACTAGACTAATATAAATTTTCCAATTAGAAAAGGAAGTTCAATTAAACTTTATTTTGTGATGGATGGCTATGGAAGATAGAGGCCTGCAGAAATTGGTTATTATTTTCAGGGTATGCACCTGATGAAGGAAAATATGGCGATCTTTGGAGAGTTACGGGTTACCTACGACTCGCTTATGAAAGAAGCTGGTGATCTCAAGGGCCAGCTAGAAACTTTCAGGGTAAGCTTTATTTTCTATTCTAATTTATACAATCTATTCCATTTTTTCCAGAAAAGGAACAATGATCTATTCAATTTGATACATTTATCAAGTTGCTCTCAGTGGACAAGAGAGCGAGAAAGAGAGAGGGAGAGAGTGATATAGATACGTAACAATACCTAAATATTGAATGTAGTTGAATATGGATAGTTACCGTCTTTCGGAAGAGATGTGAAGCCATCGGTCCCGACTGCGTAAAAAGTAGTCGTCATCTCTCATTAACACCCTCCCATTACCCACGCACAAGCCTCAGAGCTCATGTAGGCATCACCCCCATAAAATGAAGAATCATAGAAATATTAAATGTAGTTATGATGCAGTAAGAATAAAATGCTGTTGGTGTGTTGAACAATGGATGTCTCTAGAAACTTGGTCAGTAAAGGTAGGTTTTCGCTTCTGCGACCGAGTGCCGCAGCGGAGCGCGACCGATCCTATGTTACAGCATTGTTGACTGGATTTCACGATTCCAGTAGACGTTCAGGTTACTGGAGGCAGTTGGGTCATATGATCGTCAACTCTATACAAACAAATAATAGTCCAATGCACACCAGTCAGTAATGCAATGGTGGCCATTTTCTGGGTTGCTGCAAGCGGCTGGTTTTTGGATTAAATTTGAATTTTAGCTCAAATTCTTATCGCATTCAACCAACTGTACAGCCGTTTATTCTAGGCCACTGTAAAAATCCAGTCAATTCCATCAAACTAATCGAATGAATTCCATTAACGGAAACTTTGAAAGGACCATTATTCATGTAAGAGATATTTGAGGTCATATTATTCTGTCCTCCTCTTAGAAACTGAATTGCTTTCGATCATAATCAGTGTTATCTTTTGTGATTTCAGGACACAATCACAAAGCAAGTGGACAACGTTATTGCACAAACTCCTCTTGTTTTGAAGCCGAAGAAAACTCCGACTGAAATTGATGCTGAAGATCCTAATATTGCCGAACTGCCACCTCCTATGGTACCTGAGGATACTACTGTATTGGCAACTCCTTAGGTTGGAGTTCATGGAGCTCCGGGATGAGCAGTGAGTCCAGACCCAAGACGAGTGGCTACCGTAGCATCGACAAACGTTTGTCTCGACAGGTTAGTGGGTTCGCAGCATAGAGCCCTTAGTACATAGTATCGAGGCTAACGTTTGTCGATGCTACGCTGGCCACTCGTTTTAGTCTAGGACTTGGCTAAATCCCGAGCTCATGAACCGGCCTTAAAGTATCAAGTACTCTACCAAATGTTTTCATCATATTCCAAATTCCAAATATATAAATATGTGAATTGAACAGTAGATAGGTAAGGTACCCACACACAAGACATGCATATGATAGTTTTTCGTCCATGTCTAGTGTATGGATACCTTACCAAGTCAGCTGTCTCATCCGATGTTATGTTATTGGAAGAAATCTGATGAAATTCGTATCATGTACGAATATTATCTCTGATAAGTGATTACTGGTTGATTATTGTGCTTTGTTCTAAAATACTAGGCACTTTCAGTTTAATCTGAGTATTTAATCTCTTTATTTAAACAGTTCAATCTATGTTATAGGATGGAAATATATTGTTGGGTCCATTATTTAATTGGGTGATCGATATACATAGTGGCCCATATAATACCGGCCCGGGTGATATAAGGAAGAATACCTCACGGGCCAGTTTTATATGGGCCACTCTGTATATTCAAGAAGCTGACGTTACTAGTTCTTGTACAGTGACTGTATAGGCCTATATAGTGACTTCACTGTTTCTTTTATAGCAGTTCCTTTACTACCTTTTCTGACGATTACTTCTGTTTATACTGTAGTTAGTATGAGTTTCGCATTATATTACCTTACTATAAAAACACATGTGAATTAATTTCGATTCAATGTTATGAATTCTGGTAACTCAAGTTTGTTGTTTGCATTCATTTCATCGTTCTTGTTCTTTGCATTATACTACTAGTTACTCCACTGTTTTTACGTAGTAAAGAAATTTTTTGAAACCTGAATGACTGTGTGGGTGTGTTTGTGTGTGCGTGTGCGTCTCTAGAAAGTTCCCGTATTGGCTTCAAAGCAGCCAACAATCCCCGCTGATACGGCTCCGACTACACAGACGTCGCCATCTCCGGCTCCAGCTACACTAGCGTCAGCGCATCAGCTGATGAGTGGTTTGTCGCCGTCCGGTTTTATCGGTGGTCACGCCCTGACAATACCTGACACATCAGCGTTGACCGCCGTCAACTATGACATCGACCTGTCCGACATTAGCGCCGACAACAGTCAGGCTGACGAACTGATCACGGTTAGTTGATTGCGGTTATCTCTTACCGGAGTAGTGGAGTGTGTAGATAGTGTTTATTTATTTATTTATTGAGTACAAAATATAACTTATAGGATGAAAACACAGACAGAGTCCAAAACGTCTTCTCTTCCTGATTTTGATAAAATTTCAAAAGAGGGTTATGTTCACATTCACAATTCATCATAAATTTTCACTCCTAAAAATAAAATAAAAACTATGATTTATCAATTTGGAATTTGGAAGTATATGTTATAGAAGTAAAAAATGCACCAAACAAATAATTGAAAATATTTGTGTTCAGTGTTATGTTCAGTTCATTGTAGTGTATTGTTTATTTGATAGTGTTGTAGTGTTTTGTTTGTTCAGTAGAGTTCGTAGATAGAGGAAAGTTCGTTAATTTTGCATAGAAGTTTAGCTTACAGTCAGTAGTTGTTTTCTGAAATAGAAGATTTAGGGCCGGTTCATGAGCTCGGGATTTAGCTAAGTCCTAGACTAAAACGTGTGGCCATCGTAGCATCGACAAACGTTAACCTCGACACTATTTACTAAGGGCTCTCTATGCTGCTAACCTACTAACCTGTCGAGACAAACGTTTGTCGATGCTACGGTAGCCACCCGTTTTAGTCTAGGACTTGGCTAAATCCCGAGCTCATGAACCGGCCCTTAATTTCCAGTTGAAAGATAGACGGTGGAAAAGTTGCTTTTGAGTTGAACAGTTTAGTGAAGTGTTTAGATAGTGCAAAGTATTGTTGTGTTCAGTAGTTTGCAGATAGCATAGTTTGTTGATTTTACAAAGTAGTTTAGCTCACTGTCAGTAGTCGTTTCTGGAATGAGAAACTTGAATGCCTAGTAAAAGGATACGGTAAAGTAGCTGCTTTTGAGTTGAACGCCATTTGAGTCAAGAAAGAGATTGATTTGCAAATTATTCTCGAAATATTATTATCAATTTATTATCAAAATAGTAGTAAACACTTTCTGCTAGTTCCATCACATCATTACCAATTTCAAATTGGTTCATATTGTTTTAGACTTGTTGAACCTTTCTCAACTGATAAGCTATGTAAGACGACTTCAGCGGGATTTGAAATTCAGGCGCTCCTACTTACTCAATTTGTGAAACTTGAGAACATTTAACTCGCATTGAAGTTACTACCATTTCGTCCTGTTGTTGGGCATCATCAGAATGGGGAACAGATTTGGTTCTCATCTCAAGCACAGTGAGATGGAGTCAACAGTACTTCAGTCTGATGATGTCCAACATCAGGACGAAACATTCGTATCTACAGTGTGAGTTTATAGTTTTTCTAAAGTTTAAAAGATTTCTTAATTTAATCAGTAGAAAAAAGAATGGATCTACCTAAAATAACAGCTTTTATTCATTTTTCCACTTGTTTGTTCATCCTATCTCATTCTAATGTATAAATCCGTGCGTGTTTCAGTTGTAGTTGTAATGAAAATAATTTATTTCAAATCCAGACTTAGCAAAATGAACCAAAGGATCCATGTATAATCCAATCCTAATTTTCATAATCTTTCTTCGTGATTTCAAATTCTAATGTAAATGATCACTTAGTGAAAAAGTGAAAATATATTGAGCTGTGTGTCTCCGATCAAATTATTTATAGCAGGATGCAATTAACTTGTCATAAGTCAGCTGATCGACGAGCATATGATCACAATACTTAACCTACAAATGCTGAATCTCGCAGATTATTGGAAAGGTCTTTTAAAAAGTTATTCTATGAAAGGTCTTCTTCAAAAAGGTCTTTTAAAGACTTTAAAGGCCTTTAAGACTTTCAAGCCTTTTGATTATTGTGTCGAAATCACTGTTTAATTATTACTGGATCAGCTGACTTATGACAAGTTAATTGAATCCTGCTGTATCCAATTCCATCCAATAAAAAAACCTTCAACTTACAGCTGATTGGGTAAGGCAGCCCCACCCCAAGACATCCAAATGAAACTCTGCCGCATTTTATCATAGTTGAACTATGATTATAAATGTCGATTTAATAATATAATATGTTCTCTTGAAGAGAACATTATTATCAAGCATATGATGATAGATGTATGATACAGAACTATTATAGTCTAATAGGCTACCGGCCTTAGAGCACTGAGCTAAATATCCATCTCTGATTGAAAAAGCTATGTTATTATTTTTTTTAATAGCATACTGTTCTTGAGGAAAATTTCAATCCTACCTTTATTGCCAACTTAATTTTTTTGGTACTAAATACTGTTATAAAAAATATTTCATCCTCACTTTATTGCCAACCTAACGAAATTAGACGGAACACTAATCTTGTTAGCAGCCCTACCTCCAGAACCAGAAGGATATTTAGCTAAGTGCCTTTGAACTTATTTCGGGCTTCATCAGACACTAAGGCTAGGCGTACACCGGTTAGTCAAGACAAGACAAGATTAGATTAGTCACGTTTAGTCACAGTAATTCACATAGTTGCTTATAAAGCAGCACACACTGATGCAATGACTAATCGGTGTGTGTTGCTTTATAAGCAACTACGTGAAGTACTGTGACTAAACGTGACTAATCTCGTCTTGTCTTGTGTTGACTAACCGGTGTACGCCTAGCCTTAGTAAATATAAAAGTGACACTAACAATTGAACAATAATTTTGTTGTTGATAAAATAATTGATGAAAATAATTTTGTTGCAGGACTTGAACACGTCAGGCATGCATTCGATGGAAACAGCGTCGCTGCAATCGCTGGATTTGACCACCTACCATCCGACCGCGTCGCCTGTCAACAAGCCCAACTTCAACAGTGGCAGCCATTTGTTGGACAGCCCTGGTGCCGCCGGCTCGCCGCTCGCCACCGAACTCAGTCTGCCTTCGCCCCTCAAGCCGCAACCCTCCGTCGAGTTTCAGGTGAGAAACATTTGAAAATATGTACAGCAGGATCCGTTTAACTTGTCATAAAACATATGATCGACGAGCATATGATCACAATACTTGACCTACAAATGCTGAATCTCGCAGATTATTGATGTTGTCTTTAAAGAAGTTATTCTTTTTGAAGGTCTTCTTTAAAAAGGTTTTAAAAGTTATTCTTGAAAGGGTCTTTCAATAACTTTAAGGTCTTTAAAAACTTTAAAGGTCTTTAAGATGTTTAATCCTTTTGATTATTGTGTCGAAGTCACTGTTTAATTATTACCAAAACAGCTGATTTCTGACAAGTTAAATAAGAATAAGAATGTTTATTTCGCCAAAATTACATAATTACAAAACATGAATGATACATACAAGATGCATAATAAAAATGTAAATTATAATAGATCCAAATGGATCGTGCTATAGATAAATGTCGATTAAAGGTACGTCTAAACTCGGTTACATGTTTGAGATATTAATTGTTTGTGTGATTTTTTTTTATTGATTGATTTATTTATTAATTGTACTAGGTCTGAGGAGACCCATTGCACAATGAAAACAATACAAAATACATCTTGAAGTAATTTCATACATTATAAACAAAGAACACAATAGAATGATAGAATGAATGTGAGACAGAAGACTTGTAAAGCAGGATCCTTTCATCCTATTGTCAATAAATCAGCTTGGTTTTAAAACAATGTCACAATACCCAACCTACAAATGAATCATGGATTATTGAAAAAGGTCTTTAAAAAGTTGATTATTCTTTGAAAGGTCTTTAACTTTAAAAAGGTATTTTAAAACTTTAAAGGCCTTTAAGACTTTTAATCCTTTTTGATTATTGTGTCGAAGTCATTGCCAATTATTACCAAAACAGCTGATTTCTGACAAGTTGAATGGATCATTACTATAGATAAATGTCGATTAAAGAGGTACTTCTACTCGGTTACATAGAGATATTAATTGTTTTGTATGATTTTTTATTGATTGATTTAATCACACTGTAATTGTACTAGGTGTGATAGAATCCACATTGCATTAAATGCAAATAATACAAAAATACCAAAATTTATGTTCACTTTGGTTATAAACAGAAAGAACACAATAGAATGATAAAATGAATGTGAGACAGAAGACTTGTATAGCAGGATCCTTTCAACTTGTCATAAATCAGCTGTTTCAAAGAGCAATATCACAATACTTAACCTACAAATGCTAAATCTCGCAGATTATTGATAAGGTCTTTTAAAAGTTATTCTTTTGAGGGTTATCTTCTTTAAAAGTGTCTTTTAAAACTTTTGAAGAAGGTCTTTAAGACTTTCAAATTCAAATTCAAATTCAAATTCAAATTCAAATTTATTGTTTACATCAGTGAATACATTACAAGTCATAGTACATCACAACAATCATCACATCATTATGTCAAAAACATTCTAGAAAATTTTTATATTATATTACAATTCAATAGTAAAGAGCTAAAAATAATTTATAATTTATAATATTACTTGAATTAAATAGGTGATAAAAAAAACTTGACATTGATAATAATAATTGATTCGGTACAAGCTACTCTTTTTAGATGATTAAAGGAGTACATCATGCACTATAAGAACTTCTAATCCTTTTGATTATTGTGTCGAAGTCACTGTTTAATTATTACCAAAAACAGCTGATTTCTGACAAGTTAAATGGATCGTGCTATAGATAAATGTCGATTAAAGGTACTTCTACACTCGGTTACATGTTTGAGATATTAATTGTTTGTGTGATTTTTTTGATTCATTGATTTATTAGTTGTACTAGGTCTGAGGAGACCCATTGCACAATGAAAACAATACAAAATACATCTTAAAGTAATTTCATACATTATAAACAAAGAACACAATAGAATGATAAAATGAATGTGAGACAGAAGACTTGTAAAGCAGGATCCTTTCAACTTGTCATAAATCAGCTGTTTCAAAGAGCAATATCACAATACTTAACCTACAAATGCTGAATCTCGCAGATTATTGATAAGGTCTTTTAAAAAGTTATTCTTTGAAAGGTCTTCTTTAAAAAGGTCTTTTAAAAACTTTAAAGGTCTTTAAGACTTTTAATCCTTTTGATTATTGTGTCGAAGTCACTGTTTAATTATTACCAAAACAGCTGATTTCTGACAAGTTAAATGGATCGTGCTATAGATAAATGTCGATTAAAGGTACGTCTACACTCGGTTACATGTTTGAGATATTAATTGTGTGATTTTTAATTGATAGATTGATTTATTAGTTGTACTAGGTCTGAGGAGACCCGTTGCACAATGAAAACAATACAAAATACATCTTGAAGTAATTTCATACATTATAAACAAAGAACACAATAGAATGATAAAATGAATGTGAGACAGAAGACTTGTGAATTTGAGACCGAATCACGTGTTAAAAAATACATAGTTATTGTTGTTGTGAATAAACCATACTTCTTGTACTGCATAGTGTATTGTTTCACTTGCAGATTTTCCAAGTTTGAAAAGAAATTTGATGTTAACACGCTGTTCTTTCTGTACATTCAACATTTTTCCGACGCACAGACAAAACGTCAACTATAGCAGGATCCAATTAACTTGTCATAAATCAGCTGATCCAGTAATAATTAAACAGTGATTTCGACACAATAATCAAAAGGCTTGAAAGTCTTAAAGACCTTCAAAGTCTTTAAAAGACCTTTTTAAAGAAGACCTTTCAAAGAATAACTTTTTAAAAGACATTTTCAATAATCTGCGAGATTCAGCATTTGTAGGTTAAGTATTGTGATCATATGCTCGTCGATCAGCTGATTTATGACAAGTTAATTGGATCCTGCTATACTTAGAACAGACGCCACGGGCAGACTGTGCAGGAGGCAGATAAAACTCGAGCAGTAGGCGGAGCAAGAGTCACGTGACAGGCCAGGCGACTTTCAGCCTTATTGCATTCGTTTTATTGTTTCACCTGTGCTAGTCCGGTTTTTTCTGGCCACACCTCGTATATACACACCTTACTTTATATGTTTCTACTAGTTGACGACGTTTCTAATTTATTTCTCAATGTTTTCAGGCGTTTTCTGCGCACGGCTCGCGCATCGCCAGCATACCTTGCGTGACTGGATTCGCGTCAATGTCTCCCCTCACACAACAGCAGCCTCCTGAATCATCAACCAATCCCAAACCTCAGTTGCCCGACTTGTTGTGAGCTGAACTGGATGCTTACAATTTTGAGTTAAGATAGACTTATCCAAATTTATCACTGATCTACACTCTAGAAGTGTTTATTTGCACATAAGTTACCATTTACTGTGAGGCTAAAGCCTGGTTTTCATTAGTAGAGTTAGTGGTAGAGTTCCCTGGGCAAGTACTAACTACTCGTATCTTGTGAACTCTCCCAATGAAAACGTCTGTTCAGTAGTAGCAGTGAAGTCATGCAGTAAAATTACTTGTTTTAGTAGAGTAGAGTGGGATAGCACCGTGATAAGTACTCTCACCACTGCTGCCTTTCCCAACCACCGCTTCTCACTCACTACTCTACCACCACTATTCTAATGAAAACAGTCTCAAACTAGTAGAGTAGGAGTCTGCTAGTATGAGCAGTATTTAGAGCTAGTGGAGGTAGAGAGTCATTTTAAGGTTAGATTCTGTTCACTAGACAACACACTTTACCTCCTATTCTCAATTGTAGTGAAACAAGTTACTCGGACCAAGTAGAGAGTAGAGTGAGAGTTAGCTCGATGAGAGTTAATATACCGGTTACCTCGGACTACTAACTCTACAATGAAAACCAGGTTTAACAGTCAGTCACAATGCCATTAAACGTCGATCAATTTTTGACATCGATCACAAGTTAACGACCGCTGGTTGTGACCAACCGGGATCCAACTATTTTGAATCAGCTGATCCATTTGAGTGGTAATAATTAATTGAACGAAATTCCTAATTGTAATGCCATATATAATATTCTGAATATTTGCTTTTTGCAATGATTGACAATTAATAACTAGTAAGTGACCGGATGAACCTTTACTAACTTTTCTCCCCGGGCGGGAATCGAACCCGTGCCAACTTGGTTTTCACGACCAGCGCCTTGATCAATTCCCTGAAAACCAGAGGTGCTGGGTTCCGATTCCCGCCCGGGAGAAAGTTTGCGCAGCGTAAAGCGTTCATCGAATTTTACCACCTTAATCTGTTAATCTGTTGTCATTATTTGCAAAAAAGCAAAAGTCTTCAGAATATTGGTAATAATAACGTGTCAAGGTGGAATTGTTCGTTAATTAATTATGATTTAATAGCAACTGTATGGTTGCAATGTCTCATTACCTTCCATCTTACCATTTGAGTAGCATTGTACTGATCCTGGGTCAAACTTTTTCTTGCTTGGTGCAACCCAACATGGTGCTATTTATAAATGATTACAGAATTTTATTCATGATCACTAGTAAGATCTATAAGAAAAATTGAAACTCCACTTTCTGCAAATTTATGATTTTTTTGAGTTTGTGATTGAGCGCAGCTCTGCAATAAAGTGCAATTGCCAGAGTCGGTGGAATGATTGGGGTTAGAACCTAATAATATTTTTTCTCTGAGGATGATAGGGCTACACATATGCGCCTTAGGCTAGGCGTACACCGGTTAGTCAAGACAAGACAAGACGAGATTAGTCACGTTTAGTCACACACCGATTAGTCATTGCATCGGTGTGCCACTCAACTGTGGAATTCCATGTACTAGAGTGGGTGACTGTGACTAAACATGACTAATCTCGTCTTTTCTTGTCTTGACTAACCGGTGTACGCCTAGTTTAAGACTTGTGCATGGGTAATGGAAAGGATGGTGATGACAGATGAATTTAACGACTGCTTCCTAGGCTGCCGGGACGACGGCTTAATGTGTCCTCTGAAACGCTGGAGGACATCCATTAGGTACTTTGTTAATTGATTTTATCTACTTGAGTACTGTCCAACCTGAATCAAAGCAAAAAATAAAGTTAGAGATAGGACTAATCCTTCCACTCAAGGCATTTGGTTCTCTATTCCTTAACATCGTTCAATTTTCTATTAAAGATTGCTTATCATAAAGTAATTCGTTATCACTTATAAGTCGTTTTTATTTTATTCATTCACGTTCCTGCAGCTGACTGATAATAATAATTGATCGAACATCAAAACTTGATTGGGGTTTATGTGACCTGTAGTATAAGTTTAGATTGTGTACTAGTTAAGAGAATTATATTAACTGTTATATTATGGCTGGAGCCCAATGAGTGTTTGATGGAAGGAGAAGCAGGTTAGTCCCAGCATAGATAGCGATAATAGCTTATTTTCCAAGAATAAGATTATTTACAAACAAAATCAATTGCAATCACTCAGGCCCTACGCCCACTTAGCAACTGCTATCTGATTTCAGTCAGCAACCCAATGTTGCCAGATGACATTTGGCTGTTTTTCGGGTAATCGGGTAATCTAACCTATCAGCCAAAGTCATCTGGCAAAGCTGGGTTGCTGACTGAAATCAGATAGAAGTTGCTTAGTTGGCGCAGGGGCTTAGTTTACAATCACAGAATCAATATATACAAAATAAATTTAGCATCAGGCCGTGGTTGCATTGGATGTAAGTTGAAAGATATCCACACACACTGTTATAATGCTGCAAAACTGGATAAGATTGTCTGGTATTTTTCGCTCTCAACTTTCATACAATGTAACCGCAGTCTTAACTGGCTAAATTTGTTTTTTTTTCGAAGCTGAGTATGAAAATATATTCATGGTATAAAATGATAACATAGCCTAAACTCATAGGTATCTCAATTTTCCTTTGAAACGAGTAAACCATTATTAACAACCTGATAAATTGATCAGAGGTTTGGTACATTGGTTGAAGTTTATGCAACCAACTGAGTTTGTTCGTAACTACTCATTACTCTATTCGTAGTATTGATCCTTTGAAAACAGCATAACGCAAGATATTTAAAAAATTGAATTCTTAACAATATTTTAAGTTTGGAATAAAAATATTATAATTTGTATAATTTTAATAAGATTATGTATTCATTTTCACATAGGGGAATATCATTATTTCTCTCAACTTCAACTCAAAATTGTCCTGTGTAATCAAAGTATCTCTTGATGTACTCTTGAAAAAATAAGTAATTTTCTCTAGTCCTTTTAAAGCACTCCAAATTACTACTTACCTCTTGAAGATAAAATAATGTATCGGTGCCGTTACATCCCTTAAAGCTGTGTATAAAAGCTTTATTAAAGTTATGTTTTCGTAACTAATTAGTTCGTTTCAGTTTAGCTAAAGTCAAGTATCATGATTTTATGTAGAGAGCAAATTGATGTATTTCAACGTATTTTGTTAGAAATGACTAATTTTATATTATTTTTTAGATTAGAATAACCCTTAAATGTAATGTTGAAAAAGATCTAGTTATCTGACTTGGACTATTTGACCCAAGAACAAGCAATCCTAATTTATATTGTAACTTAATCCTTTTGTAAATTCATCTACAATATCTTACAGATCCAATACTGCAATTTCATACCTTCATGATTACATATCGGAAATGCAAATTAATATATTTGTTTTTGTTCAATGAGGTTCTACTGTGCTGTATTTCAATATATTAGTAATTTAGGCCCGTATGCACTATCTTTGTTTAAACTGTGGTTCTAAAGTTGAAATCAAGTTTAAACTAATCTATCACGGTCCTCAATAGGTGTTGAAAAGTATCAGATACCTGAATAATGTATAATATTACAACTGACCATTATATTTCAGAGGTCTTTTACCGGTTGGGCTATTCCTGAAGTTTTATTTATGTTGTAAATTTAAGCTGTGATTCAAGCGTATATGTTATTTTCAGTATGTTGGTACAGTACTGATAAATTTGCAAAGTTATGGAATTATTGATTGAGAATAATTGTAGTTTTCTACATTAAAATTGTATGAAATGTGTGAAACTTTATTTCTTGTCTTCACCTAATGTTCCAAAATATTGATTTTGGAGACTCAGGTAATGAAAATATAAGATAGAAATGTGTGCTTATTAACAGTTAATCAGAATCCAGAACCTTCTCTAAAAAATTTAGAATAAAAAACCCCAGCCAAAACATTGGTCTCTGTTTTTGGTTGTAGACAAACGCAACTGGTAAGTTAAATTGATATTATTGCATTAGGAGATGAGATTCTGTTGAGATAAACAAGAAAAAATTGGCGAAAGTTTAAATAGCCGCCAAACGGAAAGAAATAAAAATCTGGAACAGAAAAATAAAAGAAACCGCAATCGCTGAAACATCTGTTCATACGCGAACATTTGAATTTTTGGCGGCAACCGGCATCAGCTGGAAATTAGTCAGCTGTTTGGCAGACCGCGAAACAAGAAACTATTTTCTGTCAAATGGTTTGGTCGGTGAATTGGTGAGGCTTTATATCTCTTCGACGCTCCTGGTTGCCTGGTAGAATTTTCGTGTACAGAACTATTAGCCCGGGACACAGCTTTTATTTTTTGCGCTGATTTGCTCGAGACCAAGGATTAAAAATCGAAGTTAAAGTCGATAATCGAAAAATTTTATCCAAACGTGTATTGTTAGTTGCCTATACCCGAGCAAATGAAGGCGCTCACCGATTTATTCACGAAATTGAAGAAGTTGTTATATGGCTGGTACACTTGTTACCATACCCCAAATATCAAGCAAATCTGAGAGATTTTAATTTTTTGGCTAAAAAACGCATGATGTATAATAAATAAATCATGATTTTTTTGCAAAAAATGAAAAATTCTCAGAATCGCTCAAAATAACGTATAAGATAGTATTTGAAGAGCTGGACAAGAATCTGTCAACAAAATGAAAAAATTCGCTCCTGTTCGGGAGATAAGAGCATATGAAAGTCGGAATTTTCCTCTCTCAGCTTTTATTGAGAGCAGAGAGAGGTGTAATATTCTCAGCTAAATATCTATGCCTGTATAGTAGAGAAAAGTCTCATAATTATTATGTGTGCACACTTGTTAGGCCATGCTCTATCCATAGCCCAAATATCAAGCAAATCTGAGAGATTTTAATTTTTTGGCTAAAAAACGCATGATGTATATAACTTACATCATGATTTTTTGCAAAAAATGAAAAATTCTCAAAATTGCTCAAAATAACATATAAGATAGTACTTGAAGAGCTGAACAAGAATCTGTCAACAAAATGAAAAAATTCGCTCCTGTTCGGGAGATAAGAGCATTTGAAAGTCGGAATTTTCCTCTCTCAGCTTTTATTGAGAGCAGAGAGAGGTGTAATATTCGCAGCTAAATATCTCTGCTTGTATAGTAGAGAAAAGTCTCATATTAAGTGTGTACACTTGTTAGGTCATGCTCTATCCATAGCCCAAATATCAAGCAAATCTGAGAGATTTTCATTTTTTGTGTATTAAAGATGGATAAAATATTATTTCCAATTACATGAAAGCTGAATATGGAATATTAAAGCTGGGTATGGCATAATAATATTGTAACTTTTTAATACTAAAGGTCTCCGCCCACTACACCGTATCATACTAGGACCGTTATAGGAACGGCACATGCAAGAAAGTATTGTTCACGTGTATTAATGTCTGGCAATGCCCACTACACCGGACCGGCAGAATAATTTAACTTGTCGGAAAACAGCTGTTTATTCGGCAATCAGTAAACAGTGATTTTACGCAGCTGTTTTCCGACAAGTTAAATTATTCTGCCGGTAACGTTCCTATAACGGTCCTAGTATGATACGGTGTAGTGGGCAGAGACCTTTTACTTTCCAACGTTTAGCTAAAGAGAAGGGGCACAAAAATCTGAAATAATACAACAAGAGCACTTTTTAAGCAAATTTAATGTAAGAGCATCATACAAATAAAAAAAGAGAACCTCCTCTCTTGAGAGGAATAAACCTGGAGCTGTGAGTGGCACCAATTCCGGGCCTTCCGTGTCTTACAGGCTTGTGTACGTGACGCTGAATTCACTCAGGTACGTAGTGGTCAATCATTTCAGGCTGAAAATAAACAAAAACACACGAGTTTTCAACAATCTTCGTAACAGAACTAACTAGAAAATCAAGTTATCAACAATTTTCGTAACTAACCGAGGCATATTAGTGCAAAAAAGGGGTCTAGCTCCCAAAAATTGCTCGAGAGCTGGAAATCGCTTTAGCCCCTTGAAGGGATCATGAATAACATGTAGGCCTATATGAGTTTGCGACGTTCATAATTTTATTTTCAGTTCATAATCTTGCCTATTCTGCCTTTTTTGGATGTTTATTTCAATATCAATAGCTTATTTCACATGTTTTGCCTCTACTAACTACCTATTACTACCTACACTGTACTATTATTATTAACTATTTTGTAATTTGAAATACATAAAAAAGGATTAGATGACTGGAAAAAAATCGAGCGTGCAAGAATTTGTTCATGAAAATATGTCTATGATTTGTAGTGAAGATAATATTTAATTTGCGAATTCCCTAATGCAGGCTACACATATCTTTGAGCACATAAAATAAAGCATGTTGTGGTCAGTGATCGTCTATTTAAGAACAGAGTAAGGCATTGGCTACGAGAACCCTATAAATGAATAAATAATGTTCATTTCAGTCCATGAGTAAACAAAATTAATTTTTTTAAATAAGGGTTTTGCAAGAATTAAACTAATATTCCATATACAGTATATTATTTCAAGGTAACACTTCTATTAAATCTTCCTTCTATTCAAATCCAATAGTGTGCTTCAGTTATGCAACAGTAACAAAAATTGATCTAGAAAGGTCTTTCTTCATAATGACAAATATTCTTTAAAGAAAAGAAAATTCAGAGTCAAAAACCTTTAAGAAACACATATTGATCATGTGCAATATTTTCAAATCCTTCTTGCTCTTTTTCTTCTTGCTCTTTTCTAGGTTATTAAGTTTTGTTAGTAATTTGAAATAATTTAAAATTATTCTGGCCAAGACGGGTGGCCAGAGACAAGAAACTGTTTTTGCTTCTGCAAGCTGTTGCTTCTGAATGAATTGCTGTGGGGGCGTGGCCTATGTGTCAGCCAATAGAGTAGGAGATTCCTCAAATATTCCACCTGTTGAATGTCGAAAATTCGCAAAGGGGGCGTGGCCAGAGACCAGAAACTGTTTTTGCTTCTTCCACTTGTTGCTTCTGAATGAATTGCTGTGGGGGCGTGGCCAATGTGTCAGCCAATAGAGAAGAGATTCCTTAAATATTCCACCTGTTGAATGGCGAAAATTCGCGAAGGGGGCGTGGCCAGACACCAGAAACTGTTTTTGCTTCTTCCACTTGTTGCTTCTGAATGAATTGCTGTGGGGCGTGGCCGATGTGTCAGCCAATAGAGTAGGAGATTCCTCAAATATTCCACCTGTTGAATGTCGGAAATTCGAAAAGGGGGCGTGGCCAGAGACCAGAAACTGTTTTGCTTCTTCCACTTGTTGCTTCTGAATGAATTGCTGTGGAGGCGTGGCCTATGTGTCAGCTTATAGAGTAGGAGATTCCTCAAATATTCCACCTGTTGAATGTCGAAAATTCGCGAAGGGGGCGTGGCCAGAGACCAGAAACTGTTTTTGCTTCTTCCACTTGTTGCTTCTGAATGAATTGCTGTGGGGGCGTGGCCAATGTGTCAGCCAATAGAGTAGGAGATTCCTCAAATATTCCACCTGTTGAATGTCGAAAATTCGCGAAGGGGGCGTGGCCAGAGACCAGAAACTGTGTTTGCTTCTGCGAGCTGTTGCTTCTGCATGAATTGCTGTGGGGGGATGGCCAATGTGTCAGCCAATAGAGTAGGAGATTCCTCAAATATTCCACCTGTTGAATGTCGAAAATTCGCGAAGGGGGCGTGGCCAGACACCAGAAACTGTTTTTGCTTCTTCCACTTGTTGCTTCTGAATGAATTGCTGTGGGGGCGTGGCCAATGTGTCAGCCAATAGAGTAGGAGATTCCTCAGATAGTCCTCCTGTTGAATGTCCACAATTCGCGAACGGGGCGTGGTCAGAGAACAGAAACTGTTTTTGCTTCTTCCACTTGTTGCTTCTGGATGAATTGCTGTGGGGGCGTGGCCAATGTGTCAGCCAATAGAGTAGGAGATTCCTCGAATATTCCACCTGTTGAATGGCGAAAATTCGCAAAGGGGGCGTGGTCAGAGACCAGAAACTGTTTTTGCTTCTTCCACTTGTTGCTCCTGAATGAATTGCTGGGGGGCGTGGCCTATGTGTCAGCCAATAGAGTAGGAAATTCCTCAAATAATCAACCTGTTGAATGCCGGAAATTCATGAAGGGACGTGGCCAGAGACCAGAAACTGTTTTTGCTTCTTCAACTTGTTGCTTATGAATGAATTGCTGTGGGGGCGTGGCCAATGTTTCAAACAATAGAGTAGGAGATTCCTCAAATATTACACCTGTTGTATGTCGGAAATTCGCAAAAGGGGCGTGGCCAGAGACCAGAAACTGTTTTTGCTTCTTCCACTTGTTGCTTCTGAATTAATTGCTGTGGGGGCGTGGCCAATGTGTCAGCCAATACAGTAGGAGATTCCTCAAATATTCCACCTGTTGAATGTCAAAAATTCGCGAAGGGGGCGTGGCCAGAGACCAGAAACTGTTTTTGCTTCTTCCACTTGTTGCTTCTGAATGAATTGATGTTGGGGCGTGGCCTATGTGTCAGCCAATGGTGTAGGAGATTCCTCAAATATCCCACCTGTTGAATGTCGAAAATTCGCAAATGGGGCGTGGCCAGAGACCAGAAACTGTTTTTGCTTCTGCAAGCTGTTGCTTCTGAATGAATTGCTGTGGGGGCGTGGCCAATGTGTCAGCCAATAGAGTAGGAGATTCTCCATATATTCCACCTGTTGAATGTCGAAAATTCGCGAAGGGGGCGTGGCCAGAGACCAGAAACTATTTTTGCTTCTGCAGCTTGGTGCTTCTGAATGAATTGCTGTGGGGCGTGGCCTATGTGTCAGCCAATAGAGTAGGAGATTCCTCAAATATTCCACCTGTTGAATGTCGAAAATTCGCGAAGGGGGCGTGGCCAGAGACCAGAAACTGTTTTTGCTTCTTCCACTTGTTGCTTCTGAATGAATTGCTGTGGGGGCGTGGCCAATGTTTCAGCCAATAGAGTAGGAGATTCCTCAAATATTCCACCTGTTGAATGTCGAAAATTCGCGAAGGGGGCGTGGCCAGAGACCAGAAACTGTTTTTGCTTCTTCCACTTGTTGCTTCTGAATGAATTGCTGTGGGGGCGTCTCCTATGTGTCAGCCAATAGAGTAGGAGATTCCTCAAATATTCCACCTGTTGAATGTCGAAAATTCGCAAAGGGGGCGTGGCCAGAGACCAGAAACTGTTTCTGCTTCTTCCACTTGTTGCTTCTGAATGAACTGCTGTGGGGGCGTGGCCTATGTGTCAGCCAATAGAGTAGGAGATTCCTTAAATATTCCACCTGTTGAATGTCGAAAATTCGCAAAGGGGGCGTGGCCAGAGACCAGAAACTGTTTTTGCTTCTGCAAGCTGTTGCTTCTGCATGAATTGCTGTGGGGGTATGGCCTATGTGTCAGCCAATAGAGTAGGAGATTCCTCGAATATTCCCCCCATTGAATGTCGAAAATTCGCGAAGGGGGCGTGGCCAGAGACAAGAAACTGTTTTTGCTTCTGCAAGCTGTTGCTTCTGAATGAATTGCTGTGGGGGCGTGGCCTATGTGTCAGCCAATAGAGTAGGAGATTCTCCATATATTCCACCTGTTGAATGTCGAAAATTCGAAGGGGCGTGGCCAGAGACCAGAAACTGTTTTGCTTCTGCACTTGTTGCTTCTGAATGAATTGCTGTGGGGGCGTGGCCAATGTTTCAGTCAATAGTGTAGGAGATTCCTCAAATATTCCACCTGTTGAATGTCGAAAATTCGCAAAGGGGGCGTGGCCAGAGACCAGAAACTGTTTTTGTTTCTGCAAGCTGTTGCTTCTGAATGAATTGCTGTGGGGGCGTGGCCAATGTGTCAGCCAATAGAGTAGGAGATTCCTCAAATATTCCACCTGTTGAATGGCGAAAATTCGCAAATGGGGCGTGGCCAGAGACAAGTGAACGTTTTTTGCGTCTGACTGTCTTGTCTTGACTAAGGCTAGGCGTACACCGGTTAGTCAAGACAAGACGAAGATTGATCACGTTTAGTCACAGTACTTCACATAGTTACTTATGAAGCAACACACACCAATTATTCATTGCATCGGTGTGTGCTGCTTCTTAAGCAACTATGTGAATTACTGTGACTAAACGTGACTTATCTCGTCTTGTCTTGTCTTGTCTTGACTAACCCAACGCCTAGCTCAACCTGTACGCCTAGCCTAAGGCACAAGCTAAGTTACAGAGCAGGTACTATAATTATTCCTTTTCATTCGATATCCCTTTTCATCTCCTCATTTCCCACCCATTCTCTCTATTTTTCATTCACCAACCTTCCCTTTGATCTTGCAAAATTCGAACAATGAACATCAATAGTTCTTATTTGCCCGTCTCAAACAGTGGCGCATACAGACTAATTGAAAAAGTGTCCTGCATGAATGGAAAGTATAGGAATGGTTCTATTGAACTGAAGGCTGATGATATGTGGGTAATTTACAAGGAACCAGCTTTAGTTACGATCAATACACACAGTCTTTTAAACCTTTGACAGGAATGTTCTACTAAGTTAAATTTTAGTGATCATCTGGTAAAGAAGGGGAGAAGACATATTGTTCTATTGATTTTCATGTATTCATCTATCTATCTATTTATCTAATGCCAATCGTCAATTTTAATGAATTAGATTATACGTATGAGTAGTAAGTACCTTGATAATTATTGATTGAACAAAACTATCTTGGAAAGTAGTAATACTACTACTAATAACATACTCTCTGTGTAAAGTTTACCAGAGATTGATAATGGTGTAACAACCGAAACTGCAGTATCTCGTTGTTTTATTAAATAAATGGTTTTGACAAGTTCAAGTCTTCTTATTCAGTACTAATAATATAAGTTGAGTAATATAAGGGAAGTTTTAATATACTGTTGTATAATAATATAATAAGGGATGTTGATGAATGGGCAAATTTATCCAAAATCTATACAGACGAGTGGGAAGTGAGCGGGTTTTTTTGGGAGGGGGGGATCGGGAGGCTAAGTTGAAGCGCGCATTGCTCAACTGGTGCTTGCTTGGTGCTTTGCGCTTAGTCAGTCGGCTGTCTGTCCCGGTGAAGCACCCTACTTAACCCACGGTACTTCGCGATACCCTGTGGCCCACGTGACTTGTCCACGTGTTATTTCGTGACACATTCACGTGTTACCTTGCAACGTATTCATGTTGTGAACCATTGACGTGATTTTCGTGATCTATCAGCGGCTTATACCGTGACACAAGCATGTGATATCACGTAATCCACCTCGCCGTGATAACCTAATTCCACTTAGGTTGTAGTTTTATGCACTTTTCAAAATGATTTAGAATTTTGAAAGCATTTCTTTGATACATAAAAGTCCTTGAAAATTTAGAGCCCGAAATTTATGTTATTTACAAATTTTGTCATGGCAATAATAATAATAATAATATTATTATTAGAGGATGCTACTAGATTTTTCAGTAGTTGGTTCTCGATAACTATCATTTTATTTCACTAGGGATACCATCTATCACTATAACTTCACTAAAACACATTCCTCTACAATTCACCATAATTTCAACCCACTTATTAAATTATCTACGTAGTAAATAATCAACCTCACTTAAACTCAATTCATTCAACATTTTACTGTTTCTTGTTCGCCAAAGAAGTTTCCTATTCGATTGCATCATTCTCAGGAGATGTATTAATAATATTTTTGTTTTGAATACGTATATTTTCGTATGGTACTTGATGGAGTTAGATCATATGAAAACTTTTTAAAAAGTCATACTAGCCTGTTAAATGGTTTGTACTTCTATATAATTTATTATAGCTTGAATACTTCCCTGAGGATACTCACGCGAAAAGTGAAATTATATTATTCCATACTGTCCATAATAATTATTAAACCTGAATCTTGTTTTTTCCAACAAATTGCAATGCCATTCAATCAATTCAGCCCCATTTACTGGAAAACAACTTGTCAATACAACTGAACAAACAGGAGAAGATTAAACAAGACTTGAGTTTGGAAAATACAGTTTCTCATGACAAGCTGAAACAAATGTTTCAAACTTTGAGGTTTGACATCTAAGGGCCGCTTTCCCCAACGCTGCTTAAGTAACAGCTGACGCTCAATATTTTTTTCTATAGTTTTCCTATTCTCCGAATGAGGCTTAAGCCAAATGTTGGATAAGCAGCGTTGGGGAAAGCGGCCCTGAAATAGGTTCCAATCAAAACAATTACAGTTTGTCATCTACCTCCTCCAGTTCTGTTTCATTATAATAGATTAGAAGTAGGAATATTTTTCAACAAAGAGAAACTTCCCTTTTTAGCATACACATTTTAAAAATTTTCGGTAAAATAGTTTGTGAATGCATCTACCTCCTCCCAAAGTTCTGCGCTCTTGGTGCGGCTGATGCCCTGGTGTGATTGGCGGCTGCGCGTGCGAGCGCGGCAAGTGTTGTTCTCGCAACCAGCACTCCTGGTACTGTTGGTCGTCTACCTCCTGCTTGGCGGACTCCTGTTCAGCGCCCTCGAGGCCAACGTCCTCACCAAGCATCGTCAGCTGATCGCCGAGCGACGTGAACGGTGTCTCAACCATCTCTGGATTATAACAGGTGAGTAGCCTACCGAACGTATAGCAGGATTCAATTCAACTTGTCATAAATCAGCTGATCCAGTAATAATTAAACAGTGATTTCGACACAATAATCATAAGGCTTGAAAGTCTTAAAGACCTTTAAAGTCTTTAAAAGACCTTTTTAAAGAAGACCTTCCAAAGAATAACTTTTTAAATGACCTTTTCAATAATCTGCGAGATTCAGCATTTGTAGGTTAAGTATTGTGATCATATGCTCGTCGATCAGCTGATTTATGACAAGTTAATTACATCCTGCTATATATAGCAGGAGCCAATTAACTTGTCATAAGTCAGCTGATCCAGTAATAATTAAACAGTGATTTCGACACAATAATCAAAAGGCTTGAAAGTCTTAAAGGCCTTTAAAGTCTTTAAAAGACCTTTTTGAAGAAGACCTTTCATAGAATAACTTTTTAAAAGATCTTTTCAATAATCTGCGAGATTCAGCATTTGTAGGTTAAGTATTGTGATCATATGCTCGTCGATCAGCTGACTTATGACAAGTTAATTGCATCCTGCTATACTCAACCTACAAAGTAGCAAATGTGACTCGATAATAGCAGCTACAAACACTAGCGGCTATTGCGTACCCTGGTGTGACATAGGATCAATATATTAATCATATTAATAGGATTGTATAACTGAAATTTCCCTACTAAGTCAAATGTTTTCCATGTGAAGGATAACGGACCGGTAATGGTAACGTATAATGGCATAATAATTATTGTATAATGGTAACGATAACAGTGATAAAAATAATGAAATTGATTACTGCAGTATCAGCAACATTCATAATTATTGGTAACGGGAACAGTAACAGTTCTGAAAGAGCCCAAGTTATTCTATGTGAAATAACGATAATAACGGTAACTTGAACTTTAAAAATATCAGTGAATGTTAACAACAAAACTTATAGAAACAGTAACAAATGACTATCCCATCAATACAGATCTACCACTATGGATCTACCACTAAATGGATCAATACACCACCATGGCTCAATACATTTTCTATGTAAAATTATAATTGTGACGGTAACAGGAACGTTAACTATAACAGTGAATGTTCACATTAAAATAAATATTTATGGGAATAGTAGAGAATTATCTATAAAAATCAATACACCATAATGGATCAATACAGAAATAAGCTACACCATGCTCTCACACTCACTTGATATTTCTCATCCAAGATTCCCAGTATTAGAGTCCCTTTTTCAAAGAAAAATGAAGAACGACTACTTTCTCGCTATGAAAGCTATTTTCTTTCACGGAAGTGAACGGAACTGTGAAACAAAGGCGGCAAATGTGACGAAAATTGATCCCAAAAGAAAGGGAACTCAAAGAAGTGAATGGCCACTTTCTCATGGTTGGGTATTAGTTTTCACAACACTTATTTCCCCTCAATAACTGATATCTTCTTGAAACATTCTTTTCCCATTACTCTTCACTAGATAGAGCAACTGAACTGAGCCTAGATCTAATTGGCAACTGAACTGAATAATTAATTTGTATAATGGATAATTCTAAAATGACAACCTTTAAGAAACATTACACTTCAAGATTTCTTAATTTTCATCCAATTTCCATTTACTTGTAGCAAAAATAATTATTATTTGAAAATGTGATAAGTGTGACAATGAGGCGATTTAAAAGTGTGGTACACACTACACAGTCTGGGGAACTTGAGTTTCATGTAAGCGATCAAATTTCCCATTCTAATAAAACAAGCTTTCAACTGTCCAAAAATATATCAAACTGCTTCAAATGTTGTTTAATATTCAACAAGCCTTTGGAAATCGTACTGTTAAATCTTGAACGAAACTCGAAAAAACTTAATAGATTTTGGAACAAATAAATTATCATGTATTCCAATACGATTCAATTTCTCGAAGCGACATTACAAAAATATTCTATTCTACAATTAAAATAATATCGACTGGTATGATAGAAACTAAGATACAACATTATCATGAGGGGATTTTATCAACGAATGTGAAATCAATTTGAATCAAGTGTAATATTTCGAAGTCTAAAGAAACAAGTCTCTTAAAAAAGACAAGATTAAATTGGAAGCGGAAGGGACTCTCAAATGAATAATAATTATAAAAGAACTTAACACAACAAACAAAATGAGATGAGAGAGTAAAGTTTGTTTGATAAAGTGAGACGACACTTTAGTAGAGAGTATGGAACCTTCATACGAAAATTATTTGCAATTGATTTTACGTTTGTTTATGAATAAGTGCACGTGAATTGTGGAATAGACAGTATTTTGTCTCATTAATACATTAGGCTAGGCGTACACCGGTTAGTCAAGACAAGACAAGGCGAGATTAGTCACGTTTAGTCACAATAATTCACATAGTTGCTTATGAAGCAACACACACCGATTAGTCATTGCATCAGTGTGTGCTGCTTCATAAACAACTATGTGAATTACTGTGACTAAACGTGACTAATCTTGTCTTGTCTTGTCTTGACTAACCGGTGTACGCCTAGCCTAAAAGTGGAATAAATAATAAATTTTGTGGAATAGTTTTTGTCTCATAGATAAACTTTATTAACCTTAGTATGGAATGTTGGTTGTCCAATACTGAAATCAAAAGTTTTGATTAAGCTCCATTTACATTTCAACCGTTTCAAAGTAGCGTGGTGTGAATTGAAGAAATTTCAATCATGTGCTAAAAGTGCAATGCACTTCAATCACTTGCGAAAAGCCTTTTCCAGCAAGTGGGGTGCCATAGAAAAGGAAGAACTGAAAGTGCTCGAGGAAATTTATTGTGAAGTTTGGATGGATAAGTCAGTAATTGATACGGAGTGTGAGGCGAAAACTTTCCTGATAAATTAGATGTGGACGGGTGCTTTCAAACACTCTCCATCGACCAATCAGCTGATTACTTCTGACATGGCGGGAATACAAAACGGCTTCAAGATTCTGCAACCATCTTCTAATGTGCAGTCTCCAACTACCAAGACTCTTGTAGAGACTGGCAAAAGTGTTTTCAAAAAATAAGTGAGAACACAGAGAAGAAAGGTCCTTTCTACTTTGTGGTGAGAACCAATGAAAACCAGCATGAGTTGTGCAAATGGAGTTTATTGATATTGAATCCATTCCAATCGATTGAATTATCGAACTATTGATAAAATTCATAAAATAAAAACATTAATTTCTATGATTCTAACAGCTATTTATGATTTAGAACATACAGGGTGTTTCAGAACTCCCTACCAATACTCTAGGGTATTGTTCCTGGGTAAAAACCATATCTAAATATCATATTCAAATTGTCCGGAAGTGCTTAGTTACTCACACAGCTGCCATTTTGTTTTTTTTACTTATTATTTTTTTTCTAAATAATGGTTGAACATACGGAATTGAAACTTTGCACAAACATTCATGACAACTAGACAAAGCTACAAAAAAATCATGGAAATTTTTCAAATTCATAAAACAAAATGGCGGCCATTTGAAATTTTGTTTCTCAAATATCTCGTGAACCGTTGATTTTACGAAAAATTCACAAGAATAACTTTTTTTAGGTATGTTAATTGCCAATCGATTGAAACCTTATTTGTTAAGATTGGACGAATATTAACTGAGATATGGCAGCTTTAGTGATTGGTGACCACTGGAGCTTAGTTGCAGTGCATGCCGAGGCATGCGACTCAAGTCTGCCACAACAATGCAACAGCCTCTGTCTGCTTTGTATGTTATTTGTAAGTGATTTTAGATTACTTCAAGCAATAATAAAATGTCACATAACCCTCTTGGTCTTGGCATAAGTTTGGAATAAATGTAATTTATTTTACTTGAGTAGAGAAAAATTAGGTAAAGATTTTTTAACAATATGCTTTTTATTTACATGAATACTTCAATAAATTGTGAATGAAAATTACGAAAGAAAATTGATACATTCAACAGAGGTTGGAAAACATAGCCAAACTTCAAATAAGGTGTTCGAAATGCCGTCCACCTACTTGGTTACAGGCCCTGAAACGGACTTCCATTGACTGGAAAATTTTGGCATTTTCTTCTTGAATGATGGCCCCAGCCTCCACGATTCTACCAACCAACTCAACTTCATTTTCCACTGGAGTGGAGTAGACTAGCTCTTTCATACGCCCCCAAAAGTAAAAGTCCAGTGGCGTCAAGTCCGGAGATCTAGGTGGCCACGGTGTCCGACCCCCTCGCCCGATCCAACACTCACCAAATGTCACATCCAAGTACTCCTGTACATTGTTCCCAAAATGAGCAGAAGCGCAGTCGTGTTGTAACCACATTCCCATTCTTTCTTGTAGCGGAACGTCCTCCATCAATTCCGGAAGAATGTCTCTCAGAAGGAGCAAGTAAGTGGGAGAATTAAGTCGGTTTGGCAGAATGTATGGACCAATAACGTGGTTACCGAGAATACCTGCCCAGACATTAACTGAAAACCGATTTTGATTTCGTTTCTGAATAATTTCGAGGATTTTCTTCTGCCCATACGTGACTATTTCTACTGTTGAATATGCCATCTCTAGTGAAGCTACTTTCATCTGTGAACAGAATCTTTTTAAGGAAATCTGGTTCGTCTGCCAACTTGTGAAGAAACCAACGAGAACAAGCAACACGACGAGGACGCTTGAAGTAATCTAAAATCACTTACAAATAACATACAAAGCAGACAGAGGCTGTTGCATTGTTGTGGCAGACTTGAGTCGCATGCCTCGGCATGCACTGCAACTAAGCTCCAGTGGTCACCAATCACTAAAGCTGCCATATCTCAGTTAATATTCGTCCAATCTTAACAAATAAGGTTTCAATCGATTGGCAATTAAAATACCTAAAAAAAGTTATTCTTGTAAATTTTTCGTAAAATCAACGGTTCACGAGATATTTGAGAAACAAAATTTCAAATGGCCGCCATTTTGTTTTATGAATTTGAAAAATTTCCATGATTTTTTTGTAGCTTTGTCTAGTTGTCATGAATGTTTGTGCAAAGTTTCAATTCCGTATGTTCAACCATCATTTAGAAAAAAAATAATAAGTAAAAAAAACAAAATGGCAGCTGTGTGAGTAACTAAGCACTTCCGGACAATTTGAATATGATATTTAGATATGGTTTTTACCCAGGAACAATACCCTAGAGTATTGGTAGGGAGTTCTGAAACACCCTGTATATTTCTTCAACTTATTGCACCTGGAGTAGGTTTCTATTAGTGACGAAGCGTGGTATACTTATTTGGTCATCGCCGGGTATATTTCATGTAGGAAATATACCCGGCGATGGTCAAATAAGTATACCACGCTTCGCCACGGGTTTCTATGCTTTACTACTCGTATATCATTATGTCTCAGCTATCGTGAAAGATTTGATAGAATATTTTTTTTTTTTTTTTTGCTGAGGATGATGCCCACATGAGCTCTAGGCTTGTGCGTGGGTAATGAGTGGGGTGATGATGAGATATGACGACTACTTTTTAGGCAGTCGGGACCGACGGCTTAACGTCTCCTCCGAAAGACGAGCACATAAGATTTACAGGAGAGGAGCACATCGTCGTCATTCATCAATAAATTTTTCTACAATTTTCCCTACTCCTGAATAGGCTTGATTTTGAAACATCCAATGAATTTTAGTAATATTCATTCAATTTGGCGGATGGCGAATAACTTTCATTTAACATTTTCATGGTAACGGCCGTAACGGGTGATTTTGTGTTGAACTTTTTTCATATAAATACTGTAATATCGGGGTACCGAGCTCTGCTCGGGGGTAGGCCTACAAAGGCACAGGAATGGAAATTATAAAGGGAAAAATAAATTAAATTAAACATTTTTTCAAAGTACAGCCATCAGTCTTATGCACTGAATCATCATTGCACTATAAAAAAATTAATCTTAGCTTTCGAAATATTATGAATAATCGAGTTTGAATGCATATCATTTGAAAAATCGCACTTGTGGTAAAATTAATAAAAATAATAATTATGGGTTGATAACTATATTTAGCTCAGCTGTTTTGATGAACTCTTGACGATTTTTCACAAATAAATAAAAACAGATCACATGGCTAACTTCATGCCTCAAATTTAAAAATAACAATAAAATATGGAATATTTTCAAAATTTTCAATTCCTTTTAATTTTCTATAGATAAATTAAAATCAGAAATATTATTTGAAAAATCGCACTTGTGGTAAAGTTTTGCTTCGTAGAAATAATAATATGGGTTGATAACTTTTTAGGTCAGCTGTTTTGATGAACTCTTGACGATTTTTCTCAAATAAATAAAAACAGATCACATGGCTAACTTCATGCCTCAAATTTAAAAATGACAATACAGTACAATATGGAATATTTTCAAAATTTCAAATTCCTTTTAATTTTCTATAGATAAATTAAAATCAGAAAAAAAGAGGAATAGGAGCAGCTTATGTGTTTCGATATTTTTCTCAATTCTAGTAATGGAACCGCTGCTTTTACCAACAACATCAAGAACCGACGTAAAATTGTTTCTTCCTGTCAGCTGATTCTCTGTCACTGTCTCAGCAGCTGGAATAATAATCTTGTCTCACTCACACACTCACTCGCTCTCACTCTTTCTCATTATTTACAGCCGATAGAAATTTCTTTCTTCTGTCAGCTGATTGTTAAAGGATCAATTTCTCCTTTTTTAGGTCCTTTAGCGAGTTATCCCAGGGATGAGACCCGGCGCAAACTAATTTTTGTATCACAAACCTCCTATATTCCAAATTTCGTCAAAATCGTTAGAGCCGTTTTCGAGATCCGTTGGACATACATACATAAATAAATACATACATAAATAAATACATACATACATAAATATAAACATACAGAAATTGCTCGCTTAATATAATAGGATATATAAAAGGTTAAAACATATTTAAAGAAGAAATCAACAGAACATCACCCGTTACCTAGAAATTTTGAATTAAAGTTATTCGTCATCCGACAAATTAAATGTATATTACTATACTAAAGAATATAAATCAGAACTGCAACACCGAGTTGAATCTCAATAATGTCTTAAACGGTAAATTTTTCATCAAATTCCATCTAATTGAATAAGTTTGAATTGAACAGATGACTTGATAAGGTACCCAAAAATTAGTCATCCATAACTTGGTTTTCTGCGTCATGACAGTCCAGGGTGTGTGGGTACCTTCCTTTATTCAAGGTCATTTTATTGTATGGAATTCTTAAAAGATTTGGAATTTTAGGTACGGTTTCAATCACTGGCAATATAAGGCTAGGCGTACACAGGTTAGTCAAGACAAGACAAGACTAGTCACGTTTAGTCACAGTACTTCACATAGCTGCTTATGAAGCAACACACACCGATTAGTCATTGCATAATTTTGTGCTGCTTCATAAGCAACTGTGTGAATTACTGTGACTGAACGTGACTAATCTCGTCTTGTCTTGACTAACCAGTGTACGCCTACCCCAACTATTATCGATGTTGTGTACTTTCCTCATACTTTCATTGAAAATATACGAAAGATTCTAGACATGTACAGTAAATTTTAATTTGAAAATTAATACATCTATAATCTCTCTAGTCTATTCTCTAAAAATATATCAAGTGCTACTTGTCTGTACTACTATCAACTAACTACTCTCTTCCTCGAATCGTGAGAATTAGACATTGAAATCTCCAACACGAGTACCAAAATGATCACATCTTGTAAACGGAACTATTCGTTCTAATGAAAATGGAGACACTACAATAGATGGATAGAAAAAAGATCATGAGATGAAGAGGAGCAATAATAGGGATGTTCAGGAGCATGAACAGTATAGTGACCTGGTAGTTACAAAAGGAAGCAGTACCCGTATTATTTCTACTGTTTGTTAAGTACTGTTTTAGTTGGGGTGTGGTGGGTGCAACACCAAATGGCAATTTCAAGAAAGCGTTATTGAGAAGCGGCACAAAGCCACGACATTTCTCTTTCCTTCTCTCTCTCACTCCCTTTCTCTTACACACTCTCTCTTACTCTCTTAAACCTCGGCGACATTTCCTCCAGCCAGACCTATTCTTTATCACAGCTTTCTCCATTCCGTAAATTGGCTTCTTGCAGTAATATTCAACCAAGAAAGTTCTTGCTTTTTCTTCTACTCTGTCTACAACCAGCCTCCTTTCTTTTCGTTCTTGCTTTAATTTTGTCTGTTGCTTTATTTCTGATACTTACGTCTGAAAAATCATTCTCTTACTCCATTTTCTTCTTCACTCATTTCTTACAATATTTCTCTTCTCTACTTCTTGTTTGTAATTTTTATTTACTCTTCCTCTCTTGCTCTGTTTCTTCTCATTTTTCTTTACAATTTGAGAGAAACCTTTTCCTTTATGATTTTTTCTAATCCTGAACCATCTCTAAATATTCTCCTTCTGTTTTCCCTTCTCCGTCTTCTTCTTACTGTTCATTCTCAATTCTCCTTCTCAAGTTTCTCATCTCTCTTCTTCTTTTCTCTCTCTTCCTCCCATTCATTACTCTCGAAGCACCTTTTCTAACCAATCCATCTCTTTTAAGACTACCCATTCCCTCTCCCATTCTCTAAACCTCTCTCTCCCATTTCTCCTCTTCCACTTATTATTTAAAGTCGACCATTTCCATTTCCTTAGAATCCAACCACTAAATTTACATCATCTCACCCTCCATCTCTTTCTCATTCTCTCTCCTTTTGTCCTCATTTATTCCTCTCTGTCCTTGTCCTCTTGTACACTAATCGAAATCACAGTTGTCCTTTTGTCCTTACTCTCTCTCCGTCTCTGCTCTCTCTCTCTCACATTCTCACATAATTATACTCTCATAAGAAAGGTGGAAAATGGAACTAGTTGGGGAACTTCAACTTGCAACTTCGTTAAGCAAACTATAAGTAAGATAGGATAGAGAGTTAAGTAATTGAGAAAAACTCTAATGTAATGATAAGGTTGCTTTAAGGTTTTTCATATGATCAATAGTTTGAATGAAAATATTGGCTCTTCACTAAAAATTTACTATTGAATATACTATTATATGTAATGATCTATTCGAATTTACTAAGATTTTGAAACAGAATAGAGGCTTAGGTATTGAGAAAAAATTGAGTAGAGTCATATATTATCAACGCAAAAAATATTGAAGTGGGTTCATCAATTAGTCAATTTCACAATTTCTCAAAAAATTAGAAATGGGGAGAACTAGTTATATGACTAATCTCCCGTGGTGAATGGCTATCGGGGCTGAGACTCGGATGATTATTTCAATTCCCATGACCAATAATTTTGCCGCAATTTTGAAAACTTTTGCTATGAACCTCTTGCATCATTCTGTAAAAAATCTTGGTTTGAAGATAATTTCCGTAATACTTGAGTAGTTATCTTATATAACTCTCCATAAGAAATAGAGTTGTGCAGAATTGAAATGTGATTTCTTATCAAGAAATACATGATTTCGTATCATTATTCATACAGTACGTGCTTTATTAAAGTTCTATGAACAGTAGAAGGAACTTTATTAATTTTATGTACTAAGTTGCAGATTTTTTAGATTTTAAGAAATCCTTCCAATTGATTCACTTCATCACGAAGCTCCAAGGACGCAAGACATCCCTCTCATTTTTTTCATTTACACTATTACACCGTGAAAGGACAACTCAGCGCGGCACTTGACTACAAACACCTCAAAATTCAGGAGCACCTTCACTTTCACCACATATAAACAGAATATTGTCAGAATAATTTCACGCTAAAACAGCTCTCTAAATTCATCCCTTGTGGCTCCATCACAAGGGTGTCACGCACCATTGAGGGTCGTGTTTGGTCTCAAAGATGTTCCACAAATTGTTTACCGACGGGTAACCAACCATCTTGAGACATGGATATGGAAGCACTTGTCTCAAGGGATATTCCGGGAAGAGAGGATCCACATTTGAGGAAGGGAGAACCCTATATTGAAGGAGGACGAAACCCAATAAAATATAATGAGGGCTTGAGAGGCAAATAGTTCTAAATACAGAGACTGTATAATCATTATATTCAGTAGCTTTTTCACAATTTTAGAAAAATCAATTTGAAGTTACTTGTTCACAACCATTTCTCTGTTATGTTATTATTTTGTTAGTATTTAAGAGTAGTAGTTCTACTGAGACCTGCTAAACATAAATTTGAAAAATATTAGTTTAGAAACAAAATTTCTCATTAGTTTTCTTGGATTAGATCGCAATATTAGGTGAGGTAAAACAAAAACTTGTAAACTTCTTGTAAACTTGTAAATGTAAAACACATAAATTTCTAGATTTTATTCAGGCATCTGAATACATTTTCATCTATATTCTTCAATATTGAAATATTCTTCTAGAAATGTGCATAGCTCAAAGAGATATATTTATTTATTATCTAGCAACAACTTGACCCCTTTGCTACTAAAATTATTACTTGAATCCTACAAAAAAGTAGGATTATCATATGATAATATCATTACAAAAAAATAAGTTTGTAATGGGGAGATATTTTGGAAGGATAGGAGGACACATATTTGATGAGGAAAGAACCCTAGCTTGAAGAGCATTATATCCTAGAACAAATCCACATAGATTGAAGGACCACTATAGATTGGAGGAGGATATATTTTAGGAGGAGACCTGTACTTGGAGGGGGAACCCTAGCTAGATTGAAAAGGGGAAAACTCTAACATATATATTATGCCCTATGCAGCTATATAAGAAACTCTTTATAAAAACCTATCAGTTATGTATAGATTGTCAGTCCTACCAAAGACAATTAGAATACTTATAATAGTATAATACTTATAATACACTAATTTATATACTTATATACATAATATTATACTTAATATACAGTATTATAATACTATAATACTTATAATTAGAATACTTAATATAGTTTCCTATCGTCTTTGGTCCTACATAAAATTCACGTAGATTGAAGAGAGATGGACATCTTGGATTAAAGGACCCCAGGATTGGAGGGGGGAACACCCCCAGTTTATAAGGGGCAAAAGCACCCTAGGGTGGTCCGTCCGTTAGATTCAAATGGATACACCTCCTCAAGTCTGGCCGGCAGAATGGATTACTGCGCTTGGTGGTAGCCGAAGTGAGCTTTCTGAATAATTCAGAGGGTTTTAGAAGGGACTAAACAGCTAGGATATGGAGCGTCCCCTGGCGTCTTGTGACCAAACGCATAACAGTCGGATGCGAGCGTGTCTAGCATGTTAGCTCATTGAGAAAGTACTGTACTGTCCTATCTGATCAAACGTACCGGTCCCGTACTCGTCTCGTTATGCGCTTTACGCCGAGAAACCACTCAACAGACTCCAGAAATTAGTCTCACGTTCAGGGTCCGTCCGACTTGGGTTTGACGTGAAATTTGAATGATGCCAAAGTGCTCTGGGTAGTTCTACAGGAGTGGTGTCTCAAGGGTATTGGACAGTAATTGAAGGAATCATTAAAGTGTCTCTGTACTCATAGGTACAATCAGATTCATTTAATTTGACGATTGGCATTAGATAGATAGGTTAAGAGACATTATTTCTAGCCGTTGCTGATGACCGTAGAGTACGATGACAAAGGAGTAATATCTATTTTTTTTTTTTTTTTTGAGGGTGATGCCCACATGAGCTCCAGGCTTGTGCGTGGGTAATGAGAGGGGTGATGATGAGAGATGACGACTGTTTTTAGGCAGTCGGGACCGACGGCTTTTCGTCTCCTCCGAAAGACGGGAGTGGCCGTTTCTGTTGAAATCCGTTCCGGCAACTGTATGACCGTAGAGTACGATGACAAAGAAATAATATCTCTCTATTATTTATCTGTCTATCTATCTATTGCCAAGCGTCAAATTAAAGAATATACCTATAGGCCTACTGATAAAACAATAACTTATGTAGTGGCGAAGCGTGGTATACTTATTTGGTCATCGCCGATCTTATGTTGTTTAAGGCTAGGCGTACACCGGTTAGTCAAGACAAGACAAGACGAGATTAGTCACGTTTAGTCACAGTAATTCACATACTTGCTTATAAAGCAGCACACACCGATGCAATGACTAATCGGTGTGTGTTGCTTCATAACATCTATGTAATGCTGTGACTAAACGTGACAGTGTGTCTTAGCCTTCAACGGCGAATTCAAAATGGCTTGTCAATGGCAGTGTGTAAGAAAGGCATTATCTACTCTTGAAGAATAAAGGTCTGTTTACACATATCAATTCAGTCTCAGTTTATTTTCAGTTCAGCTCGTTCTGCGCATGCTTCAATGCGTCTAGTGCTTTGTGATTGGTCCGCTGAACTGAAATGTAACTGATACTGAACTGATGTGTGGGAACCAAAATTAATGCTGTACTCACCTGGAAAGTTGGTCACTAATCACAGTAGCAAGCTGTCTTCAATGTTGAAATGAAGTCTAGAAGTTTATTAAACCTCCAGCATTGACGTCAGTATGGAAACCTGAAGAATAAAGAATAACCTGATACAAGAGTATCATCCATTCAGTTATTTCTGAATTTCTAGTCTTTATTCAGCAAGAAGAATATACAAGGAGGAAGTAAAGGAAGGTTTCTTCAAACGGAGTTGAAAGTAAATTGCATAGTAGTATCAATATTATCAAATGTCGCTGGAGACCTTACAATGAATTCTATTGTAAAATTATATTTATCATCGTCAGAATATCCATTGAAAAATAGCATGAAAAATTTCATCAGTTAGAAGTTCCGTCAAAGTTCAAGTTATTCATCGACTTCAAAGATATCAAGACAAGACATTATCATTAAAGGACATGTTTTCATTTTTGCAAACAGGAAAATAATAGCCGGTGATTTCAAAATTGTTTCTGAAATTTATCTCTTTGCAAATAAAGCTCTAGCCGATGTTACCATGTTATTAAAAAGCTATCATCCAGAAAATGGAGGGAGAAAGTACGATTGTTTTTTAAATGCTTGATAATATCTCTTTTCCACCAACATTTTCGGGGAAAAAAGTAGCCGTAATGCACATTCGAACAGTTGAAAAAATAATTTAGCATAATTATTTTCTCATGCGTAAAGTGATGTCGTATTAACACTGCTTTACAAAACATTACTCGCTTTTTGCAAATGGCTGGTGGCAGTGGACATGGAAAAGTTTTTTCTCCACAATTTGCAGTGACAAACTGGCATTCTAACTGTTTTTCCGCCTACATTTTTCTGTTATAATGATAATAATTTCGGAAAACGGCAAAATGATACTGAATTAGGAGGCTCTATTTCAATGAGAGACTCATTTGGCCTCAAATGAAACTTGTAAAATACATTTAAGACTTTAATGAGACACAGTGATTTTCAAGTGATTTTAAACTGTAATTTTCAGCTCTATAACGTATATTATTTATAGCAACATGTGTACAGTGTTCAGTAAAAACATCATACACTTAGTGGCGAAGCGTGGTATACTTATTTGGTCATCGCCGGGTATATTTCCTATAGAAAAAACACCAAATAATTATACCACGCTTCGCCACGGCCTACACTGTACTTTAGTTTTAGATTATCAGAGATTGATAATGGTGTAACAACCGAAACTACAGTATCTCGTAGTTTTATTGAATATGTGGTTTCGACAACATCAAGTCTTCTTATTCAGTATGGATAACTACCACAACATCACCTTCACCACTACACAGAAAAAAAACTATGCCATACAGTAATGAGAAACAAATGTCTAACTGTTAAAGCACAATAAGTCTAGGCGTATACCGATTAGTCAGGACAAGACAAGACTAAATTAGTCACGTTTAGTCACAGTAATTCACATAGCTGCTTAGGAAGCAGAACACACCGATGCAATGTCTAATCGGTGTGTGTTGCTTCATAAGTAACTATGTGAAGTACTGTGACTAAACGTGACTAATCTCGTCTTGGAGTGTTTGAGAGAAATCCGGATTTTTGACGTCCAAATTATCGATTTTCTACTGTAGTGTAAAACCACTAGAATAATAATATTCAAGAATGATTAAAACACAAATAAAATAATCTATTCAAATACAGAGGCTGTAACATTGAAATAAGCGATCAACCAAAGTCATTTCAGAAAGCAATTTAGAAAAATATTTTCTCAATGCAGCATCTATTTAAATATGATTTATTCTCAAATCAAATTAAATTATACTTGAAGCAAGGTGCTTGTACTCCACAACAAATATCAGGATTCTTTCTAATAGAGCTTCAAAACACGGCGATGCTACTCGACTTGAAATAAAATTTCCATTTAGAAGCCGCACAGCACAGAAGGTGTGTGATTGGGGGTGGATGCCGAACTGAATTGGACGGAAAGCCGCTTCACATAATGGGGATCTCATTTCCCATTTGGCTTCGCTCTGCTCTGTATCAACGTAAGCAGATACAAGATTTCATCTACATATTTTGCGAGATGTCTTGCCGCACAAGGCCTCTCCCATTATTTTATCTCTCTCACTCATTTTAAGAGTCTCACCAACAATTTCTTATTCCAACGATCAATTCTCTCTCACTCACTCTCTCCACTCTCTTTGCCGCACAAGGCCTCTCCCATCATTTTATCTCTCTCACTCATTTTAAGAGTCTCACCAACAATTTCTTATTCCAACGATCAATTCTCTCTCACTCACTCTCTCCATCGGTTTATTTCTCTTAGGTACTCATTTTTTGAGGAGTCTCACCAACAATTTCCAACTCGCCAAGTTTCTCACTCTTCCAAATCAGCAAGACTTAGTCTAGTATAGTGTCTTCCTGCATCAGTGTATTTTTCTTACCAATTTTTTAGTCTCCCTTTTACAATTTCTTACCAACCAAGTCTTTCTCTTTCTCTACGTAATTCTTTCTCCCGGCTTCCCTCTCATTCTCTTTTCATAATAAAACAACTCTTGGAGGCAATTCTGTTATTAATTTTCTGTCTTCTTCCTTTTTTCTTGTAAATCTTTATTTTTTCGTTCAAGAAAAACAAGAAAAAGAAAAACAAGAAGCTTCTTGTCGGTTCTCTTCTTCAGCATGTTCTCCTTGATTTTTTTTGCCCTTCTTCCGGCTAGATTTGTTGTTGTTTCTTCTTCTTCTTCTTTCTTCTTCTTCTTCTTCTTCTTCTTCTTCTTCTCTCTTTTCTTCTTGTTCTCCTTCTTCTTGTTCTCCTTCTTCTTGTTCTTCCTCTTCTTCTTCTGCTTCTTATCCTTCTTTTCAATCCTATATCCTCCTTCCCGTTCCATACTATTATCTCTTATCACTCAACGAGAGGAGAGACGCTGCTTTACTAAACTCCAAGGAGGCGCCCGTATTTTAATTTCATGAAGTACTTTTGGGACTCAACCGATGCTTCTCCGTTATCTTCTTCTATCTATGCCGCAGTTTAGTTCGAGGCCTGGAGTGGAAGTGTTAATCATTTAAATGCTTCGAGGTGGTAACCATTATTATCATTACTGGAGAGTCTTTGAGATATTAGGCATTTTCCAGTGTATTTGAAATCTCAATACTTCTCCAAAATCCCTTAATATTATCTTCATTTTCTGGAATCTATAATACATTATTATTATTTTTGGAATCCAGCAGTCAAATTTTGCTTCACACTGATCAAATCATTCCAATATTTTGATGAAATAGGGGATTAGGAAATGAGATGAGTAGATAAGCACAAACGCTGCGATAAATTGTAACAACTTATCGCAGACTACTCATCTATTGAAACCGTTTTTGTCAGAATGCGACCGATCTTCCGAAATGCTAACATTGAATCAAATGCCAGCTGTTCGAACATTGGACGTTTTCTGACAAAAACGGTTCCAATGGATGAGTAGTCTGCGATAAGTTGATTCAATTTATCGAAGCGTTTGGACGCTGCTTAATAGACCGATTCATATATTACACCATAAAAATGCAATTCTTATCATTTGGAAGTTGAAAAAAAAAATTATTCAGCCATCCGCTAACATCTTAACGAGAAACAAGACGGATAAAGCTCCTATTTTGCTCTCTCGAATTATCGATTTAGTCATTCCCCAACCCAAACGACCTCAAACCACAAATTAATGACGAGCTCCCAAAACGTAACGATGTTTCTCCAGATCCATAATTACTCACCTCTCACACATACAACCGATCTCTCCCGAATTCAGAGAGAATAATACGCCAACTCAACAATAATACAACAATCTCATTAAGTACGGAACCGTATGCAACACTAGAGATAAGATGAAACAAATTGGGACACATAGTGTTGACGGTTCAATGTGAACGGGGCTTGTCTGTCATTGAAACGTCGCGCGTTGCGCTAATGATTGCAATAAACATATACGACGCTTCACACCAAAACCGCTCACTGAAACTCCAGTGTAATGTGTGATTACAGTGTTACTATTGATGAGGGAGGTACGTTGATTATTTCGATGTAATTGGAAATAATTAATGATTTTGAACTAACAAAACATTATACCATAATAATTCATGAGGAATGGCTTTACCATTACTAGAATACACAGCTGGATTTATGAGTATAAGTGCAGTAGCAAGTTGCCAATTTGACTCATTTACCAAGAAAGCGTTGAATAACAGTCATTTGTCTGCTTCTTCTAGGTGTCACATCACGCCTCTCAAATCTTAGACTGTGATCTGTGTATGATTCCCACTAAACCGTGCATTCTAGTATTCGTGATTTCTGTTCACCTATAGCCTTCCGGTGGCTATGCTGACCAGTCATTTTGATTTATTAATCATTCTACTAACTGCATAGGCGTCGCACGTGCCCCCCCGTGACATATTGTAAAAAAGATCCTGAGAATCTCTAAATTGAATAAATATCTGTTGGTACCTTCCATAATTTTTTCTGTTTAAGCCTATAGAAATTTTTTCTGAGTATATCAACATAATTATAAAAGTACCGTTTTGTAGTAAGCTTTCCGGCTTATATTACCCTAATTCTGATTTGTGCCACCCCAAATTCATGGCTCACGCTACGCCCACGACTGACTGTGTTAGTGATGCCTTTCGTCAAACTGTACTATACAGCAGGAAAAATAATGAGAAAAAAAGAGAGATCAGTGAGGAGACCGACAAGGAAAAGGTCTCGTTTAATGTAAATTGTGAGTTAGGAGAAGTCAGAATGTGTAAAAGTGTGTTTTAGAGTGTGATTAGTGTTTGGAAAGTGTAAGAGCATTGCTCAATTAGAGTTGAAAAGGAGATAATTGGTTTTTAAATCAATGAACATTGAAAACATTAGACTGATTATAGCAGGATTCTTTTAACTTGTCAGAAAACAGCTGATTTAACGTTAGTAAACGAGCGTACATCAATCAGCTGTTTTCTGACAATTTAAAAGAATCCTGCTATATGTAAAAACTTCTATTAAACGAGAAAATAATACTAATTTGAACGATACCACCAAATCCCTTAATTCCAAAACCACTTTCAATGTCCATAAATCTCCAAACTTGAAATATTGTTAATAATTTCAGGCGACGTTATAAAATCAGTCATTCAGGACGAGTTATTTGTACAACCTACCCGATGAGCTTTTCCAATCTCCGGTAGCGCTTTTTATCTCATCCTTGACTAGAGTGACTGGCTCAGAATTCGTTTATATTATCCAATCAACTAAAAACGGCTGCAGGCGAGTCGTTGAAATTTCGTCCTCAACGCAAAAAAAAAAAATATGGGAAAATATACTTCGACTAACATGAGGATGATGAATAAAGTGGAAAAAATAAATGAATCAAAAAAGAAGATGATAAATATGATGTGATTGAAGATAAATCCATGATATCCGCCATTTGTGGAGACCTAAAAACTGTCTAATCAACTGACGTGATATCACATCGGTCTTGTCAAATTCATTAAAAATCTGTTGGGTCAATAATCATTCTCAAAGATACTAATAATAATTCCAGGCGATGTTGTAAAAACAGTCTTTCATTACTCGTAAAAAGATTGCGAATTGAAAATAAGCTATTTGAAATTTTGAACGTCATATCCATTAAAAGTCTGTTAGACCACTCGCTAGACTGTTGGGTCATGGATGCGGATGATTCTCAGAAATAATTACTCAGCGAAAAATCGTAAATTGAAAAATTAGCTAATTGAAATTTAATACGATAATGTACGAGGTTTTAATGGAATATCCGATTTATATTAGTCGGGTCAATTGGCACTCAGGTCAGCTAATTATTTTTGGATGTAAAGTTGAATGGGATGAACTTTCGAGATCGAAATTTTATTGGGGAACGGACTGTGGATTATATGCTGAAGAACAGATTTTCAATTAAAAACGTACAATTTGAAGGTTTCCTGTTGAACGCATATATTCTGTTTCACAGATTAATAGTGTTCATGGAATTCTATTCTGTTGGTGATAACCCCTTATTTGTTGGTATTGTTTTCCTGGTTCAAGTTTGATTGAGTACTCTATTAAACTATTTTTGTACAATAATTACTAGTTTAGTTGTACACTTGACTCATTTATTGGATGTAGTGAGGAATTCATTTCCAGAATTGTTTTCTGAAAGTTATATTGTATTTTTTGGTTGGAAATAAACTTTATTAACAATTAATCTCTTGTACAAAAATGAATCATGTTTTCATCAAGCCACTTCACGAAATCCACTTTGTTCTAATTATTTTTAACAAAAACTGAGAGTTGATCTATCATTAGGATTTGTCATTCCAATTTCTCAGCTTACTTATCTAAAAATCACAAAATCGTTTTCTTTTTCGAAACGATTTGGAGGTAACGAACAATACCTGATTGAGAGGCTGATGGACCGATAGGAATATAGAGCGAGTTTTCACCAGGTAAACGTACAATAGCTTGAAAAAAGTCGATCTTGAGAAAAAGTACACAAAAAAGGAGGAAAGCGGAAGTGAAAGCGAATTTCAAAGTCTAGAAATAGTGTCGAATTCCTGAGAAAACAAAAAATACCTGTATCAATCGTTGAAGATCTTATCAGGCAACGATTTTGGAGGTGAATAGGGTTGTGTAGCATCATTTGCATCATCAATTCCTTCTTTTCCTTTTCTGCTTTCTAGCCCTCTTCCTTATATGCCCAGTCGTCTTCTTCCTCTTCATCTTCTTTACTTTCCTACTTATCTTCCGTCTTTCATCATTCTTTTTCTTTTTCATACTTTTCCATCATGTTCTTTTCGTTCAAATTTTTCTTCTATTCGAGAATTTTTGTATTTTCACCAGCTCCTAGTTTATCTCCGTTTAGTCTGTTTTTCTCATGATTCCATTCTCATCAACTTCCCTTTCCTCAAATTTTCTATTTCTGATCTCTTTTCTACTTCTCCCTTCTCTTTCTTCCTCAATCTCTCATCCTATTACACCTTTTTATTTCTCCTCCTTCAACAACTTCCTTGTTTTCCTTTCAATTTTTCTACTTCTCAAGCAACAACTTGTTTGTCATTCTCCTTTTTATATTTCCTCTCCTTTAGATTCTCCTTCATGGTTTTCCTTCTCCAAGCATAATTCTCCTTTCTTCTCCTTCTCTCTTCCACCGTCTCCTTTCATAGATTCTTCCTCTTCTTCTTAGTTTTCATTTGATTCTTATACTCTCATCCTATTCGTCCCTCATCCTTTCCATCACTTATTCATTCTCTTATCCTACAACATCTTCGTCTTCTCAATTTTCCTTTCCCTCTCCTCTACTTCTCTTTTTTCCTTCTCCTCTCTTCTACATATCTTCTCTCCTTTTTCTCTTTTAATACTTTCTTCTGCCATTTTGCTTTTTTCTCTCTTCGACATAGTTACTTTCCCTCCTCTCTCTTTTTTCTTTTCCCCTTCCCTATAACCATCTTCTATCTCTCTTCCTTCATCACCATCTTCAACTTCTCTTTTTTTCCTTTTTCTCTCTTTGATTCCTCTTCTTTCCATTTTCTCTCTTCTATATATCTTTTTCCCTATCTCTCTCACTTATCTCCATCTTCTACTTCTTGTTTTCCCTTTTTCTCTCTCCTTTACCATAGTCTTCTACCTATTTTTTTCCTTCTCCTCTCTTCGACTTATCTTCTCTCTTTTTCCTCTTCTACTTCATTTTTCCTTTTTCTCTTCTTTCTTTATCACCATCCTCTACTTCTTACCATCCTCCTTCTTACCTCCTCCATCACCATCATGTACTTCTTCCCCCCCCACAACAATCAGCTGCATCAAGACCCTTCACCAACCCCCCTCCCTTCCGAATTCAATCCAGTTGCCTTGAGCGGTTCCTCTCGTTACCTGATATCACAAGTTTCTGCTACTTCTGTCTTCTTTTCTGATATCAGATGCCTGCGCACTATCCAGTTACACGCTCTATTCTTTTCTCTCACCCCCCTCCTTTCACCCCTTCCCCCCACCAACAACACTGGTAACTGAGCCAGACAATTCAATTCCTAGCAACGGTGAAAACGGCCGGAAAATTCAACAACAGGAAAACTCTCGCTCTCAATATCTTATTCAGCTTTTCAACCATTTTCTCGGCGAAGATTGACAGTTCGGATATTCTTTGTCTGGTGAAAATTTGCCATATTAGTTTTCCAGGAAAATATGCAGATGTTACCGTCGGCAAGCTTGGCTATAAGATGTGGAAATAAGGAGCAAAAATGGAAGGAATTTTTATTTCTAACCTGTTTTTTTTATGATGGGTGAATTGCAGAATACTCCTCGAGTTTATTGTAGTTACATTCCTGAAAATATAATTCGGTATTGATATGAATCAGGAAAAAAACCAATACAAAAAGCATATCATGAAGCTCCATTTACTTTTACAGACACCAGACATACTCGTAACGTAATAGAATAGATTTGATTTAATTTGAATGAGAATATTCATATCTATCATCAATTGAGCTGACAGAGGACAATTTATTATTATTTTCAACAGTATTTTGAGAGGGTACGTCATCGGGCATTTTTGCTGCTTTTACTTTCCCGACACAATTCTGTAGATCTGGGTACCACTTTCGAAGTATTTCAGTTTTCCACAATTCTACACAAATTCTCCACAAATCTAGACAAATCTACACAATTTCTTCCACCAGTTACTCAAAAACCCGTTTCTCCATGCTCAGCCTACAACAATGCATCCCAGATCAAGGTCAACCTGAATCCCTCTTTGATCCCCCCGATGGCACATTTCCCAATTGTTCGTGAATTGTGGAGCTCGACTGCAAAAGTGAAGTCACGAATCCGGCGAACAGAAATCCCCTCTTGTGCCAGTGGCATGGTGTAAATCACGATAAGCCACTGTATAATACGACACGGGACAAAGTATGAATGGTAGCCGACCACTCATAATCATATATGTGGCAATCCCATATATGTGTGGACCACTACACTTAGAGGTTATGCATGTGTGAAAGGTACATGGCTGGGAGGTCTGATTCATTCGGTTCTGCTTTGTCATATAATCCTCTTAATATCACTACTGTTCATAGCATGGCTTTTCGTTTGCTATTCTATCAACTGCAATACCTTTTCACAATGACATTTGATAGGATAGCAGGGTCGGGATAGAATTGGGAGTTAGTAATGGATATTGTTTGTAGAGGAGGGGCTGATATTGAATAATAAAGACTAGAAACAGTATTTCTCCTTGCATACATGTGTATATTTTTCTGCTACTTGTTACTCGACTGTGTACGAGTAGTAGTTCACTAGTATCTCGTTATTTAAATGAATAAGTTGTTGAGGCAATTCTAGACTCTTTCATTAAATAAGGAAAACTACACAATACCACCTTCACTTCTTCATAGAAAAAGTGAATAATGGAAGAAAAACGCCTGGGTTCTTCGAATTTACATGATTCAAAAATTGGCCAAGCCTACAACTTGAAATTGTTATCAAATTAGTATTGAAAATGATTAAACTATGTAATTTCACACACACAAAATAACATCAACATTACGTACAATTTACTGACAATTTATTGTCATGTGATCAGAATTGGTTATATACGATGACAATTCATTTGCATTTCCATTCATTATGAACCAGATCCATTCCAAGTTGTCTTCCTGAATTAAAATTAGTATTAAGAATATTTATTAATATTACTAAAAATTAATTATTCATTATATAAAGAATCTTGGCGTTCAGTATCGCATCAATGAGATCAAAGTTGTGGAAAGCTAGTCATTTGATTATGGAATAGCAGGCTATTGAGATTGTCTCCAGGTAACACATGCATCTCATAACGTCAGTAGAAAAAACTCTTAGGCTAGGCGTACACCGGTTAGTCAAAACAAGACAAGACGAGATTAGTCACGTTTAGTCACAGTACTTCACATAGTTGCTTATGAAGCAACACTCACCGATTAGTCATTGCATCGGTGTGTGCTGCTTCATAAGCAACTATAGCATTCAGCATTTGTAGGTTAAGTATTGTAATATTGCTCTTTGAAACTGCTGATTTCTGACAAGTTAAAAGGATCCTGCTATATGTAAATTATTGTGACTAAACGTGACTAATCTCGTCTTGTCTTGTCTTGTCTTGACTAACCGGTGTACGCCTAATCTAAGAACTATGTGAATTACTGTGACTAGACGTGACTAATTTCGTCTTGTCTTGTCTTGACTAACCGGTGTACACCTAGCCTTATACGATCTGTTCTTATTCAGTAGCGGATAATTGACTTAAATGCGTATAAATTTTCTCGAGATTATCTCAAAAAGAAAAGACTTGGTATTATTGTGTGGCGAGTAAGAGCCACTTTAACGGCTTCCTATGGACTGCACCTTGGCGTGTGAAAGGAGTGCAATAGCCTTAATCCAGCGAAAGTAGGCTGCAATACTTTTGTCCCACCCCCAAAACGTGGTCTATCTTTTATTGAAACTTTGACCAACTTTTAAAGGACTGTGCCGCAGCTGAAGCAAACAAGAAGTTCTCTCTTGTTTTCTTACATTTTCATTCTTTTCCTTCTCCTCCTTTTTGTTCTCCTCTTCCTCCTTCTTCTATTCCTTTTCCTCCCCTTCCACTCCTTCCTCCTCTTCATCCTCTTCCTCTTCCTCCTCCTACTCTTCATCCTCCACCTCCTCCTACTCTTCCTCTCCTCTTCCTCCTCCTCTTCATCCTCCTCCTCCTCTTCTTCTCCTTCCTCCCTTCTTCCTTCTTCTTCCTTCTTCTTCTTCTTCTTCTTCTTCTTCTTCTTCTTCTTCTTCTTCTTCTTCTTCTTCTTCTTCTTCTTCTTCTTCTTCTTCTTCTTCTTCTTCTTCTTCTTCTTCTTCTTCTTCTTCTTCTTCTTCTTCTTCTTCTTCTTCTTCTTCTTCTTCTTCTTCTTCTTCTTCTTCTTCTCATCATCATCAACATCAACTTATTCTTGTTTTGTTTCCGTTCTTGTTATCTCTCAAATTTCAACATCGCCCTCTTGCTCTATTTCCCTCATCTTGCTACATTCATTCTCCATTTTTCTTTCAATTTTTTTTTCTTCTTTGCATGTACCCATCCATTCATTCTCCTTCTTCTCTTTTCATTTTTTCTTCCTCCTTTGCATTTTTTATCTTCTATGTCCTACTTATATCCTCCATCTCCAACTTATTTTCTCTCTTTACTTCTCTTTAACTTTCAACTTTCTTCTTCATCATCCCCATTTCCTTCTTATCTGTCTCTTGTCCTCCTTCTTCTTCCTCCGTCTTATCATTCTCCTTAATCTTACTAGACTTATTCTTTCCAATCTTTTCCTCTCACTTCCTGTTCTTCTTTCTTCAATCATCCCTTCCTCCTTCTTTTTCCCCTCCTTCTTCTTTAGCTCCTTCCCTTCCTTCATCTATTTCTTAATACTTTCTCTTTTTATTTCACTCCTCAATTCCCTCCTTTCTATCCTCATCTTTCCTATTCACCTTGCTCCATCTTTATCTTCTTCTCCTCTCACCTCCATTCTTTTTTGTCTCCATCTGTTCTATCCACTCTCTTCTCTTCCGCTCCACATCTCCCACCTCAAGTTGGTCTCGAGGAGACTCCATTAACTGAATAATTCAGCGCGCACCTGTTGTTTTTCCTGCAGAGTGATAGTTGAGGGGAGTTCTGGTCAACTTTCTCTCAACTCGACGAGAAGATATTCTGAAGAGCGGCTGCTTTGCTCTGCTCAACTTGCATTTCCAGACAACGAATCTCAGCTCCCTACTGCTGCACATTCTGAGGACGCACGTGTACGGTTCATCATATTGTTTAGAAACAGAAATGGTACAGGCCTCAAGAGATTTCATAGGATTAAGTGAAGATTCTATAGAAATAGAAATGATGTTTGAGTGGAATTCCATGTTTATCAAGAATCGGAAGTTCATATTCTAAGACTGTTGGTTTGGAAGTTCGGGAAGTGGCTCCTATATCCATGATTTACATCTTATTCCAATTGATAATTACTTACTTCGAATAAATTGCTTCTTCTACTTTTAATCAAAATGAAAGTGTGTAATTGACAGATACAACTCACAATGTTTTATTTTCAAGTCAATACCTATTTATATCCATTTAAATTGAATTCTCAACTTTACAAAAATTTTTCCACATAGAGGCTGCATTATGATACGAGTATATGGAGATAGTCCAGCCAATGAATATTATATTATAGAGTGCATGAAATATGCGACATGTTTGACTTCGGGATCCGTTTAGAGTAGTTAGGAGGTGAACATACTAGAATTTCCCGTTAAGTTTATTGAGAATAAACTTGGAATTCAATTTAAAATGTTGTTGAAAGTGGTAACAGATCTAAATATTTGGGAAAGATCACAGCAGAAGCAAGCTGTCCTGCACTGATTCATCAATCTCTGGCTGCTGCTTGTGGATGGATAAAAAGAAGGAAGGGGAAGAGGAAGGGAAAGAGGAAAAGCTAATGCTCTCTGCCAGATCCGATGTAAAGGAAAACGTTCACAAGCCCTTAATGTCCTTCATTCCGGTCCGATTTATTCGTGCACCCTCCAGGCTGGCCCTTCAATAAATGTCTACCTACGCGAAAAAGCATGCTGCTCTCTTACACACATGCTCCATCTCTCAACTCTCTCTTTTTATTCTCAATCTTTCTATATCCTTCCTCTATTATCTGTTTTCTTCTTTCATTCTCTATTTATCCCTCTGTCCTCTCTCTCTCCTTCCATCAATTCGTTTCTGTTTCTCTCTTTTCCTACTGTTTTTCTCAATTCACTCGTTTTCTCTCACGCTTTTTTCTCCGCTCCTTATTATCTCTTATTCCTCTGACAATTTCTCATCCTCGCATCTCACTTTACTTTCTCTTTCCCTATTCCTGTGTCCTTCCTCTGCTTTACTCTCTTCTCCGTCACGTTTCTCACATGTGTTTTATGCTCTTCACTATTTTCCATCCATTTTTTTCTTCACCCATTACATTTCTATAACCCTGATCCTTCTTCAGCAGGCTGTTCCTCATTTATCCGCTTGCAGTCTTTATCTCAATTCTCCCTTAATATTTTTATTATTTCTTCCTACATTCTTTCATATTTTTTTCACTATTTTTCCATTCATTCTACTTCATTCTTCTTTCATTTGGTTCCTCTAATTCTTCTCACCAATCTTTCCCTCTTGAAATCTTTCTATTTGTCTCTTCCATCACCTTTCTCACATCACCACTTTTCCCTTTTATTCTTTCTTTCTCTTATTTCTTCTACTCTTTTCACTTTTTTTCATAAATCTCTTATCTCTAAATCTTTTTCTTATTCTTATAATTTTTCCACCCATTTCCTGCCTATTTTCCATCCAGTTCCCCTTTTCTTCACATCTTTCGCGCTTTTTTAATCTCTTTTCGTGATTTCCTTCTCCTTTTATTGTCCATCTTCCTCTTTTTTCTGTCGGTCTTCTTGTTTTTTCTTTCTACTTCCATCTTCCTCCTCTATTTTCTTTCCGCCTTGCTCTTTTATCTATCACTTACTCTAATCTTCACTCACTAGTTCTCATTTCTTTCCATTTACATTTTATTCCCTAGCTTCCTTTTAATTTTCTCCTTCCCTTCTTTTTTATTTTCTCCTTTCCCTCCTTTTTCTCTTCTCTTCTATTTTCTCTCCTGTATCGCCTTTCTGTTCTCTTCCTCCATCTAGCTTTTCCACTACTCAGTCTCTTCTCTTCTTCTCTTCTCCTCTTCTTCTCTACCCGTCTTCTTTCTTGTATCCGTTCTCTTTCTTCCTCACAAATTTCGTTTTCCTCGATCACCTCCTCCTCTCTGGCATCCTTTCTCTCTCTCACAACATCCGAAAAGGATTCCATTCGTTTTCCCCGGCAAATGCTGCTCTCTAAAACGTACCGATGGATTATCCTCGAGTGTATCGTTACTCTTTGGTTTGCCTTTAATGCCACTGCAGGTGTATCGAGTCCAACAGTGACTTGACTGGAACTGTCGATCTTAATGTGTAACTTCAGACTTATTGCTGCACTTTCAGAGATAGACTGCACAATGCCGATACACACTCATGCAGTACTCAGTTAACTTGAGAAAAGACCACTTAAAAGAGGACCAGTTGGAGAAAATCAGGATCATCTTACGCCTACTTTATTATTTTCTATTTTAATTTAACGTTATGACCGATTCTCCAATTCCTACTACTGAGAGAATCATATAAGTCACGGCCGTTGGTTACTTCACAAAACTGAAAAGTTAGAAGGAAGTATAGCAGGATTAATTTAACTTGTCAGAAAACAGCTGTTTCGACTATCAGTAAACAGTGATTTTACCCAGCTTTGACACAATAATCCAAAGGCTTAAAAGTCTTAAAGACCTTTAAAGTCTTTAAAAGACCTTTTTAAAGAAGACCTTTCAAAGAATACCTTTTTAAAAGACCTTTCCTGCTAGATTCAGCATTTGTAGGTTGAGTATTATGATACTGAAAGTTGAAACATCTGTTTTCTGACGAGTTAAAATCAATCCTGCTATAAGCGATCTATTAAAATCTGACTTAATCATAGCAAAATTGGTCTACTCATTAAGGGCTCAGTAATCAAGTGGAAGTTCAACGATATTAACGATGTCAATCATTACTCATCAAAAACCATCATTTTATATTTTCATATTCAATCAGTACTGAACCAACTCTTACTCTAATCCTCATCACTCAAACTCTCAACATAGATAGATAGATCAATAGAGAGGAAGGTCATACATAATCTCATATAGATCACTTAGGCTAGGCGTACACCGGTTAGTCAAGACAAGACAAGACGAGATTAGTCACGTTTAGTCACAATAATTCACATAGCTGTAATGACTAATCGGTGTGTGTTGCTTCATAAGCAACTATGTGAAGTACTGTGACTAAACGTGACTAATCTCGTCTTGTCTTGTCTTGACTAACCGGTGTACGCCTAGCCTTATACTCTAACATAGATCTTAGAACGTGGTGACTTTCGTTACAGGTTACAGGTAAAACTTACAGGTTAGGTTCAAGCAAGGGCGTTAGCATGGTGCATTGGGGTGATGGCTGTGACAACCCAGAATCAAGGCACTTATGATTGGCCGCCCAGCCAATTGATTCGTTAATTAATTGGTTCGTGTTGTTGCTGCTGGCTCTGGTTGCATCGATCCACACACCAATGTTGCCAATCTGTTAATTAGTAAGCGTGGCCAATGGCCCACCTCCCATCTACTGCCCAAAATCAGCCAACATTTCATACATCACCGAATATACCGATTAAAACTTTAAACTTTGGGAGGGGTTACAAAACCAAAGCCTGCATAATCAACGAAATCAGCTTAGATTATAATATACTCGTATAATGTAATATACATTATTTGAAGTATTTATTTGAAGCTCAGTTTATAACAAGATAATAATATAAGTTTAACAGATCTATTTCACATGTGTGTAATAAATACTTGTGTATAAGAACTATTGATCTGTATTATATAAAATATTATTCCTTATTATTCACCTAACATTTCATACATCACTGAAAATTTCGATTGAAAACACTGAATGAAAACTTCACACAAAGTGGGGGGAATCATACATACTCAAGAATTGTAAGTGCTTGTTGGGAGATTGAAGCATTGTTTCAACAGAGAATTGTTTATAAGACAACATGTAAGTTGACAAATAGATGTATATTATACATCTGTTTATCAAGTCTCAAGAATAACAACTAAATACAAGCCTCACTAACCCTGATATTAAGACTGTGGAGGAATTAAAAATCAATATATTTTGGTTTCATTCATAGCAGCGTAGGCCTGCCTTATGGACACAACTCTTAACATTGAAAATTCTGGAATACCGATGAGGCGGTAAGAGTGGTAATAGTTATAGATAGAATTGAAATAATAGCTACATAGATACATTATAGATAGATAATAATCGACAGATATCATAATATCATACATTATTAATCGATAGGGCACATTAGCTTCTAGAAGTAAATAAATATCCATGCAATTATTGTAGTTATATCATGAACGCGTTCAAGTGCTGATTAGTTGTTGAATAATTGTGGCTGTAGATTACACAGCCTACACTAGTGAAACAAGTATTTGAAACAAGACAATGCTGAGATGAATTCAACACGAATTTACTCACACCCATCCCACAAGCTGATAACACAATGCTTCCTTCTTTTGTCTAGTTGAATCTTATCTAGGACACTGTTTCTAGTAGTCAACAGCGGGGAGTAACTACTCAATGTTTAACACAACTTTGAACACTAGGATTCCAGCCGATCATCCGCCAGAATATTGTCGGCAACAAGAGTTACATTGCAACAGTGTTTCAGGAGCTGTAGCTGTTCAACTGAAATGTAGTAGAGAGAGAGAGGGAAGAGAGAGAGAGAGAGAGAGAGAGAGAGAGAGAGAAGAGGAAAATAAAGAAGAATAAGAACAAACTGAAGGAGAGGAAGAATAGAAATAAGAACGGAGTGTAGAGAGAGAAAATCAAGGAGAGCATGAGGGAACAGAAAAGAGATTATGCGAGTTCAAACAAAGAAGATAAAGGCGAAGACAAATATGGAGAAAGTAATAAGAAATCATTTTGAAGAGAAAGATGTAATGGATGAATAGAAGAAAATAAATGAAGAAGGAAAGAGATTACCTTTGTGGAAAGAGATGAGGAAGGAGGAAAGGATGAGAAAAAAAGAAGAAGAGAAGAAGAAGAAGAAGAAGAAGAAACAAAGAAGAAGAAGAAAAATGAAGAAAAATGAAGAAAAATGAAGAAAAGGAAGAGAAGAGGCGGGAAAAATCTGTGAATGAAAAGATTTGAGGTGGAAAAGGAGGTGGCAGTTGAGGTGGAAAAGGAAAATGAAAAGAAACAGAGAATAGAAACGGGAATGGAGAGATCTGAATGGGAAGAATTGGAGCATAAAGAATGGCAGCTGAGAGAAGACAGGGAGGAATAGGCGATGGCGTTGGAATAGAACGATGAGAAAGGGAGAAAGAGAAGAAGGAGGAGAATGAGGACAAGGAGGAGGAGGAGGAGGATGAGGAGGAGGAGGAGGAGGGGGGCGAAGGTGGAGGAGGAGGAGGAGGAGGAGGAGGAGGAGGAGTAGGAGGAGGAGGCGTAGGAGGTGGAGGAAAAGAAGGAGGAGGATAATAAGAGAGAGGAGCAATAGGACAAGTAGGGAGAGTAGGAAAATAATGTGGAGAGGGAGGAGTAGGAGGAGATGTTCAAGTGGGAGAAGAAGGGGTGAAGAAGGAACAATATTAGTAGGGAGTGGTGGGAAACCAAGTGATAAAGTGGTATAGTAGAACAAAGTTGAAGATTTGTTGAGCTGAGTAGAGCGAAATCAGAGTCGAATTTAAGCTACTAATGCTAGCCGAGATACAGTAATCGGCCTTCGGAGTCCTATTCAATGCTAGTAGCAGCAGTCACAACTTGCTGCTCATTGTTGGTGATGTTGTAGTTGGAGTGCTAAATTTCTAATTCACACCGTTGCAGACAAGTTAGTTCAATGGAGACTAGATAGAAGATCGATTACACGACGGGAAAGAGTGAAGAAGGGAGAGAGTAGAGGCAGAAGATAGATAAGAAAGAAGATAAGATAAGAAGAAATAAGAGGAAGTTAGATGGAGGGAAATAAAATTGGAGAGAAAAGATAAGAGGTTCAAGAAAGAAACTGATATAAAAGAAATAATATGAAGTTCATTTTTTCAAAACCGAGCTCCACCAAAAAACCTTGAAAATCAATAATGCTAATTTTTTCAATGTTGATTTTATGGTTCGAAAAATAGCACTGACCAGTCCAATACTAGTCCAAGACGTTTGATTAAAAATGTGCCCTAGTTGAAAGTTAATCATGGAGTAATTCATCCTAACAATCCTAATGTATTGACTGATTTCTCAATGCTTTTGTAACAATGTAAAAAGTTGTCCTATGTTAAGCCGCGCCACATATAAGACATTGTGGATGAAACATAATATTTGGTTAAATGTTCAAAATCTTGACTTGGAGAAGATATTAGCACTAAGATAACGGATTATATCAGGTATTGATATGACTCTCTCTTGCCTTATTTAGCCCTAATTTTGGGCTTCTGCAGTTTGCGATTTTTTGGAATTATTATAAAAACTCTAAATAATACCTGAATTCTAAAATTGAGTGTTCAAAAAACGTGAAAAATAATCAAATCAATGTTGATTTCATCAATTTTTGAGTGGCCCAGGCAGAGGATAGTTTTCTTCCATATTCCAAACTCCAAGAACCTCTTTCTTTGCAAGATATGAAACAACAAACCGCACTCATCGATTTTTTTATCTCATGTCATTTACGTGAAGCATGCATTGAAAAAAGAAATATGGAGTAGGATTCCTATATAAATCAATAGGCACTGTTCGAATACGCTGTTTACCATTTTGATACCAGACAAAAGTTTCAACATTTGACCAAAGACAATATACTTCAATTGTGTATGAGGCAATGCAAACAAAGTACACTGATACGAGAATATAATATGAATCATTATTATTTTATTAGTGATATTATAATATATGTTCCATGTTCCGTTTAAAATCATATCAAATTGATAGTTTCTTCTTTGGTTTGACTTATTTTCAAGAACCATATCTAGGACAACAAAACTCTATTGTCCACAATCCTGACTCAAAAGATAGACTGCACTCAACTCACTTACATCTCTGCGACACACTATCATCACAGCGAATGCACCTAGCAGCTCTGTTTGATAGAAGCCCTATCTATTGCGGACGATACATAGAAGCCCCCAAAAACGATAATCTAATAATGAATGATTAGAAGGCCAAATACAAAGGCGCGCATATGATAAAGCCACAGAATGGAGGGTCTCAGTTGAGGCTGTCCGCAAACTTGGTTATCCGGACCACACTGGCCAGAGATAGAGATAGCGAGAGAGAGAGAGAAAAAGAGAGCAAGAGAAAGAGAAGAGAGAGAGAGGAAGAGAAAGAGAGAGTGTTAATCATGAGTGGCAACCAGGTCCATATATCTCTTACATGCACTGCAGGTTACACCCCAAATTCGAAGCCTCACATCAAAGGGAATATGTAAGCTACACCAAATCCGATATTCCCTATAACTCACCGCTGGCTTAGGCCTAACTAGGCTTGTCAATTATTATTATCTGCAAACTATGAGAGACAAGGTGGCATGAAAGATATTTATAGAGATTCTACGAAACATATTTTTGAAATACAATTTTTTGATTATTATTGGATTATCATTTATGGCTGATTATAATTGTCAGTGGTCAGCTTTCTAAAATAAGGTAATCCCATTGGAAGCTTTCTAGATAGGAGATGTGAAAATAGCAGTTCTCAAATCCAGAAAAATGATGAAACTATAAGTACTGTTGATTAAAGACTTTAGCTAACAGACGCTTAGTTTAGGGTGTGACGATTTATAATCTTATTCATCATTTCAAGCACCACCATTGCTGTGGTTGTTTGTGTTGTTTGAACCGCCATTGCTGTGATGTTTGTAGAAACCGCCCATTGTGGGAGGAGCTTAAGCTAGATGACAGTCGTTCAGCGTTGGTCTGCCTTAGTGGCGAAGCATGGTATTTGCTATAGGAAATTTACCCAGCGATGACCAAATAAGTATACCACGCTTCGCCACGGGCTACACTGTACTTTAGTTCTAGTTTACCAGAGATTGATAATGGTGTAAGAACCAAAACTACAGTATCTCGTTGTTTTATTGAATATGTGGTTTCGCCAACATCAAGTCTTCTTATTCAGTATGGATAACTACCACAACATCACCTTCACTACTACACAGAAAAAAAACTATGCCATACAGTAATGAGAAACAAATGTCTAACTGTTAAAGCACAATAAAGCTGGGCGTACACCGGTTAGTCAAGACAAGACAAGACTAAATTAGTCACGTTTAGTCACAGTAATTCACATAGCTGCTTATGAAGCAGAACACACCGATGCAATGACTAATCGGTGTGTGTTGCTTCATAAGCAACTATGTGAAGTACTGTGACTAAACGTGACTAATCTCGTCTTGTCTTGTCTTGACTAACCGGTGTACGCCTAGCCTATGGATTTGTGCTCATGAACACTAGTAGTAGACAGTAAGTTTTATCAAAGAGAATGTCACATTCAAGTTTATTATTATCATATTGAAGTACCATGATGTCCAATATAAATAAAATATTGTCTTTGGTTGTAAATAAAATAGGCAACAAACAGAAAACAACATAGTCAATCAGACTATCAATGATTCCTCTGCCTACAGTAATAATGTGTTCATATTTCATTTCAATCCCAAAGAAAAATGTAAATATCAGTTTCAAACACTATTTTCATACAGTAGGCTATGGCATACAATCACCACCATCAAAATCAAAGTATTGTCCCGATGGTGGCTGACTGGAACTGATCAATTGGAAGGTTATGAGTTGAGAGAGGGATAGTGATACAGTACAAATTTAGTTTTGTGATAGCTTGGTACATTTGAAGAGCAATACAATAGTTGACACCCACCTAGTAGAGTAACACCTACTCAAACATCAGCAAACAGCGCAAAGTTGATCAGCCAGAAACCATTTCCCTTCAGCACCCACTTCCACAATCTCTCAACCCTCTCTTTTGTTTTGCTCTCTCTTTCTTTCCTTCCCACACATTCTCTTTCTCTCCCTCATCTGTTGGACAACTTTAGATTAGTGAGGTCGAAACAAGAGGCTACCACACCACAGAGGTCAACTTGTTGACGCGCGAATTTAATGAAGTTGACAGATCGGATGGTGGTGGACTTCGAACGAGCTACTCCTCAACTCCCCCTCCTCCTCCTACTCCTTCTCTTCCTACTCTTCCAACTCCTCCTCCTCCACCTCTTCCTCAACCCTCACTCACCCAGAGGTGTTGTTGAGCGCCCCTCAGCTGGGCAAACTAACCTCAATTCGGACAGTTGGAGATTTCGACTGCGTGGTTAATGACAACTTGTGCTGTGCTGAAATGAGTCTCACCTCCTCACCCTTGCCAAACGAGATTGGAAACAGGACCAGCAAAACACACATACAGTACACCTGAAATAATCAGTCTCGACTAATTACTTGATTGCAAACCGGATCGAGTTGAGCACGGTTTCTTGTGGAATCAATTACGGAGAGAGATCTGAGATGATTGCTAAACAAAGAAACTCAATTCCACGATCTTGCATTTCATTCGAAACTTTTCAATAAGAACATTGTTACAATATTGTTGCTGCTCTGTGAAATTACAGTGACAATAACAATACCAGAACCAAAATATTGAACAGCACATTCAATCAGACACAACAGTGATTCCTTTGCCTACAATCAATGATTATATTATACATAATTTATATATTATCACATAATAATAGAATTTGAACGAGATATTACTTAACTCTTCCCCTCCCACTCCTCACTATTCCCTTTTATATTAGATTCTATCGCTAATATGATAGATAGATCTCTAATAGATAGAATATAATTTTATGATCATATTATTATTAATACATTAAGGGCCGGTTCATGAGCTCGGATTTAGCTAAGTCCTAGACTAAAACGGGTGGCCACCGTAGCATCGACAAACTAAGTACTAAGTACTATGTACTAAGGGCTCTCTATGCTGCTAACCCACTAACCTGTCGAGACAAACGTTTGTCGATGCTACGATAGTCACCCGTTTTAGTCTAGTACTTGGCTAAATCCCGAGCTCATGAACCAGCCCTAATTTATATATTACCACATGATTATTGACTTTGAACGAGTCAATAATGATATAACTCTTCTCCTCCCCTATCCCCGCTTATATATTCAATTCAATTCAAAAATTTATTTATTTTGCACAACAAAATAATTACAATACATTGTAACCAAGCTAGTCATCTGAATAAATACAAGGAATTCTTACTTACTAACTTAAAACTATTTTCACAAACATTTTTAACATCCCTCGATTCAAAAGACAATCAACAGAATAATTATAATCCATGCAAAATTAAGATGAGCACTCTTAGGCATAAGCCCGATTGGAGTGTACTTCTACTAGAATGAAATAAATAAAATAAACTCAGAGTAGTGGGACCGCCCCGCTCTATCTATATTCTATCTCTAATATCTTCAAAAGTCTTCATCCTAAGCTACTAATAGAAATAGACCTTATAAGATCTAGATGAATTCATAAGATATGAAATACATATCGTAAACTTCACAGAGAACTAAATATCCCAAGAAGACTATGCGATATTAAATTGTGATTGAATTTACTGTGTTTATTAAATTCATTTAACAAATCGATGTTATACCGTAGTTACTCATTACAATTCTATCACAGAATCGCATACTGGAAACCTACTATTGCCAGAAAGAAAGTGTAGGTGACACAATGTTCAGTTAGTCAATGGCTGCCACTCAACTCGAGGGCTGCCATTGGCTATAGGCTGAGACATGGTCCCTCCCACTTTCTCCAGTTCTCCCCATCAGAGAGTTTTGTGGGCGTGTCTGTCTTGTTAACTATACGAAACAAGATGGCAGCCATACAAAGTTTGGTGATTCTCAGCTAGAATTCCGAGCAAACGGGAAAACGATAGAGCACCAAATCAGATGAATAAGAAATTAATGTTGATTATTGATTCGGTGAATGTTGATAATCTATTCTATAATTGAAGTAAATTTCCAGTTCTCCAAACTACTTCAACATCTTCTGTCACAAAATTCGAGTTCACTAGTTTAGACATGGAATTGATTTGTTTTACCTGTAGATGTAACTTGAATAGATTTTTTTTGTTTCTTCGATTTTAAAAACAAAAATTGAAAAATAAACTAAAAATATTCAGAAATATTAATGTGCTTTGGCCCTTATTTGTAACCTTCCCTGAAATCTGATAGAGAAAGAATTACGAGCTCAAAACCTCATCATAAATAAATATGAATAAAAAATTTCACTTCGATTAACAATTGAAATCTCATGTACCTAATCTTATAGTATATGAGTCAAACTTATTGCATGAGTTACAATTATTTTTTATACTATTCTTAAACTTTAGTTTAAAGTTGAGTTCAGAAAAAAAGTCGGTCCTGAATTTTATTGACTCAATACTTTCTTCAATATTCCTATAACTTGAAGAAACCTATACCGAAAACTGATTGAATCGTATTCCTAAGCTTTGCTCAATCACGAATCATATTTCTATATTTTTCTCCATATACACTATTGATTCAGAACCCGAACCTCCATATCAACAGGTTTCGAACCCTAAGTATCATGTATCAAGCCAAGCTTGAAACACTGGTATAAACAAACAATAATTCAGGTCAAGCCACAGTGATAATCAGTGGAACCATAAGTTACTATAAACCACAAAGCACACACAAGCTTTGACCGGGGCTTATCGAAGTCCGCGTTGCAGCCTCATTGAACGGGGACTTCAATCCATGCTTAGTGCTTAGCAATGTAAGAATAAGCCCACCGCAATGTCAGAGTTCCAATCTGAATTTATGCCCTTTCATTGGGATTTTCTATTAGGCACCGTGGCGTGTTTGTATGGGTGCGCATGGGATTTGGTAGGTCAACTTCCACTAACATAAATTCGTATTGATGGTTGCTATCTCTATGACTTATTCGTTTCTGTCTAGAGTTGTTCCTTTTTACTCTATTTTTGTGCAGGTTTTGCACTCATTTTCGAATCTTGAGTTTAGATTCCGTTGAATATTAGAGTTAGGCTAGATAAGTGTGTTTTAAACTTATTGCGAATACGACAGTTCAAGTGGTCTGCTTCCAGTTCGTGATTTATCTAATAATTCAAAATAAAAATCGAGTCTTGCCTAATCGACATCCAATCGATCAGATTAGATGGGAAAAGTGCACTCGCTGACCATGTTCAAGGCCTTCTTTGCTGAATATCATTTAAGAGAATCGAAATCCAGGTGGATTGGAACTCAAAGCTATAGGTCCATCATCATCATCACTAGCTAGTCTCATCATCATCACTTCCATTATTCACGCTAGGATCTTCTCATCGAGTTCCTCATCTTCATTCCTTCAATTACCCACGCACAAGCCAATAGTTTATGTGGGCATTACCACAGCTCAAAATATTGTCTCGGAAAAACTTGAAATCAAACTTGAAGGTTTGAAGATTCAAATATTAGAATTTCTCCAATAATTTTGTACGGTATCAGGCTGCTGAATGACATTGAGAGTATCTCTGAATATTTTATGCGGTTAACCTCGTCAAAAAGTGTAGAATCCAAATACAGGAAAACTTTGAATAACAATGGGACTAGTGTTTTTCATTGTATTCCATGCGAAATATCGACTGGCAGCAAAAAGGCGAAGGAAGTTGCAATAGATGATACAAAGAGAATAAATTTAACGCGAATTCGACGGAATTCTTTGCCGACTTTTGTAGTTCGGTTGCTTGTTTTGAGGGAAACGAACTGAAATAAACTGTACCACCCTTCAATCATGCTTCTCACATAGTTTGCTTCTCTTTTCTCTGCTACTTTCTTTTTCTACTTTATCTATCACATTGTTTTGTACTCTCTTACTCCCTCTTCTACTTTCCCTCGTATTTTTTGTTACTTTCTACCTTACTTACCTTTTCTACTGACTTTCTTGCCTTTTCTAACTTTCTTTTAACTTTATCTCTTACTCTCTTCTGTACATCCTATCTCACTTCCCCCGTACGTTCTTCCTTACTTCCTTTCTCACTTTCTTCATTCAATTACTTTTCGCTAACTTTAGTTTGTTTCTCATTCAACATCCACTTTCCTCTTACAAATTAGTTTATGATCTCTATTAAACAAAATCATCCCAAATTGTTTCTCACTTAGCTTTATCCAGTTTTCTGTTCTTCTCTTCCAATACTTATTGTCCTCTTTCAATCTATCTTTCTTTCTAAGTCATCTATCAATCCTTATTTCAAGGGAAACTCTATATTATTTTCTGTTTTTTTAAGGATGAGAGGTATAAAAGGAAGTATTAGGAGACAAATGACCAGAACATCACTATGTCAACGCTGACATCTATGGCAACGTGAAAAGATGTAAATAATTACAGAGAAGTTGAAATCAATTTACCCCTAATTCAAATTCAAAGTATCAATACTACTAGCAAACCAGTGAATGTGTGATTGCATTGCCATTATCTAGGGTAATTTATCAAGAAATTTCAACATTAATCCTATCCACAGTACTTTGGTATGGAGGAGTTTAGAAGGCTCCTAGTATGCTTGGATAGTATGCTTATTATTAAACAATTGAGTGTTATTAAAAGTCATCTACTGAATTACCAACTGTTATTAGTTCTGCTGATTCACAAAAGCTGTTCAAGCAGCTAAAAAACTTCCGTCTGTGATTGAATCAGAATATCAACCAACTCGATCAACCAACCATAACTGTATTGTATAGTTTTAATGCTTCACGTTAAAACAATAATTATCATTGACATTTCAATGTTTTGAACAGGGATTATTACCTTTAAAACACCAATCCTAATGCGCTATTTCAAATCAAGAACCGTGTTTCACCAGATTGAAAGATTGTAGACCTCTTGAAACTTCCCCGATTCATCTTCTTTGACTAAACGCTCCCAAACAATACACACCCTTTCAACATCAAATCTCATTATTCCAGAATGCTCTTAATAATTATTTCCATTATTCTCAAGCCTTAAATACCCACTTCAACTCCAACAAACCTGCTTTCCAGACTTATTTTTCTGTTTTAAACAATGCGACTACTCTCAGAACTTGAGGCCTATCAGGATACTATTCTACCATCAGTGCTCCCCTTTCCTCTTAGATGATAATTTAGAGCTGATGGGATAAGTTCTCGACTGTTGGGAGGGGGGGGGGGGGTCTATAGACTTCAACTTCATTTTCAAAGGGGACACAAAGCTCTGCTCATTTAGAGGAAGTCTTGAGAAGAGGTTGGAAACTCCAGAACAATATTGAGATATGACGTCATGTTTTAGTAAGTGGTGACGTAACAAGTTTTATGGTGGTGGGACTACATCATGATACTTGGATACTTGAAGAGGTAAATTATTGGTTTTGTTTACTTGTAAAATTGAAAGATTTGGTGTTTTTTCATAAGAAAATCTTAGGGAAGATTTTATGAAAGAGCCAGGGTCTGTTTCATAAAAATTCCTGTATCACAGGAAAAAGGCGGACACACGCTAGACATAAATAACATGGCTTATAATAAAATAATAATTGATGTCTATTATGTGACCGCGTTTCCCCTCTGATAGATTCTTCCAATATAGTAGATAGTGGCGAAGCGTGGTATACTTATTTGGTCATCGCCGGGTATATTTCATATAGGAATAGGATACCACATATACCTATATAGGATACCACAAATAAGTATACCACGCTTCGCCACGGATAGTAGAGGATACCAATATGAATCTGGAAGAAACTTTAAAATTCTACTCTCTGATCTTCATTGTAAAAATACAGAAAAAAATAACGACCGAATATCTCAACTACATTATCCTTTGTTTGTAACTTGAAATATTGAATAGCAAACGTCACAGGAACAAAGCATCCAGATTTCAGACATTTTTCGTCAACGGGTTTCTCATTTCCGGTGCACAACGGGAACTGAACGGAACGAAAACGAGAAAAGATACAGACATAGAAGTAGTGGGGGAGGCTCGCGAATATCAAAGCTATTTTCGTGCATCTGCCTTGATAAACGACTGTCATTTTTCGAATATTTCCGCATACCCCCACTCTGTGTTTATATTTTGTGTAAATATATAATACATTTCACCCCCGACCCCCTCTCCTCCTTCTCACCACCTCTACAAACAACCAACATCGGAAAGTCAAGCTTTTCCAAAGAATGCACATCAAATAAAACTTGCAGGCTGCTTTTCCACTTTTTTCTTTTACCTTTTCACCTTCCTATCCCCTTTTTCTTTATACTGTTTTACTTTTTGCTTCTTTTTGCCATGTTTATTTGTCAAAACCTCGCTACATATTCAACATTCCGGTAGTGAGCTGTTCTACGGAATGGCATTACTCACATATCACAAGTATTGTAATGCATACATGAAGAGAGGGAGTTCGGAATGGAGAATAATATTGTGATATTATTTTAGAAACTATTGCTGTTTACCGAATTGGAATGAGATTCACGGTTACATGGAATTTTGTTAATAAATGTATCAGAATATTGTATTAATTATCGAATCAATTAAAATGTTGAGTACGAGAGATTGGGATGCCAAATTATTTCTATTAGAGCAGAGCTGCATTGAGATTGGTTTGTGGTTGAAGTTTTTGATCAAGTTTTAGTAGGAAATGTCCTAGAGTTGCTATGTTCATTGAGCTCCTCATGAAATATAATATTAATAAACCAAATGGTTACGTATATATTGTATAAGTGTCTGAGTATACATTTTTGGAAGCTACGTACAATAGGAAGTAGTATACTTGTATACTAAGTGAATAAATATGAAACACTTCAAAGCATTGTTTTCAAACTTTGATCGCTCGAAGCAATCATAGAAACCTAAAAAACGTTGGACTATTCATTCAGTTCTAATTCAACTACCCTTACATCATACCCATCATATTTGAAGTTTACAATTAAGCTTATATAATGATTTGTGAAAATTCAAATACTATGAAATAACAACGGAATTACAGAATCTTAAATGATACAATTTTGTATCAATAACTACATTATTGCAATACATTGTCCGATTTCAAAAGCTTCACTAGTTCATGCAATACACTTTCAAACCTCGGGTTCAAAAACCGCTAAAATTCTAAAATCTAGGAACTTTATTGAACAGGGTAGGTTCACAGCTTTTACAGCAGTAGTATTACTATCAAGTGAGAAGTAGTAGTATAGTATAACCAAGTGATAAACCCATTCTCAATAGAGTCCAAAAGAGCGCTTCGAGCCGTGATCATCCCATTCATCCGCAAGCTCATTGTTAAAACACTGCCGTTGTCAACGACCTAGGCTAGCTAACTGAATGTAAGCCGCACATGGCTAAACTCTAGAATTTCAAATGCTAGAATTGTAGAACTGGCACCAAGTGATAGCATTCACAGGTGCATTGGCCGGGTACACTATAGATATACCTCAAATCCATACAAAGCATTTTATTGTTAATATACACAGATATTCCAGAAGTATTGTACATAGGCTTACCACATACAGATATACTTCAAACCTATATGTGGCTTATTATTGTCAATATATTATACAGATATACAAATCAAGTTGTATATAGGCACTGCTGGCCTATTATTGGGCCAATTCGAGTAGATAAGGGGAATAATGAAACACATTTTAACGTCACCTAATTGTATTACGGTGTACCTGGGAGCGGTTCTCTCTGTAACAGCCTCCACTATCGACAGGATGCTCCCGCTATTTATTAGGCTAAGCGTACACCGGTTGGTCAAGACAAGACAAGACGACATTAGTCACGTTTAGTCACAGTACTTTACATAGTTGCTTATGAAGCAACACACACCGATTAGTCATTGCATCGGTGTGTGCTGCTTCATAAGCAGCTATGTGAATTACTGTGACTAAACGTGACTAATGTCGTCTTGTCTTGTCTTGACTAACCGGTGTACGCCTAGCCTTATAGTGTTTTCTTTCAAGGCATAAACGTTTTTGATCAAAATAAATTAATATCAATGATTTATTCTATCTAGATTAACAAGAAAACAACGACTATAGATATTTCACCCACACCACAAATAATCACGGTTCAGCCACACAGCAACATGATTCAACTCCTAACTTCCAATCTGGCATCTGATAAGAGAAAGCAGTGAATGTTGGTGGTGTAGGTAGAGGTGATGGTGAAAGAGGAGAAAGTGTAGGAGGAAGAGGAGGAGGAGGAGGAGGAGGAGGAGGAGGAGGAGGAGGAGAAGGAGGAGGTGGAGGAAGTGGAGGAGGAGGCCAGATATACGTCCGCTACAAACCGCTCTACTGGCAAAGCATCCCAAACTTCGCAAGTCAACTTGCAAAGCCCTGCTGCCGCCAACAACTTCGTCCCAAGTTTGGACTTTGAATTCTCCACTGCGCACTATTAGAGTATTGTTCGGCCCGACATTAATTGCACCATTGTCCAGCTGATCGATCGAATCTAGCCGAGAATTCAGCGGCCAACATCATCTATGATCGGTATTATCATCATCATTAGAACTGATCATGTTCATCAATGAACAGAATATCACGAAATCATTATCATCAACATCGGATCATTAGTACTGATCATGTTCATCAACATCGTAAACAGAATATCACGACATCATCATATTTTCACTATCGTGAACATCCGAAGTATCATCATTATCGTCAATTTCATAGAATAGTGAATCATCTGAAGATTATGCAGTTATGCACCATCAAACAATGGATACTGACATCATCACCATGGACTCTGTCTATGTGATAATTTCTTTAAGTTATTTATGTTGATTGAATGAATACTATGCTTCCATTCTTTCAAGTTATTCATGTTATTATTATTATTAAGCTTATGGTTTTTTTTTATGTTGATCAAATGGATACTATGTTTACATTTCTAGAATGAATCAATACTGAATTATGGTAAAGTATCCATCATCATAAGAAAGATATAGAATTCAATGACTGCCTTTGTTTTAAAGATATCAGAACTATCACACCTGGAAGAATTAATCAATGGAACTTCCCACTGATCAATACTTGAAACCATTTTTGAGCAACAAGAGACACCCGCCACTTAGCAAACTGAAATTCGCAAATAATTGTCACGAGAAACCCGACCCCAGTAACTATCACCAGCTGTTACAGTCGTCCTTGCCAGAATATTGTAATTGCACTTTGCTATCTCTCCAGAGCAGGTCTCTGTTTGTTCCCAACTGAGTTGCCGTTTCTGTTTACTAACCTCAACGCGCATATTTTCATTGCTGCCTCAGTTCGACCTCACTGACCAATGAGGTTTCAGTACATGGAAACTTATATACAGATATATAATGTATACCTACAAGTTCACATGCATACAATATGTATATTCCTTCGGGTATCAACAGTGAGGTTACATAGAGTTTGCCACTACGTGCTCTGCTCGCTATATCAATATTGTCTCTAAAAGAGCAAATGTCTTGTGCGTGACATTGATGCTCTGTTACTTTTCACAAGTTTGAAATTGATTGAACTGAACAGAGCGAAATTATTTTGCACGTGAAAATGTCTTTGATAATAGTCTAGAATTCTGTGTTTTAACAAGTAACGTCTATAATTATTATTTATTGAATTGGTCTACACGAAATGTTTGTGGGTACACGTGAAAGTTTCTGTGAGAAGAGACTGGAGTTCTGTGTAATGTTCATGTTAGGAATGAGTGAATGATTGTTGACATTTCAGTAATAAACTGAAGTCAGCACTGTTTGACATAATCATCGTTGAGTGCTTTTTGTCCTCTGAATAATTTTTGAGCAATAGATTCCTATTGAAAATTATTGAAGAGAAAAAATATAAACTTTGTACATCAATACAAGTTCGAATGTTAGAGATTGTATACGGAAAGCGCTGAACATCCTTCTTATAATTTTTGATGTCTATTTGATGTCATATACGAGTAATATACAGACGTTAATAAAGTGAGTGATTGCCATGATTAATAGTAAGACAAAAACATAGATAATAATTTTATACTGGTTTTCAAAATTTGAACTAATTCACAAAATAAATCAAAATTACCTGTTCAGTGTTCATTTCTCTATCTTGATATTGGAATTCTTGATGAGAAACAAGATGTGTCTGAAACAAAAAAAATTCGAAGGTTATAAAAGATACAGGAATAACTAAAAATGTATGGAAATTGAAATCCATATGTGATACTATTAGAAAAACCTATTATTATAATTTTCTTGGAATTATTTATCTACCTTCACAAGTTTTCTGTAAATTTCATTTTTGCGGTAATACGATTTTTATTATTATCAAAAGTGAGACTTCTACACACACTAATTGTTCTTTTAAGATTGTTTCTTACTTGGAAATCTTTCTATGCTTAAATTATCTAAGATTAAGAGTATTTTTTAAATAATAAGAAAAAATAGGAATACATTGAATAAGTCTCTCAAAAATCACAGTTTCGTTTAAAATCTGGACCTACTATAGGATATGAAACCTACTAAAAAACTGGACCTTGAATTCTCATCCTACAAACAAGGCACAAGAAATATTGTCGAGTCCCCAGCCCGATCAATGATTGCTTGCCTTACACAGTCTCAAAATTTAGGACAAAGGAGTCTCCAAGGAAATCAACAATATATCTCCAAGCTTATGCCAGCCAGGCCGAGCTGGGTTGCTTGGGGGGGGGGGGGTCTCTGATAAATTACCCCCCAGCAATTCCAATTTGTATATTACAACGTGCTTTTAGAAGCAAATTATTAATTATTCCAAAGCCGATCAACATCCAGATAATATTGAGCGGATTCAATGATTTATTTTCAATATTATCTACATGAAATGTAATTTTGAGTGTAGGAATTCACAAGAGCTAAGCGAGAGAGAGGTATCTTATTATTTCATTGATAATCCTATCAATATCTATAGTTTGAATAAAACAAGTTGTCACTTGGCCTAGTGCTCAAGAACCACTCACTAGAACCGTTTTTGTCAGAAAGCGTCCGATTTCCGAACAGCTGACCATTTAATTCAATGTTAGCATTTCAGATGATCGGTCGTTTTCTGACAAAAACGGTTCTAGTGAGTGATCAGGCCAAGTGACAACTTGTTTTATTCAAACTATAGTCTCCACGTCACTCGCTAGTTGCCTTGCCATCACCTCACTATGAACAACACATTCAAGTCTGTATGATATGAAGGAGCAACTCCATTTTGTCAGAACTTCAAGTCTGAGAGCACAAACCACAAACATTTAATACATTATTATCAAAAGAGCACAGCCTCAGTTTAATAGACGTGCTCCCATTTACAAGTAGTTTATACAGTCCATGTCTTAACCTAATAAAAGCGAACAATTCCTTCAACTTGGGTCATCTTGAGACATTAAACCATGTACAATTTCTCACAATCTCGAGGAATAATGTAGGATCGAGAGGATGATAGGGGGAAGAGGAGGAGGTGGAGGGAGAAGAGAAGGAGATGGAGGAGGAGGAGAAAGCGGAGGAGGATAGAGGTAGAAGAAGAAGAATGATCAGTGGCTAGAATGTCAGTCACGCCACGACTATTCAGGAGATTGGTGTTAAAATAGAGGAAGCCAGTCGAAGTTTATCAATACATCGGCGAGACAAGTGACATTACTAGAGTTATGGCACCTATCACACTGTTTATGGCAGGTTTATGGCTGTCATAAAGTACGCCAACCCCCTTCTCCCACTCATGGGATGTGAGGAGGAAGGTTTGGATGTCATCTGATTGGATGTATTGGGGAGATGACTTCAGGTTGATTTGTAGCAGATCGCCTTGAAATGGATGATGAGTGAGGGGGATTGGAGGAATGAGGAGGAAGAAAAGCAGTAGAAAAGAGGAGGAGGAGGAAGAGGAGAAGAAGAGAAGGAGGAGTAGAGAGGAAGAGGGAAAATGTTAGGGTTCTCGGGAAAAAGATGATGCGAAGGGAGACGAAGAAATAATGATAGAAGAGGGAGAAAAGGAGAAAAATTCGAGAGTGGATAGAAGAAAATGAGAAGGAAGAAGAAGAAGAAGAAAAAGAAGAAGAAGAAGAAGAAGAAGAAGAAGAAGAAGAAGAAGAAGAAGAAGAAGAAGAAGAAGAAGAAGAAGAAGAAGAGAAGAAGAAAAAGAAGAAGAAGAAAGAAGAGAGAAAATGAAAAGGAAAAATACAGTATTTCCGGAAGAGAAAAATTCAACTTCCAGTTACTTTTTCAAGCCTATTTTTATGACCAGTTTGATTCATGGATTCCCACACAGTTAGTTGGGCTAGGTTCTTTCAAAACAATGATCATTTTATAAAATGTATGTGGAGATGAAGCATTATGATATTTTGTCAATCATTATGGTACATAATTCATTACAGTAATATTAGAAAACGATATATATAACTTGAAGAAACGATAATATTGAAGAAAATTCCTGTCATTCATTCCATTCGATTTCTGTTCATTTGAAGTGATTTATAGTTCTCATACAATTATTGTTATGAAACTAATTTAAAGTTGGATGAACAAATTGAGTTAATTGCGTACTAGAATCATAGAAAAATTAATAACTTTTGTATGAAAAGTTATAGAGCGAGCTTTGAAATGAAATGAGGCGAAACCCGACTAGACAAATCATGGATTGCAGGAAGCAGCAACCCACGTAGCAACCTAGTCGTAGCAGCAACCCTCTTAACGCAAATACAACACAACATTCAAATACATTACACACTCCAACCGCCTCCCGTGAAAATGATAATTAATCAAGACTCTCATCACGCATATTAATTGTGGGAATAATCCGCTGCACTTCCCTCTAGAGCACATTGCTATTCAGCAAGGCACCATTCAAACTTAGCATCTTTCAGAACTTTCCTCTTCTAGAGAAAACAACTTCGTATTCTCTCTCGATCTTTTACAGGGTTTCTTTGTCACTTCCTACAACTATATCTCTCTCACACATGCACTGACACTCTCTCTTATACACAAACTTACTCTTTCTCTCTCACTCTTTATCTCTCTACCTTATTACTCTGCCTCATTCATTCTCTCTCTTGATCTATGTATATCTTTCCTTCCCCAATCAATCAATCTCGCTCTCTCTTCCTCTCTTCCTATTCTTCAATAGAAAGAGAGATAGTCTTCCTCTCGTTATTATCCTTCCCCAAAAATGGATATATACAAAAATGGAATATGGACACATATTCAAACTCCGCCGTTTAATATAGATAAAAAACCATCATATTACCGTTAACAGATTGAATTTTATACCCATATATCATTGAATAAGCTTTCTTTCTTTAGTGAATCAAATATTGCAATCAATTCCATTTTCAATGACGTTAATTGTACTATACATTGTACTAAATTTAAGATGATATATGTTGTAATCTAGGTGAATTAAGATCCAATTCAATCTCTCAATTAATCAATCAAATTCCTTCTTACCTCTACGCGCTCTCTCTCTCCCTCACTATCTCTCCCTCTATCAATCAATCTCTATCTCATTTTGTCTTCCTCTCCCTTTCTCAATCCTCTCTTACTCTATCACCTAAACGCTCATTCCCTCTCTATCTATTTCTCTTCAAGCAACTCTCATTCCATGTATGTATAATATCTTTCTCTCTCAACTCACCACTCTCTCTTTCACCCTTCCCCGCTAACACGCTCTTTCACTCTCTTTCCCTCTCTCAATCTCTCTCTCCTGCTTAACTATCTAACAGATTATCTTCTCACCGAATTTGCACGCCGCTTTCAACGATTCGAGGCCGCTTATAATGCTGAAGTGATCCGACTAATCGCTCCCAGAAGAGTTGCGCTCCCGAACTTCCCACCACGTTACTTCTCCAGGGGTACTTGAACTGCTCAAATACGAACTTAGCATGCATATACAGAATTTTGATAAATCCTCTTCATATAATATCCAACTCTAAACGTTTTGCAAGAGTTTGACAAACTTGTTTTAAAGTACAGTATGTGAAACTTGCCGAACGTGTGATTTTTGGAATCAACTTGAGAAACCACTTTATCCACTTAGTTGAGATGAAGATTGTGAATAATTCAAAATTGTTGAGAGAGATACTAACTAATTATTTTATACTATTATTTAATTACTTTATCCCAGTAAACAAGTTTTTCCAATCGATTTTGGCAGAAATTTACTGCACATCCTACCAAAGACATCTCTGCAAATACAATCTTAATAAAATATCATGAGAAATAGAATTGTCTCTTATCCTAGCCATCATCTCTACCATAATATATTCTGGTATCCGTGAACGAGACTGTGGCAGCACAATAATTGGATAATTATTTATTCCTGTGCCAATTCAAAAATTGGCATGATTGTTCCTGTATTTTGAACAGTACATTCAACAGTGGAGTCATAAAAGACAAATTCAAATATGTTGTAACATTTCTCAGCTAACAAATCCAAAACGAACTAAACGACCTCATCTTATGCTAGGCGTACACCGGTTAGTCAAGACAAGACAAGACGATTAGTCATTAGCACAGTCACACGTTTAGTCACACCGATTAGTCATTGCATCGGTGTGTGCTGCTTCATAAGCAGCTATTTGAATTACTGTGACCAGAGACAATTGGAACTAGAATCCAATTAGTATCCAATTGTCTCTGCTGTGACTAAACGTGACTAATCTCGTCTTGTCTTGTCTTGTCTTGACTAACTGGTGTACGCCTAGCCTTACACGTCCTAAAAACAAGCAAACGACAAAACAAAACCGCCGTTTTTGCCACACTAAACCGAGACGTGAGCCAGAAAAAGACTACCGTAGACTTCCTGTGTTACAATAACTGAGTTTGTTTTTCCTGTCGAGACCAATGCACCCACCACCTGAGCGCCGGCAATTTCTTATATAAATGCTACTTTGCTGCCAGCGGCGTCACCGCAATTGTTTTCGAACAAAGCACTCCTGCTGGCCGCTAATCGTGTTCGCTTATTTGGAGAAGAGCTGCTTCTCGCTGCTTCTCTCAAATGAGTAGAAGAACCCATTAGTGACAACGAGAGCGCCGCCGTCTGCCATCTTCAAAACTAGTGCTCGTTCTCACGCTCACCACCAAGTTTGTGAGAGGACTCACAGACCTGCAAATTGGCAACTACTGAATCTGTGGAAATAGAACTGTTCACTCTACAAATATGTAGTGCTACAATTAGGTTCTAATGAAATAATACTTACACAGGCGAAAAATGCATACTACAGTCTGGCAACAGACAAAAGAGCCTCCAAAATAAGAACTCTACTGCGCAGAGAGAGAGCGCACGTTATGCAATGCAGCAGTTTATCTCACTCGCTCACTAGAGTAGTGGTACTATGTGATACTGTAACACTTGAGTGATACGATGCGCTAAGGTTCTTTTGTCTGTTGCCAGACTATACCAAAGAGTTTGTGATATAATATATAGATTATCTGTATAAATCTTATTGAATTTGTGGAACTCCATGATGAAATATCCTTTCAAATCCCTCCATCTCTAAAACACAACTAAACATAACATCCCATCTACATACTGAGCAGAAAAGGGGCCGAGTTGAATAGGCCTACATCACTTGAATTCTGATCACCTTCACCTAACAAGACTCTGCTTTTCGTGTCTATTAGAAAATGGCCTTCCTACACGTTGTAGTGGAATTTGAACTGCTGAATGAATATAAATGAAAATCTGCATATAATACTATAGGAATATATACTACTTTACTAGGAATTACTCTGTTATTTTGTCGAGACTCAGACAATAATATAGATGAGATATACAATAGACATTCGATATAGATCGACATACCATACATAATTATACAGAGGTGCGTATGAATTTGATTATTTTGGAACAATAGAGAACTCATAATCAATTACCTCCTATTGGAATAAAAGAAATATGAATACCATGAATTTTCCCACTTTTACTAATTTAGTTTTATTGTTATGACTGCAATAAAATACGAGTTGTTCCCAGACAGGATGCAGCGCGGATGATTATTTTTTGTTGTGCAAAATAACTGTGTATACGTTACCGTACAGTGTATACCGTACATTCTTCCTCTATTAACTTGCAAATTCAACAATAAACCAAAATGTATACCGGTACTGTGAATACATTATTGAAATCGATTTTCAATGTGATAAACAGTGAAAAAGTACAAACACCGCCCAGTGTAACACTAAAAAGTTAATCGAAGATGGTTATCGGTTTGTTAAAAAGACTTGTCCGATTACATGAGCTCGATATCAACATGAGCCTCTATGAATACACTTTCATTAGAATCATTCACACGTGAGAGATCAGATATGAGCCATCAATTCAGTTCATTGTCATCAGTTACCATCAGTCATAATGCCTCGAACAGAGGTAATGAAACATAACGTTTTTTAATCTGTAGGCTATTCTTCCAAAAATATTCACATAAAACAGTATTCACACAATAATATGGAACAAAGAAAACATAATAGTACATCGAGTAAATTCAATATTTTTCAATACATTCAAGGCCAGATATTGGATTTCCTATTGAGTTAAAATCGAGTATAATCTTATTTCTTCAATTATTATGCAAAACACAAAAAATGATCAGAAAATCTATAAGATGTCATGCACGTTTGTTAATTGAGGGCCTTCACAATAACTCCAATGCAACATAGGAAAATTTAACACAGATCAATGTAAATTTTAAGAACAAATTTGATACAAATAGAACACAATATGAACTTATATTAAACTTAACAGTTCCCAAAAACAAACGATTATTCCTTCTAAACACGAATTGCCAAAGTAGGATCTTCAACTATTGTACTTTATCATCGAGTAAGAAACCCGACAATTATTTGTATGCATTGCGTGCTAACAATTCCTAAAACAAACTGAGTATTCCATACGGCAATGAGCCTGATATATGAAGCTAGAACTAGTCTGGTGACAAAGACATACTCTGGGCTTAGTCCTCCTCGTGTTGTACGGCGACAAATCATCCCACAACAATAAGTTCTTGCAACCTTCGGGATTAACTTTTCTAAGGTGGAAGGTTCCGGAAATGAATTATCTACTGATGTATTGCTTGAAAATCGAGGAAAATTCATACTCTCAACATAAATTGTTTCCATATTCCATAATGTTCTTGAATATGTTAAGTTTCAATATTTTGATTTAATTTTCTGCATTCATTCAAAAGTTAATTTATGAGTTTTGATTATTATGAGTTATTCTCGCGCCCGTGGCGAAGCGTGGTATACTTAACCGGTCATCGCCGAGTATATTTCCTATAGGACATATACCCGGCGATGACCGGTTAAGTATACCACGCTTCGCCACGGTCTCGCGTTTACTTGTGCAATTAGATTGAGGAGAAAGACATGGAGAATAGTCAAGGTAGAAAACAAATTTCAACGTTGTAGAGATATCTATCTAAGCCTGACTTCGCCTAATGAAGAATTAATTTTCATTTCAATCGTGAATGAGACAAGCAGGATTTTGACTGGATAACTTTGAAATTTCATAGCAATAACGGGACTGTTTTAAAGATTACGGGACCTGTTTAACGGGAAGATTGAAAAGTTCTGCAATACAGGAGACGTGAATATAACGGCAGTTATGAGCAAAATTCATTTGTCTAGTATAATACTAGTATACCTGTTTTTCCTTTAATGCAAAACTTCTTAATTCTTGTGAAATAGACCCCTGATCAAAGTATGGTTCTCGTGAAAACCCTGACCTCAAATTAGTATGTCAATTGATTGAAGATTTAGTAACTCAATGGAAAAGATAGAATAACGCCTAGTTACTTCATTAGAAACACATGGGGTCTTATAAGAATTAATTCATAATAATTCAAGATATCGTTTAATCTCATGGAGCATTTCACTGCTATTCTATTATTGATGCAAAACTGTATCGATTACAACTTGTATCATAATTATCATGATTATATCAATCTTCAAGTGATATTACCAAACAACAATGCTTCTGTTGAACTTGTATTAAATCCAGTAACAATCTGGAAATAACAAAGCTACAACATCTATTCGAGAATAATATGAAAGATTTATGTAACAGTTCCAAATTCACGATACGAGTCACCGCTACTGAACATGAATGAAAGATGATTTACTCAGTTGTAGTCCAAGAGGACGTTGACTTTTTATTCCATCCCTTACAACAGAGAGAATAGGAATGCGGACTTGAAAACGTTATTAGCCAAGTTTTACTATGAGAGGCCACAGCGTAGTAGCTCTCGGGGAGGAACAAGGACTGTAGAATGGAGGGAGAATAAGAACTGCAGATGGAGTGGAACTGTCTTTGTTTCGAATTCGAGTCCAAATACTGCTCCACGACTCGATTCGATAACTTAATTGATTTCCGGCCCAGTTGACTCTGACGAAGGCCTCCGATCTGAAACGAATTTCCTGATGTAACCGTTACGAGATGTCTCTCGAAAACGTCATTGGGATGGACTACTACTACACTTCATCGAAACAAGTCCTGTTCAAGTGCATTATTGGTATATTTAAATCATTTCAATGTTTTAATTTATTGAGTCATCTATTCGGTCAATTGTATTAATGTCACTCGATAGCCCAAATATTGAGTTTGATCTCAAATATACAAAGAATGACAGACGAAATGGGAATCGAACCATGAACTTAGAGCAGAAATAGCAGTCTTCTTTGACTCATAACTTGCGAAATTCATTGAACAATCAGCCACATTTTCAACTGACATAATCTGTGATCCAAGCATGAATATTTTGTAAGCTATTAAGCAGTCTTAGTAGATTTTGCAGGTCAACAAAAACTAGTAACTCCATTATTGCTACCACCTCCCTGATAATCTAGCTCGATTACGATTACGATTGCCACTGATTACGTTAAGAAAATTAACGCAGTACAAAAACACAGCTGCAAGCTGCTACCATTTGTAAGAAGAAACAGACTTTTAGCAAGTTAAACGACTCCGAAATGAATTCAACATTTGATAATCTGAAACTCGTTGCGAGTCCTAGCGCGTCCTAGCGCTCCTCTTTCAAAGTATCGCTTTGCTGTACTTCTTAGCGCCCTTTTTCCTCTACAAATGAGATCCACGTCTCAATTATTCAGCCTTCTCTCGCGTAAAGAAGCTGGCTAACCTAATTGCAAAAACGAGTGAAGGGGCGAGTTCCCCCTCTCTCGAAAGAGGGAGTTTCCTTCCTTCCCATATTCGAATTATAAAGAGAACAGGTGAACATGTAGTAAGAAGTTAGGGAGAAGTGGGGGGAAGGAAAGTGAAGAACAAAATTGCAGACTTGGGGTAAGAGAAGTTCTTCCCGGTCGTTTTAACCTCATTGAATGGCACTCTTCACGCTCAACTATGGCTCAAATGAAAGTTTACACGTATGCTGTTAAGTTACGCTTTACGGTAGCCTGAAAGGGAACTGAAACTTCGTTTCAAAGCCAAGGCTTGATGTGTTTTCTCTTATTGTTGAAGATGAAAAAAAAACAACAGATAATAGCTTTCCGTGACAAACCTATGCAAAAACAAGCAATTTAAGTTAAATTTCAGTTCAAGTTTTTAATTAGAACTTTTGTGACAGTACACGCAAAAATGGATGCTTCCCATTACGGAAGCTTGTAATTAAAGCAGGTACTGATGATTCAAGCAAGAGATAGTTTTTGTTCAATTATTATTCTGGTCAGAATGGAAATTGAAATTATAAAATTATACTAGTGAATCTTTATAAGTAATTAATTATAAGAGAACTTTAAGTAACGACTAGCGATGTCATTATGAATAATAACGTAGTAAACCCGAATCACTTTCGGAATAAAATTTCTAGTCTGTTATATACTAATCGATGGACGTCTTTGAGATATCAACCTGTTTTATTATTCTCATTAGTAGTGGCGAAGCGTGGTATACTTATTTGGTCATCGCCGGGTATATTTCCTATAGGAATGTACCCGGCGATGACCAAATAAGTATACCACGCTTCGCCACGGCTTATTAGTCTTATTCCTTGCAAAAGACTCCGAAAACAAATTTCGGTGCTCCATAAATGGTCACCAGACCAGAGAGTTCTCTATCTGAAAACCGTCTTTTAACCCACAGTTCTGGTTTCAGATAAAGTCATCACATTGTAGGCTACATTAAGCCAGTGAAAAAGGTTGTTTTATTTTTAATGGGTGTGATTTATTGTTAGAAAAGATAGGATTGGATGAGAAAAATGCACTGGATATTTGTTACACCCGAAAAATGTATAAAGATTATTAATTAGGAGATTCACTGATAATTGGACTGTTTACAACTGAATCTCCTCAAAAAAAAAACGATTGAAACATTGACAAAATCATATCATCAAGGATAAGTTGGCCATTTATTTGCATAGATTCACACCTTAGTAATCCCATCATTCAGTAAAGACATACTCTTTACTCTTACTAAGTCTCTTCTCTGTGGTAAAGATCAATTACACTTGATCAATTGACCTTATATCAACATAAACTGTTTTCTTGAAAGGTAGAAAAGTTGAAAGGTAGTTAAACTGATAATTAAATAGTATCCATGTTCTTTCTATTTTATCCTTTCTATTTTTCTAATTTATTGAGGAAAATGATTATAAATAATGGGAAAATACAGTAAAAAATTAAACAAAGTTGGATACTCGTCTCTAAGTCATGAAAGTCAGCAAGTTGATGTCTAGATAATGTAGTGACAGCTACAGTTTTTTCATTCACACAGCAGTTAGCACGCCACTGCTAATCGTGACAGTTCGTCGACTAGCAAAACTGCAATAAAAGTTGGCAGACGTTTTAATTAAAGAGATGACAGGTCACTTCAGACCTTCTCGAGGACTGTGAGCTTAGAACAGAAAATGCAAGCTTGGCTTGGCTATGAAATTGAGACTTTTCAAAAAGGGGTGTGCGCAATCTTGAAGAGAAAAAGTTGATTTATAATTGTCTCATTATTCCACCTTTCATATTTATTTACCATCATTTCACCATTGTATCACAATTATTTCACATTTAACTACGGATAAGCTTCACAACATCTCTTGAATAAAGTGTAAATTTCATAAAAAGTAGATTATTTTTTGTATTGTATCATCAGTGGAAGAAATATTGATTGGAAAGGTGATCCTTGTTCATAAGATTGTCTGTATCTTTGCATCTTCAGGTACACGATTCATCATATTAAATAACTAGCACATAGTCCATTCTCTCACTTGACAAAAATTTCAAATGATAATTCAATTCACAACTCATCACAAATTTCCACATGGTGCTAGAAAGGAACTAAAGGGAACTACGAGTTATCAATCCACAAATTATGAAAAATTGATATTGAAGCAAAAAAAGAGAGAAAAACACCAGAAATATTATAGTTCATGTGTATTGTGTATTCATGACATCATACAATGGCACATAAAGTACTGAAACGTTCCAACTACAAGGATACAATAATTATAATAATAATCAATTGAACGAATGCCAATCAAACCCAATCGCCGTTAAATGATGTCATCTAACAGTGCTTTCAATGGAGATATCGTTGTGTTAGTGTGTTATCAGATGATTCAATTTTTACGGCTGTTAATCAACTGTTTTACAATTGACCATACATTGTTAATGATCTAAAGTTTCAAAAAGCTTATGTGGGCATCATCCCTAGCAAAAAAACACAGATATATTTCATGATTTGATTGGCTATAATAATTGTTATTGTTTAAATATTATTTCTCATTACCAGTAGAAAAATAAAAAAGGAGCAAGCTCTATACATTAAGAATACTGAATCGGAGTCGCAATTTTAGATTTATAAGCCAGATACGAATCTATTGACATCTGAATAGATGAAATATTATAAATAAAATTCTTCTCGTGATGAGATAACAGAGCCAATTTAACTTTCCATATTTCAGACAAAATCATACCCTCCATATTGTGTAATCTTTTCATGATAAGAGATCAGACACAATTCAACTTTTCATATCTCATTCAAAATCATACCCTCGATATTGTATTCTCTGTCAATAAACGTATCGTTTACTGCCACCTGTACGTGAGCCGTTATTGTTGAAGTTCAATACCACCAAACAATACAATATTTTGACAGATCAATAAGAGCAGACAGAACAGACCCATTTATAAATGGAATCCGTTTTTTCGGTATTGAACACACTCAGAAGTGAAACCCGAAAAAAGCGCTCCATTGCGCCGCGGTAATGGAACAATCTGTTGAGCTTTTAATCCAGAAATACGACATGCCTTTGAATGGAGGCATGAAATGAATGAGCCAAAGCTTATATATGTGAGACCGCGAATGGGGGCCGCATTGACTATTCGTTACATGTATGTAATGTGTGAGTTTTTGTTTGCCAGCAGGAATTGTTGAGGGGAAAATCGTTTAACGCTTTATTCTTTACAGCGCAAGTTTAAAATTGGTAACTCCCATTCCACGATATTTTGAGGTTAGGTTTGGAAATAGTTAGTTGTATAAACCAGTAATGATGTATTGATCGTATATTCCACTATTGGTTCCTCTTCCACTTCACCACCGACATAATGATTGTATATGAAATACTGATGGTATATTAGTACAGTGTACAGCTTATGAGGTAGAATCACAATCATAATTCAATGTCCATTGGATAATCATAATGGAATGTACCATTCCAATAACTTCAAAAACCTTACTTTTAGGCATCTCAATTCATTTTACCAGGCTTATGTTTAAACACTTAAAAGCTTGAATAAGCTCGACATGCATTGGATGATCGAATATTTCAGCTTGTGAGGTAGAATCACAATCATAATATTCAATGTCCATTGAATAATCATTTAATTGTCCATGTCCATTGTCCAAAGTCCATTGAATACCATTTTCTGAATGAGGTTGCATAGAATTCACAATATCATCACTACCTAATACATCAGTCATCAATATCACAACCGTGATACACCAGTAATACATGATTGATGCATCAGTAATACATTAGTATAGGTATTGGGTTAAACAAATGTCTGCGTCTACCTGATACCAGATACCTGGTATTAAAAAAACGTGATATCAATAAATCATTTTATCAAATAATTTACATAAAAGAGTACAACAGGCTTATGCCCAAGACTGTTCCTGTTCCAATTTATACAACTAGTTCAAATTCTATATCTGCATCTATAGATAACTGGTATTGAGTCTATAGTTCCATAGACTTAAGTCTATTAAGTCTATATTCAGAATGCAAATAAACTTGATATGCCCACCATATTCCGAATTTCAGTTGGATGGAGACAACCCTGCTACAACTACCATTTCCTAATTCAGAAGGCAGTCTGCCTCTCTCCAGCAATACCGTGATTTGATTTGGATTGAAGGCGGACATTTGCCTACGTCAGCAAAAGTGCAGAACACCGGAAAACGTGACCCGGCCGGTGTGTCATCGCATTGTGCCCGCTCTCATCTTGTGCATTTGCATTCAATTTGGTCCCATATCGAACCATGTGCTATGTCTCACGTTATTCTATCCACCATTTCAGCACTTCAAGCTGATTAGCTGTTGTGTTCTCTGTATTGACGCACACGTGTAGTACAAGCCAAGTTATAACAGAGTAACGAAATTCTCCTATACCCTGTATTTCTCTCAGAGTAGGTTGAAAATGGGAAGTCTGGCACATTATCAAGGTCACCCCCCTCTACCTCCCATCCCCTAATTCTCTAACACCCTCTAACCCCTCTCCCCCCAAATCTCTTCCACCCCTCTTCCACCCTTTCAAGGTTACACCAAATGACATAATAATCCCCCACCCTTTCAAGGTCATACCAAATGACGTCATACCTCTCAAAAAATATATGAAAGAATAAAAAATAAATAGAAAAAATAATAAAAATAGGGGGGGGGGAATAAAAAAATCATTCTAATTTTTTTTAGTTGATTTTAATTTTTTTCATTTATTTTATTTTTATCATTAATTTTTTTTTTTGAGGGGTTATGACAACATTTGGAACGACCTTGAAAGAGGGGGATATGACGTCTTTTGGTGTGACCTTGAAAGGGGGAAGAGGGAGAGGGGGTTAAGAGGTTGTAGAGGGCGGGTAGAGGGAGAGAAGTAGGGTGTTAGACCTTGAAAATGTGCCAGACTTCCCATTTCTAACCTACTGTACTTCCCAGAAATCCACTCTACTTCTCCCGTAGAGAAAGAGTGGCTGAAATTGGGAGTTTGCTCTTATACAGCGTCCTCTCTTTACCTCTCCTATACCTCTTCAGTACCTCTCCTGTCTCTCTCTTATACCTCTCCTGTAAATCTCCTGGATCTCTCCCCGAGAGTGTTGTGCCTAAAATTCGGAGTTCAGTGTTCATGCTCTGATTGCCATAGCGATGATTTGACATCGAGGACCTCTGTTTTTTTTCATCGAGTTTAATCCACTTTACATCCAACTACTGCATGTTTTTATCCACTTTTCGCTCATGAAATAGCGTTGGTCGAGTTTCCTGTTTATTTGGTAGCTTGGTCGTAGCATTTGAATTTTGTTCTCAAACTGAAATGCTGCGTGAATTCTTTGTACGAGTAATTCGTAGCATACAATTTCGTTTTTCATTGAATTACACTTGAAAAATTTTCATCCTTTATTTCAACACATTTTTTGAATTGATAGTATTTGTGTAATGGTTATAATATTTCATGCATGATCATGGTACTCAAGAAACATTTCTCTGAAGCATGAGAGTGGCCCGAGAAAATTACCTTTAGTTCAACTGGGCTCGAACCAGATTTTTCAGTCTGATAGCCTTTGGCTTTTTAGACTAGCGATACAAATAGAAAAATGAATATCAATATTATTTTATATTGAACGATATTGTTCATAGCCTAAATGTTTTAGGCTAAAAAAAGGCTCGAAATTTGAATCTACAACTTGTATCGTCAACTTCTAAATGCTTCTTCAAAGATAATTGAAATGAAAAAACACACTGATTTTGTCAATTCTACACTTTAATTTCAGGTACATGGACCATGGTATAATAACCTCCTAAAAGATTTCTTCCTAAACAAATTTCTATCAATTCACAGATTTCCTGTGAATGTTTAAACTACTTAATGCAAATTTCTAAATAGTATTCTAGAAATGTTCATGAATCTCCAATTCTACTCCAATTAAATATAAGTTGATATTAGTAACAGTAATATTGCAGCAACAGAAACATTTACAAGAGCTCATCAAACCTTCTAGTTTTTCAAGGTTACCGAAATCCCTAATCCCCTGACAGCTGTTTAGTTGTAAGAGGCGAAATCAGCCCCAAATCGTTTCTCAAGTTTTCTCAATACCTCAAACCCTTTCACCAGCACCAAAGTCCTACGCTATGAAGCAGCATGGCTGTGAAAGTTGGAACGAGTATATCAGCAGCGAGCAAGTTTGTAATGGGGATTGAAATAAGCCTTCCTTGAAAACTGCTGACGGTGCGAAAGCCTGTCATCACACACAAAGGTGATATGAGTGGTTATTAATTGATTCAATTTGAATCATCCAGTTTTGCATTAGGTGCACGTCACACTTGAAAACTTAATTATGATTTTCGTGTGACGCGGTGTATGAAGAGCTATTCAAAGACTTATTTACATGATTGTAAACTTCAAACTACACAAGAACATGTTTTACCATGATAATTAAATCAGACAGATTCAATAAGAGAAAAATTTTCTCTATGAAAATAAAAGAATAGGGTTAGGATTCACTATTACTTGAGAAAACAAGATATTAGTTTGGTTTGAAAATCAACCACATAAATGTTGAATAAAATAAATATTTATTAGAGACGCCCAGGTTGAAAGGTTTAAGAAGATTATCATGATTTTCGTGTAGAGAAATGATGGAATGAGAGCTATTTTTATTGATTTGAAGACTTATTTACCTGAGTGATAAACTACACAGGAAAATTTATAGACTCGTCTTGAATACTTCCATTACTGAAGAAAACAAGATATCAGTTTAGTTTATTAATACTGTACATTTTTCATCTGTAATATTCTTATTCCTATTCTTATACTGTACTTGTATTTTAATATTTTAAGAATAGATGCGAATGTTAGGGATGGAATGGAAGGCTTTGTGTCAAATCATATCATGGAGTAATACGATTGGCTGGCTCGGAATATGGATGTCATTCAACGAAATGGCGGACGCCGGCTCTGATTGGCTGTTGGCTGAGACCGGTTGTCCAATAGTAACCAGGGGAGGAGCTAAGCGATGGATTTGAAATGTGGGAAAAGATGGCAGAACATTGACAAATTTCTAAAATCGACGTGAGTTGTTGAGATGAATACACATTTCAAATTGAATTAAGAACAATAATCAAGACATGAATTGTAACGAGACCATTTTGGAAGTGGAATGGGAAACAAAGGAGAGAGATAACATTTTTAACTTATAAACTTCTAGTTTTTTATGTACATGAATTTTTTATCTCTTTGCTTGTGCACCTAAAGTGACAATGAATTACTGTACCTCATTAGCCTACAGCTTTTAACAATGATGGTAAAGATGCTTTATCCACTATTATGCAATCATATTAAAATTGTGTGGAGCATGAGCTCTTGCACACTTTTAACATGATGTATAGCTGTAATAAGATAATTCACACTCTTTGATATTCACAGTGCAAGAAATATTGTATACTTTAAATAGGTTGTAATGACAATAATTCATTTCCAGTCCAAATACCATAGCATCAGGCAATAAACACAAATGTACTAATGGAGTTAAGTAAGTTCCATACATATCGTACTTGTGATAGTTTACATGATTAAAATTCAAACCTCATCATCACAAACTGTGTAGTAAATTTTTTAGTTTACATTAAATTTTTTTAAGAATTAATCCTTGTCATCACAAATATTACATTTCTTCTCTCAAACTCATTTCATTTTATCACTTCTTTTCTCTTCCGAGTATTCAATTCATAATTGTAGAGTAACTTTTGTCAATTACATAAAAGTTAAATCAACTTTGTTGTTAATCACGTAGACAAGGTTAATGAATTTGTACTCTTTACATACCTTGTTACGTAGGTTAATTGATTTAATATCTTTTTGATGTTGCCAAACTCCTATCAAGACCCAGCGAAAAAGAAAAATCAATCAATCTTGGAAACCTTTTTCAACTTCTTCTTAAATATGTATCTCTATGCCAATTTGTCAATGTATGGTAGGAGAGATTATACAAATTAATGAGTCTTGAAAAACTGTTCCTACTCTGTAAACTGTTTCTAAATCAAACCACGCAGGAAACTCTCGACCGTGGTTTGTTTGGAGGTTAGGCCATCTAATCAGGAAAGCGTTACTTTCAAGCGATGCCACTCCAACTAAAACCTTCGATCAAAAAGCAAGCAAGCAAGCATCGGCACTGTTTGACGAACGCCTCACAAAGGCGGCTCTAAAATAGCCCAAGAGTGTCAACCTCCATTAGTGACCGTGTAAACAATTCAACTCTCTCCTCTCTTCAGTTCCTACTTCTCCTTTCTCTCTCCCTCTCAATTTCATACACTCTTAGGTTATGTGTAAGAGAGGGCAGGCTGCGCCCTAACTTCGCTTTCCCAGCTAACAAATAGAGGTAACGAATAAATTCTATTTTATACTCATTTTGTCCATTACTTACTCTTCATGAAATCTAAGATCTGACAATTTTTTCAATTTCCATTGTGTCTATTTCTATAGTGTGTGGCCATTTTTCTCTATTTATTTCATCTCTCATCGTCTTTTCAACTGTGTCTGAAGAAGTTTGTGAATGACGAAGTTCTCCATCAAATTCCATTATTTATAAAAAAATAAGGTTGAAAGATGCTTCTCTTGTGACATTTTCAAACGTACCTCATTAGTGTGTGGGTACCCAACAAGTCAGCTGTTCAATCCGAAGTTAACGTGGAGTTTGATGAATAATTTGATCGTGTATAACTTCCATTGGACTATAACCTACTCCATCGTTTACAAAAATTGATTATTTATAAAATTATTTGATCATGTTCTTATTACAATCTTATCTATTACATGTTCTTATATACATTCTCTGTATATTATTTTCACAAACTGGAAGTCAATAGCTAGCTGACAGAAGCTGACATAGCTAGTCAGACTGAAGAGTAAAGAGAAGTAGCAAAAGGGGAAGAACTGGAGGATGAAATTGAGAGAGATAATGGAAAGGTGAAAGATAGAGTTGCCAAGCAGAAAAAACAAAGGTGGTGAAGAATATGGAGATAGAAAATATTTAGGAGAAACTATAAGATGGTGGTGGCTTGGTGAAAGGGGAAGCTGGGCTGAAGAATGAGAGGAGGAGGGGCGGATGAGAAGAAGAAAGGGTAAGATTAGCAAGTAGAGAAGACATTAAGAGGAGAAGATCATAGAAAAGAGATGAATATAAAGAGAAATGAGAGGATGAAGGTGAACAACTGTTTTACCATAGACTAACTAAGGAATCAACCAAATAATAGATTAACAATAACAGAGATTCAGATAACCTGTGGTTTTACATGAGAATATGATGATTTAGAAGAGAGAAGAATATAGTGATAAGAGACCGAGAAAAGAGGGAAAATATTGTGATGAGGAAAGTGGAGAGACTGAATCGTGAAAGTTTAGAAACAAGATAAGGTCTAAGGGAAACCAATTGGAGGAATACAGAAAACAAAGAAATGAAAAGTGAGAAGAAATGAGGAGAGAAAAGTGAGAGGAAAGAGAGAAAGATACAAGAACTGCACTACAATTCCCAGTGCTGGAGGACATCTGAAGTAACCGGAGAAAGAACAAAATGACAGTGATGGATCGGAGAGAGGTCGAATTATTCGTGGGAGTAGTTGAGGGGAGAAAAGGGTCAATAAGGGGGGGGGTGGAGGGGTTCAGGGTCCGAGTAGCCACGAACAATCAGAGTTCAAGAGTCGGCAAAGCAAACTTTGTTCTGAGTGTTCGCATCTGGAAATTCAGCTAGCAAAAGTTTGAGTAGGCCTACATTGGTTTGCCACTGTTACATGCTTTATAGCACAGTGATGGTCATGAAAGTGGTAACATATTATTATTATTATTGCTTTTTCAGATTTATTTCACATGAAATGAAATCATCTTCTGATCACTGGTCATCTTATCATTTTCTTTTGTTCTTGGATGAGTTCTTATCAATCACAATTGCATATTTAATTGAATTTTTCCTTTAAAATGAAGATAGAAAAAAATTATTTATTTACCGACAGATGTTTTGTAGGAATCTTTCTGACAGACCGCTTGCCCCAATATATCAATAATTCGATATTATTACTAAATGATGCTTGATACTATACTATAATATTATAGTTTACTAGTAGCTACTACTACTAGATACTTACTAGCTTATTACAGGCCTACTCATCTGCTCGATCCTATCAATATCGTGTCAATGTATCGATGCAATATCATTATAATTGTCGAAGAACAATTATTAAAAAAAAAAACTTAAAATTTAATATTGATGGTGTAATAAAACTAAATCACCACTTGTAATGCTGCAATGAATAGGAATACCAGGAGTCTTTAGGAGAACGTTCTATGGATGGACACTCTACCATTACGCTTCTAATGGATAGAAATGAGTTAAGGCCAAATATAATAATTAAAATGCAAAGTGACTCACTCATTTGTTGAAGTTGAGACGTTGAAGATAGTTTTCAATCCGGCTGAGGAGAGAGAAACAAATTATTAGATCTCAAAAAAACTATATAGTTTAAGTATAACAAAGCTTTGAAATGAAATGAATTTATGATGAGTTGAAGAACTAGTATTGATTATTGATGTAATGAGTAATATATTATTCATTATAGCTAACAGACGGATTGTGCGACTATAATATGAGACGAAAATACTATTTGTTTAGCTTACCTAATACTGCGATCTAGTCTGAATATTTTGAAAATACTGTGATTCAAAATAATAAAAATTAGTTGATCAATGGATGATTATTCTCAATACATGACTGGTTCATTGAATGCAATGAGAATAGGAATATAATTGGATCGGGCATGAAGTGATTTAACTCTCCTCAGCATTGATTAAAAATTTCCATTAAAAATGAATGTAATAGAAATACATTTCATGACACAATAAACCAGTAGACCATGTAATCAGATTGCTAGAGAGAAATGAATAGCTAAGTCACTCTTCAACAGAGAATTCAATTTAATAAACCGTAGCGTAGGTACGAAACCCTGGAATGGGTAGCTATAAAACCTGTTTATTTGTGACAATTCATAAGTCACCCACCAGGAGACAATTTCTAGGTGTGAATTACAGCAGCCTATTTGTAGCTGACGAAATTTGATTGCAATTTTGAGAGATTATTTTCGCGAAATTGCACTGAGATTGTGCAGAATTATTGCACTGTCAGCATGTAAGCCGAGTCGTTCAATTTCTATGGAGTGAGTGGGGGAGTAGAAAAGCCATTTAAAAGAAGAGAAGAAGGGTGAGAAGTGGGAGAAATCACGAGGGAGAAGAAGTAGAAGAAGAGAAGAAGGAGAAGACGAAAAAGACGAAGATGATGAAGAAAAGGAAGAAGGAGAAGGAGAAGAGGAAAAAGAAGGAGAAGGAGAAGAGGAGGAAGAAGAAAAGAAGAAGAAGGAGAAGAAGAAGAAGAAGAAGAAGAAGAAGAAGAAGAAGAAGGAGAAGAAGGAGAAGAAGGAGAAGGAAGAGAAGAAGAAAATAAGTAGAAGAGGAAGCGAATGGAGAAGGGACAGAGAAAAAGAGAGAAGAAGAGAAGGGAGGATAAAAAACCATAGAAAAGTAGTAATAATCAGAAAACGAAGGAACATGAGAAGAGGAAGTGGAAGTGGAATATAAACATAAGAAAAGGGAAGATAAGAGTGGATGAAGATGAGAAGGTAGAGAGGATAAGGAAAATAAGAATGAAAGAGGTGGAAGAGTGAAGAGAAGGAGTAGCAAGTAAGGAGAAAATGGGTTGAAAATAAAATTAAAATGAATGCTGGTGATAGGAGGAAGAGCAGAAGAAGGAAGAGGAGAAATAGAAGATAATATAGAAGGATATGAAGGAGGAGAAAGAGAAAAGGGTGTGAATAAAGAAGAGGAAGACAGTGCAGAAATAAGAAAGAAGGGGATGAAGCACGTTATAGATGAAGATTGGAGAAAGGGAAGAACAAGGAAGAAGGAGAAGGAAAAAAATTGGAGAATTAGGAGAAAGAAGAATAGGATGGGGAGGATGGGATTAAGAGAAAAGGGTATGAAGGATAAAGGCAATACATCCTCTTTTGTGAGGAAAAGAAATGAAAAAAAGAAAGACGAAAAAGATAAGATACATAAAGAAGGAGATGAAGAAGAACAAGGTGCTCATGAATGGAGAAGAAGAAGGAGATTATGATGGAGAATGATACGAAGAAGAGAGAGGAACATATGAAAGAACACACATAAAGACAATAGAGCGACAACAATATTTTGTGTTGATTAAAGGGATTTATTTCTAGTTTGAAATACAGCGTAATACACACACACACACACACATGGAAAGAGGAAAACGTTTTAGTTGGGAGCATGTAACAAACTCAGTGGGCACTTAATAAGGAGCGTCCCTTTGCTTATGACGCCCTAAACCATCTGAGAATATAATAGAAGCAGAGGAGATAACAGTAGGGAGGAGAAGGGAAGAGAAGACAAGAGTAGGCAATAGAATGATGCTTTATGAATGAATGGAGAAGATGAAAGAGTGAAAGAATGAGGATAGGGAGATTTTTCTATCGTATGGATAAGGATAAGGAGATAAAGGAAGGATAAGAAAGGATGTAAAAAAGGATAAGAAGAAGGAGGGAGAAGGAGAATGAGAAGATGGAAAATGTAGAATACAGCGAGAAGGAAGAGAAGTGAGAAGAGTCAGAGAATAAGAAGAAACAAGAGAAATTGGAAGAGAACATTGAAGATAGATGAATAATTCGAATAGGAGAAGCAAAGAATTGAAGGATGAGGAAGTTAAAGAATTGAAGAGTATGGGGGCAGAGAGAAAAGAAGAAGAGAAGAGAAGAAAGGATGAGAGAAAAATAAAAATGTAAAAGAAATAATATTATCTTAAATAAAAGTTTTGAAAAAGTGGCAGTAAAAGAAGGCGAATAATTTACCAGCCGTGAGCAATTCTATTCGATTCTATCTCTACTTGTCTACAATGTAATCAAGGTTCATCGTAGTATTAATCTGGAAAATCCGTACAAAAATCATTCCTTCTCTGATATAAACAGAACTTTCTCATGAAATAATAAACAGTGAGAGGGAATCTCAGTGAGCACGTGCAAACCAGAAGACTTCTCTGAGGACATTGTAAATTGGGTCATGGTGAGGGGGGGGATGTTGTCTCCAGGGGCTACGTCTACACACTGCGTCGAGATTGAAGACAGGCCAACAAGATTAAATAGTGACGTCACTAAGTTTCTTTAGTTAGCTCTTTTCAACTCTACTTTATCTTTGGTGTGAGTTCTCACTCGAGCCCCAACACACAATCAATGATACTGTGCACGAGTAAACCAATCATAAGGTTTTTGAAAGTTTCTTATGTGACCAATTTTTTTAAAAATGGGAAATGATTGAGGTTGAAAGGGTTCATGCATCACAATAATTATAATATAACGATATTGAAGTTTTTAGAACAAATTATTCATTTTTCCCAATGCCGCACGAATTCACGCATCATCAACAACGAGTTCCTCCTGAGAATATTCCCCAAACATAGTGATCAATAATATTGGTACAGGGATTTCGAAGCATAGACAATACTCGAATTGACAGATAAAGTGACATTTTTACAACTTAATTTGATTAGCAACGAGAAGATCCATTTCGTTTCATCATTTAAACTTGAAATAACTACAGAACAAGAGCATAAAGTGATGTAATTATTTGCTGTAATGTAAGTAATTGAAACGATAAATTTAACGATAGATAGAATCGAATAAAATTTCAAGAGAAAAACAAAGAGATCCGCACAAAAGACACGGATAATTTTTCTCTAATCCAACTAGGACATAAATAGAAGATAAATTCGATGACTGAATCAAATAAAACCTCAATAGAACAACAATTCCAATGGAACAATAAAGCATCTTGATGAAGCTGCTACAGTACAACCAAAGTACACGAAAATATTATGACGTTATCATAATAAAATTCCAATAAAAAGAATTGATCACGATATCAAACCAAACTTATTGCAATAAAAGAACAAACAGATTGCTCATCTCAAGTGATAGCCAGTCATCAAAACTTGAATTTCTTCGACCGTAAAATACCGGTCCTAAAGATAAAGTTTGAAGATTTTGTCCGCTTTAACCCAGTGTCTCAGGGGAATCTTTTCGCCGCGCTGAGAATAACTTATTTCTCTGTTAAATTTAAAATCTTCGCCTTTTTCAAACAACCGGTTAGGTTGCGAACGAACGAAACTTTTTAGTAGTCTTTCAAATTTCATGCTAATGCAGATATGAAGTAGATGGAATGAAAAACTTTGTCAGTAAACTTTTCCGCCGCCATTGTGCAAGATGAAAATTCGTTTTTCCGCGCATCTTTTCTTTGCCGCATAACTATCAGAATTCTTTCGGGAAAGCGCCCGACTAAAAAGTAAGCCGAATAGTTATGAGTTTTCCTCCCAACAATAGTCTGCCAGGAAAGTCTCCTGATTGAATAAGGATGTTACATGTTTGCAAGGCTAATAGTGTCATTCAACTTTGCTACTGCAGTGCTTTCATGAAATTGCAGCACTATTAATCCTGTACAATATTTAACTATCAATTCAAGATTTTAATTCAAGGCTGTTGAATGTTGTTCTATTTGGTAGCATTGGTAGCATAAAACTATCCCTATAATATCATTCAATTTGATAACGATATTATCAACGAATTTATTAAGTATGTGGAAGTTCATTGTAGAAATTTACAATTGTATTTTTTCCACACCTCATATTGCAATCTAGTCTAAGAAGACTGATGAGCAATTGTTTTCCAATCTACTATACTTCAAATTGATAAGTTCAGCAGCTCTCACTAGGACTAGTACTTTCAAATACTAACAAAATATTGTGAATGCTAATAATATCAGCAATGCTAATCTACAATAATTGTTGGATACTTTACAATCACTTTGCACAATTGCTTGAAATTTTCAATGGAGTCGTAGAAATGTGATCAAATCGCTCCTTCAACTATAAAAAGTTATCTCTATTCTCATTACTTATCCTAGTGGAAATATAACGTTAAAAGTAATGTTAATGTATCAGTGAAATGGTACAAATGTGATTAAATTTTCCCTGTTACTTTAAAATTGTTTTCTTCATTTTCTCAATTTATTCTGGTGAGAATATATTATACTAATGTGGAAAATTGTTACTTCATTTTTTATAATAAAACCACCTACATTTCCATTGAAAGTGTCTTTTTCTACACTCACACACAAACATGTTCTCCACAGGTACCTTACAAACATTTCTCTCAGTTCGTTGATGATAATCTTATCAGAAGCAGTCAGTATGATACAAATGGCAGAGGTACTAACGAGCGCGAAAATTCAGATCTTAAAGAGAGAGAGTGAGAGCGGTTTTAAGCGAATTTGAACAACGGAAGGTGGCGATGCAATGGCATTTCGCACATAACAATCTCAACTCTCAATTACAGTTGTTATCTCCCACTCCATACCCGCTTTAAATTGCTAGATCGCACAATTTGCACTCAGATGAGAGGAAGAAGTGGGAGCAAAAATAAGTTGCATTTGGGATAGAAGGAACAAGAAAAAAGGGGGGGAGAGAAGATTGGGTGTACAAGAGGAGGAAAGTGAAAGATACTGTCGAGGAGGAGGAGAAGGGGTAGGAGGAGAAGGAGAAAGAGAAGGAGAAGGAGGAGGAGGAGAGGAGAAGGAGGAGAAGAAAGAGGAGGAGAAGGAGGAGAAGAAGAAGGAGGAGGAGGAGAAGGAGGAGGAGGAGGAGGAGAAGGAGGAGGAGGAGGAGGAGGAGAAAGAGGAGGAGAGGGAGGAGAAGGAAGAGGAGGAGAAGGAGGAGGAGAGGAGGAGGAGGAGGAGAAGGAGGAGAAGAAGGAGGAGGAGGAGGAGGAAGAGGAGGAGGAGGAGGAGGAGGAGGAGGAGAAGAAAGAGGAGGAGAAGGAGGAGGAGGAGAGGAGGAGGAGGACAAGGAGAAGGAGGAGTAAAATAAAGAGGAGAAGTTTGAAGTGATGAGGAAGGAGGAGAAGGTGTGAAGGAGGACAAGGAGAACGAGGAGGAGGGTAGGAGGAGGAGGAGCAGGATAAGGGGGAGAAGGAGAAGTAAAAGTAGAATGAATAAGATGAAAAGGTGGAATAAAGTAGAAAGCTGAATGATTTTTGGAGCTCAAACACCTTTAATCCTCGAAATGAAGGTCTTCTTTTGATCAGATTCGTTGATCTTCAAATCATTGTCAACTTACTGCTGACCTGACATCTGCCTTTGATCACAATTCATTGGACGGAATTCGAAAAACGATTGACAGAAGCGAGAAAGCAATGCTAGAGAGAGAAGGAAAGTTCTCAATTCTTTTAATGATCGATATCAGTTCCTCATGAATACCTATCAGCCTATGAATAAAAAAATAGAATGTGTAAAGTAATAGTGAATTACTTGATTGAATTATTTGATTGAGAGTGTTTAAAAGAGTATTAAATGAAAATAAATAAATGAGAACTACATGAGAGTTAATAAACAGTGTTAGGCAAGAAAGTTAGTTAACAGGGTAGAGAGAACATTGAAATCTGGAGCAGAATTGATGATTTAAAAATTAATTAGATATTAATTCTAAAATAAAATAATGATGAGATTTACATGATGGAGACATTATTGAAATTTTTTTATCTATTTTAGAATCATCCTCGAAACACTTTAGAATTTGTAGAGCGTACTACACCAGCATTTGCCGAAACACAGAGTTGAACTATGTGAATATAGAGTTAGGTGATAACAGCGCAACGCAAACTTGAGTTGCGTTGAAAGCGTTAGGAAAGTTTTCTAGCAGTAGGTGGCTGACTTACAAGATTATTCATAGGGCTTGAAACCAAATTACATTCGGTTTAAACCAATAGAAATCAAAAACTTCAAACTAATTGATCGAGATATTTCCCCCTATTTTTCCAAAATATCTTGCAATTATTGATTTAATTATTTATGAATCATCAACTTATCCATATTTGAATCTTAATTTCTTCAATTAATTCTTCAATCTCCTAGAATAGTGTATGATAACGTCTCTCGTTCGCTCAACTAATACCCCAAAGCACAGCAGATTACACTCCTCGCAATATAGCATTCAGTATTATTTGCAAAGGAACGTGCATCTTTAGTAAATAATCTTCCTGGAGAAACGCCAGAATTGTTTCTCCAGAACTAAACTGTTTCTGCTGTAAGAGGATTTGCATCTTATACGGTCTGGAGAAGCGGAGCCTCGCTTTTTGTTTCTCACTGCGTTCTCCTTCCATTCGGCTCACAGCCAAAGAAAGAACACAAGAGCTACGTATGACAGCATGTCAGGAAGCTTGAAGGATATTATCCTTTCTTGACATGTTATGCCAAGAGAGTGATATTTGACATCGCTGAGATCTGCAATATTCTTTGATTTCCTCTAATATCTCCATCATTGACAAAACAAGGATACCTAATAATATACTATCTTAAGAATTTCCATATAATATTAACTTTTAAGACTCTTAATGATATCAGTCTTAATGCTTTTCAGTTTTCTTGATGACTGACATCAGTATTGTACTGTTAATACGGACATCAGGATAAAGGCCAATTCCACGATTAAATTTAGCGGTTGTAGAATGATGTGAATTGATGCCTCTCTATAGAGATTCTGTTGAATTAGCTCAGAAAAATTTCATCATTTCATCATGATTGAATTCAATTAGCAACCAGCTGTTCATCTTGTCCTTATATCAGCTATCAATATTCAATAGTATTCAATATAACTCTTCATATTATTGTGAATTCACTTCTTCTTAAACTCGTTTGAATGAGACCAATTTGAGTAATCAATGAGTTTGATCATGTATTTTGGTTAGTATACTAAGCTAGAGAGGCGTTGCCAAGTCGTGATTGGCCAGTGTTGGTTGCAACTCCCTGATTGGCTGGAATACTGATAGTCGAGTTCACAAAATGGCGGACACGAAACAAGATAAAACACGAAATGGCGGATATTATACACAATATGGAAACTGTGTAAGATAGAATCGTTTGGAGTACTGCAAAACAACATGCTTCTTCACCAGGTTATTGAAAATATTCATTAAAATATTGTATGAAAGTAATGGAGTTTGGGATTAGAATAAAAAACAAATGAATATTATTGGTTTGCTTGGTTAGCTTGTTATTAATGTTAGTTATTTTGAATGATTATTTCCGAACTTTTTTCAAATTTTGAACAATATTAGATATAAATATATTGGTTATTGATAACAACTCGAATATTATTATAAATCAATAGATTCATATTAGAAAAGAGAGGATGGTGGTAGATTCACCATTACAATTCATTACGTTTGGAATAAATAAATAAATAATTAATCGAATGAATAATACTTTGGGATCATTTTGCTTTTCTCTATATCTAAGTTTGGATCATTGTACTTTTTCTGCAGAGGAATAAATAATTTATTTATTCTTTCATTTAATAATAGAGGGAGGAAATGAATAAGCAATAACAAGCTCACTATCATTAAATCATAGAAGCGCAATGACAAAAAGTGATAAGTTTGTTGACAAGTACAAAAAAAAGGACTATACTTCATATTTATTTATCTGTGGCAATAGAAGTTTATGGGCTAGAGGGAATTATCTCAATTATCTAATACATAGTTTGAGATACTGAATGAAAAGTGTTGTTGAAAGCGTATAGGTTCACTTTACAAACACGAATAATTAGTACGAACTAGTATACCTGATTCGAATATTATTGAGGGGCAACACAGGTTGTAAACGTAAAGCCTGTCTAATCAAATTAATTGCACTGGTTGGACGGAATCTATTAGCGAGGCCGTGTTTACCACATTGATTGGCCGAGATGTGTGGTTGGATCATCTGTCATGTCATGAACCACATCGATAATAATTGGTAATCGAACTTCCGTACAGGTTCGGTATCCTGCATCAAGGATACATGCTGCCAATAGTAGGGTTAATACAGAAATCGTCACTTGATATCGTCAGTCAGTGAGCTTCAATGTACGAGTTCATTGAAACGGATTATGCTGATCGATTGTAGGCTGTTCGTTTCTATGGAATGGATAATTTCTATTGGATGAGGTCTAGGAGGATCACTTCGATAGAATGGTTTGTTGAGTAGGAATTGATATAGCTTCAGTACTTGCGGATTGAGACTTATTGAATCTGAAACACTTATTATGGATTGTTGAATCGGATGTATTGGATTTCAGTTGATGTCACTCCAGAATTTACTGTTGATATAGAATTACAGATATGTATGTTACATGAAATTCTGAATTTTTGGATCCATAACGAACTGCGAAGTTAACGCTATTGTTTCAACACTAGAATTCACGACATGCAGTCAAATTTTACTGTAAATAACATAAATGTTACTCACTGGACTGGAGCGCTTTCGAGTTCCTTACAAATGTATTCACATGAATTACTTACATGCATAATAATCTACTCCTCCATGATGAGTGAAGTGGATCACCTGAGTCTCTTCAACAAAACTGTGTCTTGTTGAAGAGGCTTGAAGAGAAATGTGTCTAGTTGATTGAAGGCTTTAGTACATGAGTGTCTGCCCCAAACCTTTACATTAATGCAACATCGAGGTCGTAACAAACAAACTTATCTATAAGAGCTGTACAAGTTTATTTCGTCAAATTTATAAGGTTAATGATTGCTTATTGAAATGCTGAGACTGCTGATTGCTTGATGCTTCAAATTCATACTTCAAATATCATTAATAATATCTGGATTAATAGTTCAACTATTTCACAAGAGAATACTGCATAGTAAAATGTATTAGATAGATATTCTATGATATCATAGTATAGAAATGTCTTTCCCTACTGATGATATGAATATGGAGGAATATATTAATAAATTAATCTGCAAGGGTGCTTTATGGTATACTTTAAGAAGTTTTTAATGGGATACTTAACCTCTCTTCCCCATTTGTATTGTACCTATATTTTGTATTCTTTTATTTTTTTTTAAATTATGTGTAAATAGAATAAATGAATGAGTTTTACATCTGACTTAGATACTTCATTTTAATATCAAATTAAGACTCCTCATGCAATATCATTCAAAAAGACAATGTCGAAACAACAAAATTTCCCCTATAAATACATATTTCATCTCTGGTAACATCTATGGTAATATCATTAGCTCTTGGCTTGTGCGAGGGTAATGGGTAGCATGATGATTAAAGATAAATTTACAGCCTTATCTGGGTATCAAACCACCGGAAAGTCATTTCGATTCTAATGAATGTATGACTAAAGACAATTCTATCTGAGTACAGAATTGGTACTACTGGTACTTGAAATGTCCAAGTTGGACATTCAGCGGAAGAAGGCCTTAAACTGAACGTGGTCACCCTTCCAATGAGACTTACAGGTGCACGTCTCCTATCCAAACTTCAGATACCAGCATGACAACGAAGCAAACCGCTTCTCGCTTTCCGCAACCGCTTTACTTCAAATCGGACAACCGAATCCATCACAAAGATCTAGGTGAAAACTAGGTGTGAATTCAATACAAAAATATGTATAACCACAGAATAGGAGAGATCTCTCCTCTCCTATTCTCCTATTCTCCTATTCTCCTATTCTCCTATTCTCCTATTCTCCTATTATCCTATCATCCTATCTCTCCTATTCTGTGGTATAACTGATCTCCCCAACAATATTATCAACAAGATTCCCAACAAGATCTTGTTCTTCAACAAGATCTAGGTAAGTAATCAATACAAAAATATGATCAACTTGAAATCTTTTCCAATTAATTACAAAGAGATAAGCTAAACCAGCCAGTACGCTTTTCATCGACTTCACCGACCAATAGATTGGACAGCAGATTGTTCCCGGATGATAACCGTAGCAAAGGTGGAGCCCATGAAATTCTAGATTTTACAGCGACGAGATTGCCACCGGGTTCGCTTGATTAAGGCTCACTGTACACTGCACACGTGTGTTTTTCATATCATACGACACACCCAAAACTGTAATCTACCTTTCCCCTTACTCCGCCGTGTTCAGGGTACCCCATTTCTCTGAATTTCCTTCCATCACAATTCAGCTCTCCACAATTTGTTCCTACTCGGAGGTTTTGAGGGAATATGATAACACAACACAAAGTGAAATAGCTGGGATGATATCGATGACTACATCAACAAATCATGCGAATTTTTATAATATTTTCTCTCAATAAATATTTAATGTACTCATAATTTCACCCGGCAATCTAGAAAGATAACTTTGTTCAACTGAAGAATATCTGGAGAAGCGTTAGTTAATCTAATTTTTGTTTATGCGCAAACTGATTATAGGTCACCAATCCATGCTCAACTAGTTCAAAAAGTATTCTTATCAAGCGCTCACAATTCAACCGGATTCCTTTGTAAATATACGACTTTTTATCAACACAGCCCACAATTAGATGAAGAGATGAAGGGATTACTCAAGAATAATGAGAGTTATCAGTAAGTAATATTACAATGTGGATCATGATAGAGTGCAGCAACAAGAACAGGGAATCCCAAACACACAGACTGAAAATTGGTATGGAGCAAATTACGTGAAAATGTCAAGTTTTGCTGAAAATTCAGGCCTTTGCAAGAGACTCGAGTTGAGATTGAGAAGGCTGCAGCTGACAGAAATGGATGAGGAACATGTTTGGTTATTTTTACTCGTGCTCAGTGCTTCTCCGAAAATGGAATTAGCTACAACTAGTAGTAGCTATATACAGGTAATATACCTGTATTTATTAGTCAACATAGTAGCTCGATAAAGTTAGTTCTCATCTAACGTCAAGTTAGTATCAAGTCATGAATAGTTGTACGCTGAGAACACCTAGAGGAATTTCAGGTGACGATCAATTCATGGAGTGTAATCTCTAAATTCTTGGTAGAAGCAGTATGCTCAGTTACTTCCCAGAGAATGTGATCAATTAGCTCGATTCAAGTTAGTTCTCAAGTAAGGTGAAGTTAGTTTCGAGTCATGGGTAACAAATACCCATTACGTTAGTTGAAATCTTAACTGAGGACAATCTATGGGGCTTCAAATGACAATCAAATAAAGAAATATTAAGTACGTGAATTTAGTTTTGGGTAATTGATATTTCCTCACTGAGGACAACGTATGAGACTTCAAATGACAATCAAAGCATGAAATATAACATAATTTTTCAGTAATTGGTAGAAGCTGCATAAAATGAATACTGATCATGAGTTATTGTTGATAGATGAAATCAACTATGGTATAAATCCTTGAAAGATCCACAGGAAACTTCAATTATAACATCTTGGGAACATCCATAGAAAAGTTTGGGTCGCAGAAGATGATGGTTCTATTAATTTGACGCCGTTAGAATATTAGTCGCTGTAAAAATTTGTGGCTGTAAGAAATCGTTGCTGTAAGCATTTGTCGTACGATCTTGACGCTGTAAAATTTGTCGCTATAATATTTAATAACTATTTATCACAAAGTGTCATCTATATTTAATGTCATCTCGATTAATAATCGCAGCAATATCCCATTGAAAACAGTGGAAGGTCGCTATAATACAGTTGGAAACTACACACTAGTTTCCAAACGCATTAATAACACTGGAAATGCTATGAGCGGGTTCTTGTTGCATGTGAACAAAGCTCTTTGACGCGTGTGTGTTCGAGCCTTCGTTTTTGGCAATAGCGCGAAAGGAATTCTATTATATTAAGCGAGCAATTTCTGTATGTTTATATTTATGTATGTATTTATGTATGTACTTATTTATGTATGTCCAACGGATCTCGAAAATGGCTCTAACGATTTTGACGAAATTTGGAATATAGGAGGTTTGTGATACAAAAATTAGTTTGCGCCGGGTCTCATCCCTGGGATAACGCGCTAAAGGACCTTAAAAAGGAAAAATCGATCCTTTAGGAATCAGCTGACAGCAAAACAAATTTCTGTCGGCTGTGAATGATGAGAAAGAGTGAGAGCGGTGATTGTGGGAGTGAGACAAGATTATTTCAGCTGCTGAGACAGTGCATTTCAATCACATGATCACTCGTGAAATACACAACTACACTAACTTTTTTGGTTAACCCAGCGGTTCCATTACTAGAATTGGGAAAAATATCGAAACACAATCATAAGCTGCTCCTATTCCCCTTTTCATTTCTGATTTCTATTCATCTATAGAAAATTAAAAAGAATTAGAAATTTTGAAAATATTCCATATTGTTCTGTATTGTTATTTTTAAATTTGAGGCATGACGTTAGCCATGTAATCTGTTTTTATTTATTCGAGAAAAATCGTCAAGAGTTCATCAAAACAGCTGAGCTAAAAATAGTTATTGCAGGATTCTATTAAATTGTCAGAAACAGCTGATTGATGTACGCTCGTTTACTAACGTTAAATCAGCTGTTTTGTGACAAGTTAAAAGAATCCTGCTATATCAACCCATATTATCATCATTTCTACAAAGCAAAATTTTACCACAAGTGCGATTTTTCAAATGATATGCATTCAAACTCGATTATTCATAATATTTCGAAAGCTGAGATTAATTTTTTTAAAGTGCAATGATGATTCAGTGCATAAGACTGATGGTTGTACTTGAAAATTGTTCAATTTCATTCCTTTTTTCCTTTAAAATTTCCATTCCTGTGCCTTTGTAGGCCTAACCCCGAGCAGAGCTCGGTACCCCGATATTTATATTAATTCCGCAACAGAACATGTTGTGAATGAGAGGCGTCGGGTGATGAGCATGATGGGAAATGTGATATGGGCTACATCATGTAGGACAAGAGATTTCTCAGAAGGGGTTTCCTATGATCTGTTTCCTGCTTGCATGAAGTAATCCAGCATTCTAGATTTGGGTAACTGTACTTTCACTTACTAAGGAGCAACGTAATTCAACAGAAATATTGTTCCTACACAAACCATTTGTAAAATTATTATATTTTTCACTTGGAAGCCCTCTCTATTTATATTTTCTTGTGAGGAATAACGTTGATGAATAAGACAAGACTTGATTTTGTCATTGTCAGACTCAAATTCACTTCAAACAACTTCCATGATATATATAGCCCAGTCAATGAAGGGAAATAATAGGCCTTTATGGGAACTAAATAGAAAAAAGCTGAATTTTTGCCTGATGTTACATTGGTATAAGATACGTTTGTACACAAAAGTCCCCGACCCTACCCCTCTTGCTTCCCCCCCTATGCCCCCCCAAAGTTTCGGTTTGCAAGGGTTTCGTATATCGGGTATATCTCAGTCCTCGATGAAGATATTGAATAAAACTTGATCCCATATTTTCCAGGACATTATTACCTAGAATTATGTCACAGGAAACTTAAACGTATCTCGTTCCATTCAAAAGTTATTACCAGACAATGTGAGGGAAAAACGAAATTTCTGCCTCATAAATTTACATTTTGTTAAATAAAAGTTTATACAAGCATAGTTTACGGAAGGTTCACATGTAAAACTTGTAGATCTTTTCAAGATCTTTAAAATGATGTATAATAACCCGTATTTAATCACCATCCTATAATCTTAATCCATAATCCATCCATTAATGTGCGCTAAACACGATCTCGCTGCGCTTGATGGACTGATCCAGGCATTATTATGTGGTTAACAAAAACTATCTATGATGTTTCTAATCCGACAATTTCTTATATTACTCTGGACTATTAATCTGTATTTGGAGTTGGATTTTTCAGAAAAGTTATAATTCAACAGATATTTCCAAATTGACGACCATCTTTTTTTTTATTCTCATACATAAAGTATAGGCCTAGCCTACAGAAATATAAAACATTGTATCATTGTATACTATTACGAATCCCTATTCCACAATAATAGATTTAAGAACATCTCTATTGAATTTTGAATAGATGGGTCTACTATTTTAATGTTTGCTGGGGAAATTATGGCTTTAAATAGAGCAATATAGCCACCGCCGCACCATTGTAACTTGCTGCTGAAGGGCACCGCTGAAACTTTTTACAGATAATTTCTACCTAATTAAAAATCTCTACTAACGAAGTCCTATTCTTTCAGGAAACTTCTAGAATACGATTATTTTTGACAAATAATGTTCCATTGATAGTATTTCTTTATATCTTAAAAATATTGATGTTGGTAACTAATGTTGGTGTAAGTATTGCTACATAACTTATCAGTAGACTTCACTGACATATTTACGGTTAATTGCTTACATTTAAAAGGTGCCTTTCTTACCAGAGATGTCATTGAGGCTTTTTAACTCTGATAAGTTGTACATGCTCAGGATAAAATTTCTTCTACTACAAGAATATTTGGATAATACTGTATTTTCTAGTACTAAAATATTCACTTGCGTATTTTCCACATCCATAATTCATCATAAATGAATGTCTTCTTTAATAATTCCTGCTATCTTTCAAATAAAATTATTCAATAATCGCCCTTATCGTTTATTTATCTATTTTTCGAACCACAAACTTACTAATACCTTGTGACTAGTATGTAAAATGCGTACTTTTCATCCAAGATGAATATTATATACTCATACAACTAGCCGATCTTGAAAGGAATCTGAAATTCTTGACTTCAAAATAATCAAAGACTTGAAAGTCTGTAACAAAACCATGCAATTATTTCTTCGAATGAATACCGGCACTCATTGTCGTCCTCAATGAAATGAGTAATCGGATTTAGTTGATGATGAACATCCGATAATTTTTTTCATTAAGTTCAGTTTTAAAAAACCTCTTATAACATTGTCCAAAATAGTAAACTTCAGCCGCAACTAAATCAATTAAATCTAATAGCCTATGCTTCACTTTACTGGCAAAATTATCATTCCTATCATCCCATGTCTTGTCTGCCATTTTGGAAATGAATGATGTATTATAACTTCTCTGAAAAATCCAACTCCCAATGCCAACTCCAGAAAAATATAAAAAACTGTCTAATAGAAACATTATTTAGATAGTTTTCGTTAACCACATAACCTGTGCAAGGATAGTATATGTCTCTTTCAAGTAGCCTACTATAGACTTCTGCCTTCAACAATGTGATGATAGGCAAAACATAACAGGAAATATTGCCTTCTCTTCTTCAACTCTAACGATTGCAGGCTCCTTTGAAAAGACATGATGCGGTCATCTCTCCTTGCATAAAAAATGAACACAACAGCATAGTTTAAAGCACGCTGCAAATTCCACATTTACATTATTCTATATTTATATATACTTTATATTAGTGTTTGAAGAGTGGAGAATTCTCAACATTTTGATCAGCATTCGAGATTTTTAACTACATTATTTTTCGTATAAGAAGAGTTTCAATTGAAAAGTTGTGTTTAGTTCTAGAAATGCACGGTAATAGTTGAATTCTTCTTGTAAGGAAGATTCTGGCGTTAAAAATCACAAATGGCGATCAAGTTGAAGAGAATATATATTTTTCTTCAAAATCTAATATATATTTTATTGTTTCACTCTTAAACAAGAAAGTAACACCTAATTAAAGAATTGGAAAAATTCATTCATTAAATTTTTCACTATTTGACAGTTTAGTAAATAGCCTCTAGCTAGATGAAGATTTAGGCAAGATATTATCACGTATTTGGGCTTAAATTGTAGAAAATGTCATCTTCTACAGGCCTAGAATCTAATAAACAAACTCTCTGTATAATTAAAAGAAATACCGGAAATGTAAAATAACGGAACATGTTGTAAACTTTTGGACTTACAGAATCAATCGTTTCTGTCTTGTAAAATGAATATTTAAAAAATGTTCAATTGGAAATGAAAAAAGAAATCGCGATCTACAATTTGAAACCAATCATGATTTTCTATCATCAAGGACTTTCAAGATACAGTATTAGCATTTGTAAGCAAAAATTTCACCTTCAATGACTGGACTATTTTCAAGAAACCACCTGTTTAATATGTGCATTGGCTGAGGCGCCGTGCGATTCGAGATCGTGCAGATTGCACTTTGATGGACTTTTTCTCACGTTCATGTGAAGTAAAATATAGATTGTGATTATTCAAATTGAAGATAATGAAATGCTCTACAACGTTTATATTCAACATTTTTCTGTAAAACAATCATGTAAACTTTTATTTGCAAAAGTATAAAATTCAGAAGCAAAAAATCTGCATTTTTCTTCATTTTTTCTCAAATAACTCCGGAACTACTAGCGTTAGAGTAGAATAATAAAAAAGCAAATGATAGAAAAATTAATTTTCTAAAGAATGAAAAAAAGATTGAATCGATATCTCTATTGGAAGCCGAGATACGTTTGATATACGAAACCCTTGCAAACTGAAACTTTGAGGGGGTGCTGGGGGGGAAGCAAGAGGGGTAGGGTCGGGGACTTTTGTGTACAAACTTATCTTATACCAATGTAACATTAGGCAAAAATTCAGCTTTTTTCTAATTAGTTCCCATAAAAAACCTTTATTGACTGGGCTAATAAGGTTATCAATCCGAATCCACTATTCCTTGATATTTCTCAACGAATCACAGTCGATCCTTGTCAATACGAACCCCGAAAAAACGAATTCTTTCACAATATAAATTTTTCCCCGTCACCTTGAAATTTGTCTTATCGAGGTTCAACTGTATGACAAATTCAATATTCTTTCACGAATGAAAAACAATAATCTAATATAATAATATGCATGATAATGTTCTTATAACGACACAATGTAAAATTAAAAAGTAGAGATAATCACAAGCTCCGTTTCTTCTGAACATGAGTTAGAAAATCAAGGAAAGTGATCTCATTGCAATTGGAAAGGAAAAATATTATTCTGTATCAACAATACAAACACAAATTCAGTTTCTTCTTAACACTAAGTGAAAAATTCTAGAAGAATTATTACATTGTAATTGGAAAAAAGCATCAACAACACAAACACAAATTAAGTATCATTCTAAACACTAAGTTAGAAAATCGAAAATTATGATTTCATTGTAATTGGTAGGAAAAACCAACAACGTATCAACAATACAATCACAAATTCCGTTTTTTCTCGATACAAAGATAAAATCAAGAAGAATATTCCATTGTAATTTTTTTTTTCTTTTTTTTTCTGAAGATGATGCCCACATGAGCTTAGGCTTGTGCGTGGGTAATGAGTGGGGTGATGATGAGATATGACGACTACTTTTCAGGCAGTCGGGACCGACGGCTTAACGTCTCCTCCGAAAGACGGGAGTGGCCGTATTTGTCAATTAGAGAAAAGAAATACTGTATCAACAATACAAACAATAATTCAGTATTATTTCAACACTAAGTTGGGAAATCGAAAATTATGATTTCATTGTAATTGGTTGGAAAACCAATACAAACACAAACTCAGTTTTTTCTGGACACAAAGTTAGAGAATCAAGAAGAATTATTAATTCATTGTAATTGAAAAAAAGAATACTGTATCAACAATACAACCACCAAAAACAACTTTTCTATTCTGTAAAAAGAAGCCTTTCTACTCTGAATTACGAACCAAATCGTGTCAGTGCACTCATCAATTAGCGGATCACAGCACCCCAATCGTGTTATCTGCTGACAACGATTATTCACTTGTAAAAAGGTTGGTATAGCGGGCGTCAACTTCCCTTCTAACCAGGGCAAAGTGCCAACTGTTTACTCGACCTGCTTCTATTTGCACAATAGAGTCTTCTTCTCTGTCACTCAGCTAACTTTCATTCATCACAAACTTTTCTGGTTGCTCATCTTCCTCCTCTGTTTGAAAATATTTTTAAAATGGATGCTTGTTTTTCACCTTAGCTTGATAATATTTTGACAATGGAAACATAATTCTCACTACATCTTAACTATGTTTTTTATTGATTGCTTATCTTACACCCTCTGATGGTATTTTGACAATGGAGAGTTATCTTTCACCTTTTGTTTGAAAATATTTTGACAATAGATCATTATCGTTCACCTCTGATAGTATTTTGACATTGGATGTTTTTTTGACAGTATTTTGACAACAGGGAGTAATGCAGGGAAAATATTTTGACAATAGATCATTATCGTTCACCTCTGATAGTATTTTGACACTGGATAATTTTTTTCGACAGTATTTTGACAACAGGGAGTAATGCTATCTTTCACCTTCTGTTTGAAAATATTTTGACAATAGGTGAGTTATCTTTCAATCTGCTTCGATAAAATATGTTGGAAATGGGTGGGGTTGATGTCAGAATTACTTGTTATGATACTGTATTAGTCTTGGTAATGGAAAAGGAAATGTTCTGAAAGTGCAGCTAATGTAAAATGATGGGATGTGATTGGAATTGATCTGAAAGCTCCCATTTCTAGAATTGTTATAATACAGAAGCCGTGGCGAAGCGTGGTATACTTATTTGGTCATCGCCGGGTATATTTCCTATGGGAAACGCTTCGCCACTATACAGAAGGTTAAAATGAGTAAAATTCGGAGTTAATTTCATTACCGTGATCGATTTTAATACTGAAATAGAGAGTTTTCAAGGTTATACAACAATTCTATAGATCTTTATGAAGAATTTGTTACCATTTTCATGATTATCGGTTGGAAAATATTCATTTAATTGGAAAAAATACCGTATCAACAATACAACCACCAGAAACAACCTTCCTACGAAACAACCTTCCTCGTATTCTGTAAAAAAAACTGTTTTAGAACCATCTTCACTCATAGTAAAACAACCTCATTCGTATAAATTCAGTCAATGGTATTAAGGCCTCTTTAATCTTATACGAGTGATCGAAAATGAATTTCAATCCACTTCCAAGCAACCTTCCCCAGTTCTCGAGATAACCTCACTTCCCACCAGAAACTTATAAGGTTCCAGCCTTCGGGAAACAAAACAAACGACACAATCAGCGCCACAAACTATTTCACGTCGAGCGACACTCACTTTTCCAAGTTCATTCAAGCGCCAAAGTTGCCATTGCAAGCGTGAAATCCTTATCAAGTTACCAGCACTGTGCAACAAAGTTAGCCATCTTGTGTTGTAGCTGAAGTGGCTTTAGGCAGCTTTTTGCGTTGGTTCATCCGTGTCTTGCAGAAAGTAACACCACCTGTCCTAGAGTAACACTTAACACCTAACCTAAGAAAACTACCCGAAGCTACCTATGTAATAGTGTGTGTATGTTCTCCAGCACACAAAGATCCCTCATAATATAGCTACTACCTATATAATAGTGTGTGTATGCTGAGCAGTATGTTTTCTTCACAAAGATGTTTTTCTTACACGCTGCCTCCACTCAAGATCTCCCGCCAAAAGTCTTCCCGCGCGCGCGTTCTCGCACAAAATGGCGGCACCGGTCGACTTGAAATTTATTAGATCCTTTGCGAGAAAGTTGCAGCGCTCTTGCAAACTTGTCGGGGAAATTCTGACAGGCCTGTCGTTTCAGCTATGAGTAACGACTCTTCTTACCAGCTCTGCACTGCTACTTATGTGCTGGAAACGCCTCATAAGAAAACGCTTGAACAGATCATGCGATGGTCAGACGGCGCTGCAAGATTAGCTTCCACGAAACCCATCGATCAAACTTGAAATATTGGAAAATTAGTTTCTTAAGTGTGCGATTCCCATTCTTGAGTTCATAAAAATGCTGGATTGTTTCTTTCTAGAAAGTGAATAAATTATTCTTGATGTTGGAGTTCTTTATATTGAACTAAATATTGTTGAATACAGGTAATAGTGAAATTTGATAACGTGTGAGGAAGTGCATTAAATATGTGAGAGTCAACTTTTACCTCACGTGTAAAAGTGGGGAAATCCAAGTTCTCCATCTTTGAGGTACATGAACGGTAACAATAAACTTACTTTCTAGTCTCGTGTATCTGCTTCAATATGGGCGCATTGTATGCCTGGCAGTCCGCCTCATCCCTCATATGAGCGGGAATCGGTTAGCGGGCTTCGCATTGTTGCTTTATTAAAAATGAAGGCTGATTCAAGGCTAGACTACGCACACCGCTGCTGCACAAAGGAATCGATTGCTATCAGTCATTTATGGACTGCTTCGAGAAGAAGAACGATATGAGAAGAATTGGTGGGGAATAGAAAAAGATAGATGGTGGCGAAGGAGTGAGGAAGAGGAGAAGAAAGAGTAAGAGAAAAGGAACAGAGAGTAGAGAGAACATAGAACAGAGAATAGAGAGAACAGAGTATAGAGAACAGAGAACAGAGAGAGTAGAGAAGGTAGCGAAGAACGAAGAAAAATGAGCAGCAGGAACCGTTAAATGGAAAGGAAAAGGAGTATGAAGTGAAAGTAGTATATGGAGAGGATTGTTGCAAAGGAGGGAAAGGAAGACATAAATATGACAAATAACATAAAGAAGAAGGAGTAGGAGGAAAAGCGGAGGAGAAAGTGAGGGAAGAAGAGAAAGTGGAGAGAAAATGAAGAATGAGAAGGGAACAGTGATTAATAAGAACAGTGAAAATTAAGGACAGAGAGGAGAAAAAAGGAAAAGAAGGATAAGATCAAGGTAAAATAACAGAAGATTTAGAAAGAGGTGTGAAAGAAAAAATGGAGAAAATACGATGAAAATGAAAAAAGGGAGAAATAGCAAGAGGAGAATACGAAAAAACAAAAGAGGAGAGTAAGAAGACAAACTACTAATGGAAGAGAAAGAAAGTGATATGGACGAAATAGAAGTGAAATAAAAATGAAAATAAAAAACCAAGAAATGGGAGGCAAAGAAGGATGAGTCAGAATAAAAGTAAAAAACTATTGAGAAATTGTAGAATGTTTGAAAATGAACAATATAAATAAAATAATTAAAATAGTGAACATTGGTAGAAAAGCAAATTAGTAGCTATTTTGGTCTCTCGGAGGAAAAACGGTTGCTGAGTGATCATTGAGTTAAATCACGAACACTCAAGACTGCTCTTGGATGGGTGACCGACACAAAAAGAAGGTGAGGTGGGACCTCTCCTCTATGTTAGAAAGCCATTAGGTGACAAAGCGAACATAGGTAGAAAATATGGGTGAGAAATTTGAAAACGCTTGCAAGTATACCATCGCACAATGCATTAAGTAAGGTGGAATTCTCGGGCATGTGAAACGTAGAGATTTGAAAAATTGTATTAGAAGTGTAATGACTGTGAAATCTCCCACACATATGTTGAGCGAGGAAAGTTTGAAATAGAAAAAAGGAAGGATTGTTGTAGCCAGGAGAGATCATAGATTAAATAAATGAGGAGAAGTGGAAACTTAATAAAAATACATGTCAGTAGAAGCAGGGCAGTAAAAGAGAAGTGAAAACGAGAAGAAAAGTGAAATAGGTAGAGGGAGTGAGAAAGTGAATACGGTAAGAAAACGTGTACGTAAAATCAGAACAATGCATCATAGACACAAAGAGGCAGCACATATAGACGTGGTTTCAATAAGATTGCGTGAGGGATCAAACAGCTCAAAGTCTCTCTGCCATGTCAGAGTGAGACAGAAATGCTCAGTGTGACAGTGGCTGCCTAGTCTCAAAACAAAATAAGAAAGAAAAAGGGGTGAGAGGAAAGGTTGATCATGAACCAAAGGTAAAAGTACAGCAGGGGAAGGTTCAAATTCGAAAGAACGTAATTTTGTTCCTTGAGCCTAGTGGTTGTGATACTGATACCATTACAATCACTGGAACTGACATACAGTGGTTGCCTGAGCCTTTGATTTGAGTGGTTCATTCCGAATTAGATGTAAGCTATACTATTCTATGGTATTGTTGAAATTGTAATACAATGGATGAAACAGGAAGCACATGATGTGCTTGAAAAAGGATGATAGAAATTCAATAGAAAGGATTTCATGAAAGAAACAGTTGCCGTGGCGAAGCGTGGTATACTTAACCGGTCATCACCGGGTATATTTCCTATAGGACATACACCCGGCGATGACCGGTTGAGTATACCACGCTTCGCCACGGAACAGTTGCTATGTTGAACAACAAATTAAATTAAATACTTTGTCATTGAAACCATTATCATGGTAAATATTTCAATTCTTGAAAAAAATTCACAATCTTGAAATATCATTCCCAAAAAAATCACGTCTTGGACAAAACCATGTTGCAACAGGAATGAAGCCATCAACATTAACCAATGTAGTAGGCATCATAATATTATGAAAATTGTTGTTTATAATTATTTGGTGTGATCGAAATTGATCATTATAATTTTTACATTATAATCACTGATATTATTAATATCATACTTTTTCTGTGAGTTATAATTATTTAGAATGAGATGAATTTTGGCGATGTGTGTGTATTGTACTTGTACTTATGTTGTGTTGAATAAAGATATAATTATATTATTACAATAATATTCGAATACATTATCTTTCAACTTTCCACTCAGCATCTTCCTTTTCTTTTCCACTCATTCCTTCACCCTCTGTTCTTTTTCACTCATTCCACCATTCTCCTTCCTTTTTCACTTATTCCTCCATTCTCTCTACTTGCTCATTTGACAAACATTCTCCCCACTCACCTCCTTCTTTTCTTCTCCATCTCTTCCCCTGATTTCGTTCAGTTCACAAACATTTTCATTGCACAGCTTCTTGAATGATCGAGATGGCCCCGGATTGGACCGAACTTCTGTATCAGACTTTAATCGGATTTACGCTCCAAGGGCAGAGAAATAATGAGAGAAAGTTTCAAAGATAAATCGCAAAACAGCTCAACTTCTCGACGGACGGACGGATGGATATTTCGAGTTGAGTTGTCCAACCCTTGGCTGTGAATTGACAAAGATATCCACTTTCAAAGCCAGGCGGAGAAAGGCTTCCGTCATCTTTGCAAAGTCTTCAGGATACGTTCGGTATTGATTCACGCGCCAAATTCAATTTATCTTATCGTTCTGTTCAAATCTCTCAATGAAATCCCATCATCTGGCTCGATAAAATTTGGGAATCGATATGGAAAATACGAGAATATCATACGAAATTATGGAATATACAATAGGCCTACATGTATGCAATAATGTTAACAACAATGTGTGTAAAATTGTTTGCAACAATGTGCGTATAATTACTAAGTCAACTCTTCAAGCTGTTATGGTTATTTTATTGGAAAGAATTAGCTATATGAAAAGTTTAATCGTTAACAAACACAGTTTTTCATGAATAAAAAATCTCTTGTTGAAAAATTAAAAATATCATTTTTTAATATTATTATTGGATTTACTATCATATATTAATATTTGATGGCAGGTAAATTCAACACTTTTGCCTTTGTTCTATTCCCTTTATACCTGCTTGATGTATTTCGCTATTTTTTGTAAGATTAAGCTTCGTTAATGATAAGACGAGCCATTCCTCCACACAGGCTTAGCCTAATGAGGAATGCACTTGATTTTTTCTTTGTATTTATTTTTTGTATAAATTGTACCATGAAGTGAAAATAAAGTATTTGATTTGATTTGAACAGAATCATACAAATCTGATTGGAAAATACTTTCGTAGTTTCAGGACAAAAATGGATTGGTAGTAATGTGTTACTGCACATTTATACGGTAAAGTTTCAACAAGAATGGTACAGCTTGAGGCAGTTTCAGTAATCCCAACTAGATTTCGAGCATGCTTTGTTGAAACAATTGTCATTTATATTACTCACACCGCATAACTTCTGTTCGAAAAACCACCAAAAAGGACCCACTCAACCCGCCATAATCTTTTTGTTCCATTTTTGTTTGGACCCGGTCTTTTTTCCAGCTCGATAATACAATTGCGGCGTAAAAGCACTCTATCACATAAAAAAGAAATGCCACTGAAACGCAAAGTCAGCATTTCGAGAGTAAAAATGCAATATCTCTTCATTTCACAGCGGAAGCTTCATATTTAATGAAGAATAACAATGGAAATTGATCTTGCTCGCCTACCTCGCTGGAAGCTATCGTTCGGGGTAAGCACTTTTACGACGGAAATATTCGATAATATTTTGCATGGGGAGACAAAAGTTATAGAAATGGAGCCAACCACAGCATTATTTGTCACAAGCACACATCAATAACTAAGTTGTTGAATACAGGATAATATGTAGCATATGAACTGCAATGAAAAATACCTGAGTTTTGCTGCCTGATTTATCTCCAATCCTTGATTCACCGCGTTCCTCCGCGGTTCCTGTGAAAAAAGATAAAAAAGAGCTCAATCAATTTATTAGATTAGATGAATTAGATATATCTAAATTAAGATATCAATCAATCCATTTTCTATTCAAAACAATACAATAATTTTTTTACAATAACGTTTTAGCAAAATACACATATAATAATAAATTACTTATAAGGATGAAGCGATATTTAACTTTATTTATTAATCGTTTGGGTGATTTCTTTTTAATTTTAAGAATTTGTTGATGGGATTTTCCGTAGAAAAGATTAGGTCATTTACTTGAATAAATGAATAAATGTTTCATTGCCAAAGTAAACAAATGATACAAAACAATAATATCATAAAACAATAATTTTTGGTAGAATAATAATCAATAACAATAATCAACTTCCTTCCATTTATTCCTCAATTAATTTATCCAATCTCTATGAATTATCGAAGATGAATATGAGAAGGATATAAAAACAAACAAATACTATTTTCTTTCGAATCTGTTGATCCATCATCAACTACAACTATAATATTATCATTGAGATTTTTACATTTTTATTCACGTCTGGTCAATAAACTGGAGTAGAGGAAATAAGGGCAGGAAGAGTGCAGGAGCTACAATGAGAAGGAAAATTAACGACGATATATAAAATATATAAATAATAAGAGAAAATAACAGAGTAAGGTAAAGTGGAGAGCAGGGAGAACGTTGTAGTGTAAACAACGTTCAGCTAAACAAAGAATCAGCTAATCTCTGAGTATGGGCACAGATAAGAGAGTAATCAGCAGCATAAGAGAGTAGCATAAGCGCAGCTGCCGTCAGCTATCTGTATATATTATCTGTGGTATGGGCAACGAATGAGTTCAGTAAACAAGTCACAAATATAACACAGTTATTGGGAAAGAGTGTTTTAAATTAGCAAGAGCTAAGAAAAATCTCAGGTTTTAAAGATTATCGGATAGTACAGTAGAGCTACAAAGAGAATAGTGGTGTGAACTAGTGTATTTATGTGACTCAAAAACAAGAGAGAAGAGATTATATCTGCACATCTTCGTTTCAATCAAGTTCAAATCAACGAATCATACAAATCAAAGTTCAAACTTGGTTTAAACTATCGATTTTCATTTTAAACCAAGTTGAGACCGTAGATTTGAACTTCAAACCAATACGTTTTGTTGGACTCAGTTTAAACGAAGATAGTGCATACGTGTCGAGAACAACCAGAAGAGATTCAAACAGAGAGAAATAGATATTAATACAACTAATACATCGAGTAGAAACAGAGATGACAAAATAAGGATGACTTTATAAAGATGACATATAATAGAAATAAAATGAATAATATAATAGATATAATAGAATAATAATATAATAGAAATAAAGATGACAAGAGTAGGAGTGATAGAAAAAATAGAGGAGAGGGGGGAAGAAACTAATAGAATAAACAATAAGATAGAGAGAAACCAAAAACAGAGATGAACTAATAGAAGGAACAATCATATAGAGAGAGAAATCCACTACGTCTCTTAACGGATTTCGACCTCAGAGAGGCGTAGTTGGAGCACAAGTCAAAACACATCGCGCATAGAGAAGAGAACATTTTGGAAATAACTGAGACTGGATACATGAACAACACACACCCAGCCAACCCATCCCATATTCCACTAACGGTGTTGATCTCTATGGACCGACCCAAAGAAACACCACTGCCGAAAGAACAATGAACCGTGGCGACCATTAATAACGTGTCACTTGATTTCGACACTTTCCTGCCCATTATATTCGAGGGTTTCGATCAAATCCCGTCCATATGTGCAAAATAATGCACACACACACTGTGCAAAGCACAAAGCAGCTATTTCATTAAAAGCACTCCCGTAGCTGACAGTTGCTCATTAAAACAATGAATGCATTTGTGGCAATTGTTTGTGGCGTTTTATAAATTTGAAGGGCATTAGTTGGACGCTGTGCGAGATTGCTGGCTCAGCGAGAATTGTGATATCAAGTTCGGGAGGAAATAATGGAGTGACTGGCTTTAATTGAGTCTGGAGTTTGGAGTAATTAAAGTTCCACAACAACTAATCAAAAGCTTGGGTATGTCTCACTCACTAGTAAATTATGATTACTTGATAGCTTATACCACAGACAACACATAGTTGTATAGTTAGTCTATGCTTATACTTAATCTACACATTATTCAGTAATATTATATAAATACAGAGTGATTCAAAAAGAATACCACAACTTTAAAACTTTGTATTTATTGAAAGAAATGTAATAGAACCTTCTGTTATGTATCATTAGCCTACAAAGAGTATTCAAATAAGTTTTTTTCATTCACAAACAAGTTTAGAGATGTTCAATATGACCCCCTCCAGACACTCGTATATAGAACATTGAATATAATGAACCAATCTTTTTTCTTCAACCGGACTGTGCATTAGTTAAGTGCTAGTCAAGCACTAAAATTATAACGTACAGGAAATAAAGTGTTTGATGTGATCACCTATCTACGACTCCAAAACACTTGAAACTTATTTTAGACTATAACTTTTTTTAAGTGACCACATGCATCTCCTAAACTCCAATCACAATGCTCTCAATTCGAAAGGCAAGTTCTCATAATTATTATTCGTACGCAAAAATATCTCAAACAGCGCACTTGCTATTTGGAGCGGATCGGTACTCATTTACATGAGGAAAGGAGGACCTTAGTGAGACTAGACAGGGACCAAGCGTCTCTGCAAAAAGTCAGTCCTGCAAAGGGAAATTAATTTGAGCCGAGCGAACATCGGAATTAATTGCACGTCTCCAGCGTTTTCACGCATGAGAAATCAAATTCTATCTTCATCCTGTCTACTCTCTCTCTCTCTCCTATTTTCCATCCCTGACCCATTCCACGAACTCTCTCTCCTTCAACTTTCTTTTTTCTCTCTTTCTACCTTGGTCACTCACACACTTCTTCTGTTTCTCTGTTACACACTTTATCTCTCTCTATTTCTCTTTGATTCTCTCCTCCAATCACTCTATCACATCGTCTCTCTCACAGTTTCTCTGTTTCTCTTTCTCATTCATCCTATTCTAGTGTCGCTCCATCTCACTCTCTCATACTTTCTTTCTCTGTTTCATACAAAGTCTTTTACTCTTTCTCTCTCTGTTCCTCTTTCTCAATTTCTCTATCACAATCTCTCACAAACTCTGTTCCTCTTTCTCAATCATAGTATATTAGTGTCTCTCTTTCTCTCTCGCTCTCTCTGTTTCTCCGCTGTCAGCTACTCAACATTCCTAATGTAAATGAGGTACTAGATTTACTATGTGCATTCAGATTTATTCTAATATTTCATAGTTTCAAGTTCCAGTTATGATTTCACTGTAGAGATACATCGAAAATGTAATTTACAGTATTTGGGACCATCATTCCAAAACTGTGTTTATTGGGGTGCAAAATAGATTCAATAGTTTTGATTTATGTGATGCATTATTTATTAAGCTATTTTGGACTCAATTCTTCTGGAATTTCTTAGTTCAAAATTATTTTGGACTACTGAGTTCATAGGGGTTCCAAACTATAATTTTTAGTTCATGATGTTCTAGTGTTGTCCATTAAAATTCATAAACTTCGATAAATTTCCATCATAAACTATTATACAATCTTATTATTTCATGGTTTAAAATCTCACTTTTCAAGAAAATGAATTAAATTACTGATAAAGAACACATTCTCTTGACGAATTAATTATTGTTTTCAAATGCAACAGGATCGAATCATTGTAGAAGACAAGATACATTTTGGTGTGAAAGAGCACAACAATAAAAATTAATATGGTTACTAAACGTATAAATTAGTAATAGATATAAAAGAAGTAAAAATAAGTAAAGTGAAATATCAAAGATATCAAAGTAATATCAAAGATAATCTTGATAAGAAAATTGTGATGTAGTTAACAAATCATTTTGTGACAAATTATTAAATAACCTCAATTGTTTATGGTTATAAAATTTCTTGGTATGGTCAAATATCACTCATGATCAACCCCCCCCCCCCTTATGATTGTGTGAATATCATATCCCCCTCTTCTCATCACTGACAAATCCCCATCAAGCATCAGAGCACCAGTCGCCTTTAATTAAAGTCTCCTCTGTTGATTAATAGCTCAACCCTGTTTGGTGGAGTTTCACTAGGCAAGGCGTCAATTCGATATGCTCCCAACTTACTTCGTTTGTTTGTCGAGGTGAACTTACTCATAGTTAAGTCCTTGAACTTACAAGTAAAGTACTTGAATTACTTACAAGTGAATTGCTTGAGAGGTATCTTTACTTCTCTATGCTAGTTGAATATTTGTGGTCTATAATTCCAGGAGAGTTTGTGATTTAGGAGGTCTGAGATTAAGCAAAGCTATTTGTGATATATTTCAAAACTGTAACAATTTTCACTACACGAAAACAATTTTCATTCAGATAAAGATCATTGAGTGCCAAGACAGAAATAAATGAAGGTTTCAACAAAATCCAGATTGGTATCGATCAGCTTATGAAGCCTAGAAGGAGAGATTGTTCTCGATAATCCTGCACTCGAACACAATAAACTTCAAATTAAGTCACAAATGAAATATATCTGCCATCACTCAGAATAAATCAATATTATTCGAATATATTCATCTTATCATATTATACAGAGGAGTATATTATTTACACATCATATTACTCATTTACTACTTCATTATCTCATGCAAAAAGGAATCATTACATCCATAAGGTTTGATTACTGACATTACTGATTACTAAGATTTTACTGACGAAGCTGCTAAAACAGTGGATTACTACTTCAATTTAGGCATATAATCACCTGACACGAACGAACGAACATCCATAAGGTGCATTCCAATACCTCAAATAGTTATGAGTAATGAAGGGAGTTACTGTATAGGGAGAACGATAAAAGAGAATAGTTTCAACTACAGTATATCATCAAAATAAAAGGAATGGTTCCACCAATTCGAAGCAAACCAAAACATTCAAATATCAATAAGGAACTCAAAATAGTAATGGTAATAGAGGAAGTTATAGAAAAGATTATGAAAGAGAATAGTTCAACCACAGTAAGGGTCTCCCTACCGATAAAAAGCCATACGATAAAAAACCACAGTATAATATCAGCTCATTCTAATTAAAAGAATATAGTTACACGAACATTAAGAAAAAAATCAGATATTGATAAAGAGTATTGTAGAGATTTGTGAAGAATGACAAAATGAAATAGTTTCAGCTACAGTATATCAGCTCATCAAAATGAAAGTAATAGTTACATGTTACATCTATACGAAGCCAACCAAAACACTCAGATATTAATGAGGAATGAAAACAGTAGCAGCTGCAAGCAACAGTACATCTGCAGCAACCAAGATCTGCAGCCATGTATCTCGCCGACGGCAGTTTTCATCTTGCAAGTTCAAAAAGTCATATGAAGCACGATGCAAACAAAAAGCTTGATTTGAAACGGCAACTTGCCACAAAGTCACAGCTAGCAATCCTTCACACTGCCGCTGAAATGTACAGCACAAGACATAGTTAAGTCTGCTATGACGATGGAACTGAAATTCGTAGCTCAGACAGTTCGGGGGCTTAGCGTTTTCCAGGGAAAGCTCACGACCGACTAAAAAAAGTATTTTTCATTCACTGCTATCTCCGTTCTGTTCCCACAAAAACGGGAAATGAAATGTTGCAAGCTTTAAAATGTAGGGCAAGTTTTTCAATTCTTCTTCAGAAAGGAGACAGATATCAAAAGTTTTTTTATTGTGTTGTGTTCTTGGTGCATTGTTTATCTGCAAGGAATAGAGTCCACGTTTTCATATAATAAAGATGAAAACCATGGATAAACCAAACAATGGTTAGTCTAATGGAGTCTAATACGTTGATTGGTCTAATAATGGTTCAGTTGGAGAATGGATTATCTCTGCTGAAAACATAGTGAGGGTTGGAGCAGAGATATTATGCTTTTTCAATAACACATAAAACATATCAACTCTTAAAAAAATTAAACCGTTTCACTATACGTTTCATTATAAAAACTAGCCGGCTATCAGACTTGAAAAGAGATGACAAGTTCAGTTCTACTAGCGCTCAAGCAGTGCAGCGGATGGAAAGAGAACTAACCGTGCGACACTGGAGCCCCAATGCAGTTCATGACATTGACCTTGAACCGGTAAACTGCACTTGGCCTACTGACACACTCTCAACATAGTATAGCCTGTTTCTACCGTAAGCACATACTATGCTGTTTTTCAAAGCTACCTTCATTTTTGTAAGTGCCTATTCTGTTTAATTGTGACTTTCTTTAATTCAGTTCTACTACACTGATTTCGAAAACTTTTCAAGTTTAAATTACACGAGTATAAAAAAGAATGGATGTACAACACAAGTCAGTTTCATATTTACTACTTGAATAATAATCAATTAACTTTGAAAATTCATAATCCCTTATCAATTTCAGCTTCTCTCAAATTGATATTCTGATTCTGAAATAGGCCTAGTCGGATTATTTATAATACATGATGTATGTATAACATCATAACATCATAACAACATTTGATGTATAACATCAAATTTCGAAATATGCTCTGCTTATTCTACCCGCATTTATAATGTTCAAAATCATTTAATCATTCGTATCAATAGGCTTGTTTCTCAGGAACGATTATCAAATTCATTATAAAAATTTATTTATTCCAATACACAATTTCACTAAATTTTAAACAATAAACATTACTTTACGCAATTATTGCAGACAGATACTCATAAGCATAATCGTTATTCGAAAGGAGAAATGGAAAACTTGCTCAAAATTTCTTTAATTTGAATGAACACAGAATTAGATATAATGTACTATAATCTATTGATAAAAATGGAGGAAACGGTGCTCACGTTTACTATATTATCAGAGTAATTTTTTCAATGAACGTTTTTTATCATGATTAAACGTGAAAATAAACAAAGAACTATGCGAGTGATGACGAAAACTTTCGTAATTCCCTCTCCAAAGAGGCAGTGAAAAAAAAATTGAATTCTAAATCATTATCACTTTTCAAGGAAAAAGAGGCAGTATATGATTTCTTTATTTCTTTATTTCTTTAGGATTCGAATTCTTTATCGGACTATTCAATCTCTGATGCATTAGCTCTGGTTAATGGTGAAACGGTTGTTCTGAGATGATAATTCTCTTTCGAAATGTTCGAAATGCAGTGATTACTGATTATGATTAACTCAGTCACATTCAACACACATTCATACACAGTCAACGATTATTAATTAATCAATTAACAGCCCTGAATCGAATCTGACTTCATTTTCCTGATTAAAATTCCAGCCCACATTATGCAAAACTTTGAATTGTAGCTTATTAACGCCCTTTTATGATTATGCAACTTGAATTAATTTCAGTAATAAACAGATTTTAATGTGATTATTTCCTTGTTGAAGCATTGTTAATGGAGAATATCAATCATCCATGAGAGAATGGTCATTATTCGTGCATTAGAGAAACCAATTTGGATACATTCCACAAATCCAGCTCCAGTTGATACAAGCCCTTGCAAAATATTTCTAGGCAGCATCTTGAAAATAACTAACAAAGTTTGAATAGCTAACAAAGGGAATTAACTGTATCACATTCACAAACGAAATCAATCCGATTGAGAAAATGTACCCACAACCTCATCAGCCTCTCAAGAGCCAAGTAAACTTGACAAAAAATCTCAAAACAATCAACTTGAAACATCTTATTCTGCTAGTAGCATCCAAAGGTGAGAGTTTCAATACTCAAGACAATAGTGCAATAATGCAAACTGGTTGGTCTTCATTAAAACAACTCAGAAAAATATAAGGAACCTTACAAGCTTATGATAACATAATGATAATTGAATATCATCAGTAGGCTACAAACACAATCTGCAAGAACTGCCAAACAATTTTTATCATTTGAAAAAGTAACGAAAATTAAAAACGGAGCGGTCTCACGTTGCCAATGATTTTGGGGGTCATATTTCATACCTTGTTTCAGTTCATACTAATGATTAAGTGATTGTATTGATTCTATTAATTATTTATCATATAGTATTGTATTACTGTATTTTATTATCGTATAGACACCATTCTCACAAAAAAAATATTCACAAAATCAAACCAACTAACATCTTTGAAAACACTTCTCAGGATTTGCCTCACCTTTATCACAGAGAACAGACTTAGTAAGAGAGACTATTATAGAGACTTACTGGAGAGTATGCTTCTCTTTTCCTTCACCTTACACTCACAACTATCCTTAACTACTTGAAACTTTTCTACTAACATCTTTTCAAAAATCTTTTCCGAGGATTCACCTCACCTTTACCTTGAACCATAAACTAACCAAATATCTCAAGATTCAACCATTAATCATTAATTCCAACCAAACAATTAATAATCTAACATAATATTTTCTACTAACATCTTTTCAAAAATCTTCCCTCAGGATTCACCTTACCTTTATCTTGAACCATAAACTAACCAAATATCTCAAGATTCAACCATTAATCATTAATTCTAACCAAATAATTAATAATCTAACAGAATATTAATAATTTTAACTGAATAATCAATATTTGGAACTAACCAAAAACTAACCAAATATCTCAAGATTCAACCATTAATCATTAAATCTAACCAAATAATTAATAATCTAACAGAATATTAATAATTTTAACTAAATAATCAATATTTGAATTATCTCTGCTTACACCCTCAACCAACCCTTTATCTTTAACATCTACTAACATCTTTTGAAACTCTTCTCCCAAGTACTCACCTCACCTTACACCCTCACCTACCCCACCCTTCCCTCCTCCCACGATTTCCGCGCATGCGCACAACCTTCCCACCCTCCGTCGGTGAGCGTCGCGACGCCGAGCGCCGTCAGTTCGGCCGATGCCGCTCGCCAGTGCACCGAGTCCGGACCGCCGCTCGCGCTCGCCCCCGCGCGTGTGTCAGTGCTCGTCGCTGGGCCTCCTCGCCCTCCTCATCGGCTACCTCCTCATCGGCGCCCTCATCTTCCACCTGCTCGAGTCCACCCCCGAGCACCAGCAGGTGAAACACGTGGTCGCCAAGCATCGCCAGCGGTGTCTCGCTAATCTCTGGACTATCACAGGTAGATTGTGATAACTCGATTGTTTGTTACGAAGAAGTAGGCTTATCTACTTGTAAGAAATTCAACCTTGCATCGAAAAATGAATAGAAATATTGTTGGTGGAAACGAAAAATTACAGCGGCTTATTGCTAATGTACCGGCTTTCACAGGTAGATGGTAAACTTAGGGCTGGTTCTAGACTAAAACGGGTGGCCACCGTTGCATCGACAAACGTTAGCTTCGATACTATGTACTAAGGGCGCTCTATGCTGCTAACCCACTAACCTATCGAGACAAACGTTTGTCGATGTTACGGTAAACCGGCTTTCACAGGCTTTCACATGGTAAACTTAGGGCCGGTTCATGAGCTCGGGATTTAGCCAAGTCCTAGACTAAAACGGGTGACCACCGTTGCATCGACAAACGTTAGCCTCGATACTATGTACTAAGGGCTCTCTATGCTGCTAACCCACTAACCTATCGAGACAAACGTTTGTCGATGTTACGGTAGCCAGCCGTTTTAGTCTAGGACTAGGCTAAATCCCGAGCTCATGAACCGGCCCTTAATCTACAAATAGGGATTTCTTCACAGTGCGAAGTCAATTGAAACAAAATAGTTCACTATATGTGTTTTATATATGTTTTATCTAGACTAACCAGATAATGGGTTACCTCTTGTTAGTACTTTATTTTTCATAGAAAATGAGTGAGAATTTTTTCTAAGGAGAATGATGATTAAAATATTTTTGGTGATAATTAATGATGGATGATATGTCGAGTAAATAGTGAGCGAGATGAAGTGATGAGAAGGATAAAGGATGTTGGTGGAAAACGGAATTTTGAAAAGGTGTCTTGTGATCTGTGGGCTATCACAGATTCGGTACAATCTGTTGTTTGTTTCAAAAAAGAAGTGAGTTTGTACTTTCGTAAAAAGGAGCGAGAAAATTTTTTGGTGATAGATTCTTAGGAAGTAGAATCCTAGATTGAGAAGTATGTAGAACACTTTAGGAGCTCAAAAAATCAAAGGCTTGCAGCAGATGAAATGGAACGCAGTGAATCCTCAACGAATCAGTCGCCAAGAAGTCCTCAAACAACTCTACATTTTGAGGCAATAGAGGTGATAAAGAAGAAAAATTGTGAGAAAGATCATGAAGTGGAGAAAATAACAAGAAGTGAGAGGACAACGACGACGAAGAAGAAGAAGAAGAGAAAGGAGAAAAGAAGAACAAGAAGAAGAGAAGAAGAGAGGAAAAAATGTATTCGACCTGAGAAGTGGAAAAATGGTGTAAACATCAATCAATTCAATCTCAACAGCTGTCACAGGGAAGAACAGAGTGCTCTTGACCTGGTAGTTAATTGAAGGCGATTTTTCCACACAACTTGAGTAGCTGAAAGCGGAATCTAGGAGTTAACAATTTTGATTACTGTGCACATATAATTGAATAAAAGGAAAGAGTTCGGTCGACTTTGAAAGGGGAGAAATTGGAACAGTTTGTGATGCAACGCTTCATTACGATTTAAAAAATGGTGAACATTATTTTGCTTATTCATAGCTGAGAGAAAGATTATTGTACTCAACTAGAGATTTGGGAGAATGAGGCTAAATATTGATCATCGATGAATGCAAAGATTATTCAAGACAGCTTCTGTCAATATTTGATTGTCAAATCCCTTTTCTTAAACCTGCTTCACACCATCTAGCTGAAGTAATTTCACCCATACCTTCGAAATATGGAATAACGGTAGTACTCTTCAAATCTGAATACAAAATAAATTATACTTTTTTTATCTTTCCTCAGTAGTTCACAGTTTCTCCAACAAAAGTTACAACTATCGATTTCTCAATAGAATATCGAAATGTAGTTTGTCATGAATCATGCAATCACAACTTGAAAATTAACAAATTTAATTTTTATCATAAAACTAAAACATCGACAAAGAATAAAAGAACCATCACAAAAGGTTCCCTTAGATCACTACACAAAAACTTCAACGAAGAACTACTCACAAACCTTTACCCAGACAATCTCTCGTTTATCCTTTTTTCACTCTCTCTCACTCGCTCACTCTGTTACTCTGTATCTCTCTCTATTTTTCTCTCCCTCTCTTTCTCTCTCTTCCACTCACTCTATCCTGTAAGCTTGTCCAGTGGCAAGGCCTAATTAAATAGTTGGATAACAGGGCATCAAATGTCATGGCAGCGACCCCAAACATGATTAGCGCTTGTTTGGCCCGGCAAGCGGCAACATAATGAACTACAGTAGTAGGTCTGTCCGGCTATAAAGAGTACTTACAATGAATAAAATATTACGGGCAACGATTTGGATGATCGACATAGTTATATAATACAAACCGTCTATATATAGTATTACGGGGATCGATAGAATCGCGTGAGTTGCAGCGTAGTTATTGGGCGAAGCATCAAGTTGCTTTTTGGTCGCAGGGGGGGGGGTGTTAAGTTGGTGGGGAGGGTGTGCTTCGCCGTCAAGTCTTCAAAGTAGCGAATCGAGTGAGATGATACCATGTGAGTTTATTTCAGGGACAACGATCAATCACATATGGGTCGATTTACAAAAGGGGAAGGTGCCTAGAAAAAGTTAGGTTTTACGGAGGTTTTAGTGTAGCACTCTAGTGAACTACAATAAAAACGACTCACCGCACTGATATTGTTAAACCTTGATTTACTCGAAGGTAAACGATAGGCTACATGAAAATTTGTTTATAGTATATCGTAATTAGGTTGTAGAAAGCAACTATTGTAATTTTATGAAACCCAACATAAGGATAATAATTATACTGCGGTTCTATGAATGACAATAATTTTGTTAAATGTTTGATAGGAAAAGGTGAAAGATGTTTTAGAAGAATACCTGTTGGAAGAATGTGAAAAATTTTAATATTTCTGGAAAGAGATGATTGAAAAATAAAGAAAGCAAGCTTGAGGAAACAATATGAAAAGAAAAAAGATTAATATTGAAATAGAGAAGAAAAACAGAGTAATACATCAATACATGATTCGTTATTCAATTGAGCGAAATCAAAGTGAATAATGAAAGAACTTTGAATATTTTGTATAATTCACAATCATGAAAAAATGTCTTCACAGCTCACTGAATTTAGTTCAAGCAAAGACAATATTTTATTCCTTTTTAAGATGGACTTTTCAATCTACAAATCACACTTGACCCAGTATTAGGCAACGTTTAGCATTATCAACTGTATTAAATTGTTTAAAATACAATTCAATAACTTACTCCTTGTTTTCTTTCTCAATTGGAAATCATTGATGATAAAATAAAACCTGGCTGTCATCATTATAATTTAAACTACCTTCATGACTAGATTCTGGAACTAAAGGAATTTTGGGCAAACTTCTGTTTCATTACATTTCCTATTCGAATTGATTCTTAGATTCTTCCTTCATTTTTTATTTATTTATTATTTACTTGTTTATCGAACGAAGATTAGTCTCACCCTATCACCTGTTCCGACTCACAAGAATTTCAATACTGTCCACTAAGTGACGGAAGTAGAGTGTCACTGATTTGTAAGTGGCGGAAAAGCCTTTGAGTCAGTCAAGACATAGATTTGATTGCACCAATAGCGTTCGATCTAGTCTGACATTGGTGGAAACAATTAGAGGTGCTTGAGACACCCATGTTGAACGGGCTGTTACTGTGCTGACCTACAATCAGGATTCAGAGTCCAGGTTGACACGATAAACCGCAGCACACACAACAATCTACACCTGCTCACACACACAAATACCCTTCACTCAATTCTCAACCCCATGGTCCACAAGTGTGCTTATCTCCTTGCTCCAGAGCCAATGATTTGAGTAATGCCATTAACCACTTGTCTTGTTTGGCGAGTAGGACTTGCTGACTATTGATTAAGTTCTCAACTTATTAGAAGGTCGCTATAAATCTTGTAATAGTGACCTTGACCTTGTTGTAACCTTGACTGAATAGCTGGTTAATTTTTCAAGGCACCTGGATTGAGGATGCATGATAATTTTCATTACAATTCATTGCAAATCTTTACAATAATCAAAGTGTATTAGATAGAATTCAATCACTATACAATATAATTAACATGTTTGTGGGGTTGTTACAAGATTAGATCATTAATAGGTTACAAACCTTGGGTTGCAATAGTTGAAAGATTATTATAAATTTAAACAATTTCAAAAGCTGTGATAAGTTAAATACAGCTGGTGTCAAGATCAACAATCAATCATCCATCTTGTACCATTCATACAGATAGATTATTCTGATGGAATGATACAATCCTATAGCATACTTTATGTACAGTATGCTCTTTCATATTCTATGAGTTTACCCCGTGCAGCGCAAAGCGCCTTCCCCTCCTTCTCCTTATTCTCCTTTCTTTCCTTCTTTATCTTTTCTGTCTGTTAATTTCTGTAATCTTCTCATGATTCTGCGTCTTCCTCTTTCTTACATTATCTTTTTCTTCTTCCTTCTTCTTCTCCTTCTTCTTCTTCTTCTTCTTCTTCTTCTTTCTTCTTCTTCTTCTTCTTCTTCTTCTTCTTCTTCTTCTTCTTCTTCTTCTTCTTGAAGATACTTAAGAATACAGTATCATTGCAACAAACTTGTAGCAGTGTGAGTTTCCTCTAGATTTTACATCAATCTCGCAGTGGTGGAAGCACAGTAGAAAGAAACGCGCCAAACGTTTTTTAATATAATAGATGACTTAATTTTTTCTTATCAAATATTTATTAGCATTCTATTACTATTATATGGAATATTTTTTTGCATTTATCAGGAAAAAGCTTCACTTAGATCATTTTCCACGTTTCCTTAAACGACATTGGACCAGCTCCAAAATTTTCGCTGTCTCAACTTTTGTATTGATGTGGCCGTATCACGAGCTGAATACAGACATTATGTCCCATTCACTTTCACCGGCTCATAAACAAACGACAACTTTTACGGCCCAAGGCTTGAGAAAAGCATCTCGACGAATAGTTTATGGATTTTTGAAGAGTCTACCCTGTCACAGTTTGTCATCAAATACTTATTCCTGGAGGGTGTATTTTGTTCGCAGTTATGAAGGTGGCCCACTTTGGAGGAGTCTGACAACGACCCCTGTATAGCAGCTATCAACAAGCGTTTCTCATGAAATTTCGTCGACAAGAATGTTTTGCGTCCACTCCCAAGGCATCCAAACGTCATCATCATGACCATCAACATCATGACTTCAAACCCCTTCCCCCCACAAAATCCCTCTCCTCTTTCCGTTTACTGGAAATCGTCTATCTCCTCCTTTGTCTACCCTGCTTGGCTGCCTACTCTAAATTTTGTACCAAGCCATTCTTTTTGTCACCCCACATGCTCCCTTACCACCCCTTCCCCCACTCACAACCCATCACTAGGATTCCACCTGGAATAGCTTGCTCAGCGCTTTTTAACAATGGCCTCCCCCGACTTGGCTTATCCCTCTCGGTTCCTCTTCAAGTAGCGCCAACCCCCTACTCTATCTTTTTTCAATCCATTTTTTCTCGCTTCTCTTCTCGTACTATATTCTCTTCCTTATCCTCCATCGTTCATCCTTCTTCATCTTTTATTCTGCTTTATCCACTTTTTCACTTATTTTAATTCTTGTCATACTCTTTCTTCCTCTTCCACTTCTCCTCCTCCTCCTCATCCTCCTTCTCCTCCTCCTTCTTCTTCTTCTTCTTCTCCTTCTTCCTTCTTCTTCTTCTTCTTCTTTTCTTTTCTTCTTCTTCTTCTTCTTCTTCTTCTTCTTCTTTTCTTCTTCTTCTTCTTCTTCTTCTTCCTCTTTCTCTTTCTTAGCCTTTTTCTTCATCTTCTTTTCCTTCTTCTCTTTCTTCTTCTCTTTCTCCTTCTTTACCAGCTCACTCTCTTCATCCACTTATCCAATTATGTCTCACTTCTCCTATTCTTACTCTCACCATCCTCATCCTCTCTCCTCCCATCCCTCTTCTCCTCGATTCTTCTTTTCTTCTTCACATAGTCCTTTTCCTTATAATCCTCGTGCTCTCAATCCTTCTCCTCTCTCTCCTTCCATCCCACTTCTCTTTGGTTCTCCGTTTCTTCTACTTCACATAGTCCTTCTCCTTCCCTTCTCCTCATCCTCTCAATCCATCTCCTCCCCCTTCTCCTTCTCTCCTAGTCCACATAGGCCCATTCTCCTTTGAAACTCCCACACGAGCTCCCTTACAACAATGCGGTATGTCCCATTCCCCCTTAAATTGCACCAATTTCGAGAGAACGGCGTTTAAAAGACGCAGAAAGGCCGAATAAAAGCGGAAAGGAGAATACAAGAGACTTCCGAGAGTGGAAAAATGATTATCCTCCGAAAATCAATTTATTCCATCCTTTTTTGGACGGGAAATCTGATTGTTCGCATTGAATGTGTTGTAATCCATTCTCCTTCAGATATTCTGCTAAGTCATCAGATAATATTATGTTCAAAATAGAATATGGCATGCACAAGAAATGGTTAATGCTAATAATATTATTCAAGTGTGAAATTACAGTTGGTATCAAACCTCTCAAAATGATTCAGTATTTTCTTTATATCTAAATGAAATTGACTTCTATCATTTAAATGAAACTATTAAGTTTCCATAGCAACATAGCTCATTCAACTATCATTCTACTCAATAGTCGTTCGTAGTTTTTGAAAAAATAAATACATCATTTGAAAAGAATCAAGAGAATCACAGCAATACGAGAATTCTGCTCTAAAATCGAACAAATTCCAAGAAATAAACTGTAGAATCTGTATACTGATGAGAACCAATACGCTCTTAAACAAATTAATTCAAACATGGAACGACCAAAATCAATTTCCAATTCCCTTCATAATTCAATTCAACAACTAATTCAATTTCCAACATAAAAACTATTATCACGAGTTCAACCATTTCAATAATTGAAAACTGGGTATGTCCACACTTGGTAGACTTATGTGTGCTGCACAGAATGCTGCATTTTATGTTTAAACATTGTTAGCATGCAGCATAGCATGCTGTGCAGCAAAAAAAAGTATGAACATAGCGAATCTTTTCTCTGTCGGAAATAAACGCTCATAAATGTTTCAAGAAACTATATTTCATTTTACTTGTCTTATCTCTGTGAATATCTCTGCAGATGAGTAAGCTCACAAGTCTCAAAAAATGTACTCCAGTATCCATGAGTCTACCTTCAGCCTCATAAGTTGACTCTTATGAGAACTATAATTTACTACACACTAAAGTTAGTGAACGGGAAGGGTTTGTGCACACCTCCACAGCTGGAATCTTTCAGCTTTCAAACCAGTTTTCCATTGAATCAACGACTGAAATGAAATGGAACCGGGAGCGGAAACTTTATTAGGAGCCCTGTGAGTGACATGTCTCAATAAGCCTCTGCACACAATTGACTGCTTCATTCAAAGTAGTGAAAGGGAAGAATGGAGGAGGAGGAGGAGGAGGAGTAGGAGGAGGAGGAGAGAGGAGGAGGAGGAGGAAGAATAGGAGGAGGAGAGGAGGAAGAGGAGGAGGAGGAGGAGGAGGAGAAGGAGAAGGAAGAAGATGGAGAAGAAGAAAAAGAAGGGATGAAGTGGAGGTAGATCCCGTGTAATGAATCGCACTGAATTCATTGAGAATGAAAATCTGAAGTGAGCGCTATTCAAGCCTGAAAGATAGCTTACTGGCTCGTCATTCTTGTTTACAAATCCTTCAGATTAATATTGTAATTCGAAAAGTTCAAAAGATTTTATTACTGTTCTTTCACGGTGAAACATCTCCAAAGGAGCTTGAATGAAGTATTGAGACTATACTCTTACTCTTCATATTTTTCTATTCAAAATTTGGCATCTACGTCGTCTTTTACATTGTTGAAGTGTATTTCGGAATGAATTTGAAAGGATTATAACTCATTTTTTCAATTGAGTTATTGTTCAAGCTCATGAATCGGTGCAAAAACAAAATCTCCTCATAGGATTAACATTCCTGAAATTTTTAGTACCGATATTGAATAACTGAAAAAAGAGTTGGACCTACAAGACGTATCATGTAAGGTTTCCAATTATCCGCATCAAAACTACTCAAATACCATTCCATACCAATTTTTCAAAAGTGCATACTTCCCTTTGCAGTCCAGATTAGATGAATGACTAAGATGAGACACAGTGACAGTATTTATGCTGATACAATTTGTTCTATTGATTGAACCGTAAGAATGGAAATTGAATATAGATGAAATGAATAAGAATCTCAAGAAGAGAGATTATCAGCTGAAACATGGGACGGGACTGTTATACACAAAATATCATCCCGGAAATATAATAAAATCCGCCAATTTCTTTCTTACACGGATTATACCCGAGTCCCATATAATCCTGGGTGATAAAAAAGATTCGCCGTAATTTATAGGGTTCTAAAACGGCACTTTTCTATACGCAGGTTACGCGTGGAAAATACTACAGGAAGAATGTTCTCCTTCTAAGATCCTCGGTTTAAGGTGGATTGAAAATAGATTAGGGAAAGCTTGCGCCCGTTTGTAGAAGGTGCGAGTCCCTCTATCACTTATTCCTCCACATGTCCGTATTTGCCTAGTGCTCCTTTTCCTTGGAGAGTCGTGCTTGATCCTTTTCTTCGGTTTTATCCCTGAGAGGAAAACAGGGAGGGGGGTTCTAGCAACTCATCGCTAGGGAGGCTGGACCCATCCTGTACCATTGTAAGGGGCATCTTTCTCATCCCCGTTAGACTATTTACATGTAACGCTGACTGAATATCTAAACGGGGATACAATGGGTTACTTGCAGGCATATTGAATGAAATGAAGTGAAAATTGAATGGAAGAGTGACATGAGAGTGAGAGGAGGAAAAATTATCTCCAGTTGTACCCACGTTTTTCAAAGTGATTGTATTTGGTATTAGAAAGTGAAAGATTTCTATCAACTTTTTTACCTTTGTTATGTTATCCTTAGATTATCTTATCTTACCTCTTATTATCTCATCTTGTTGTAATACTATAGTTATTTAGTTAATTTTCTAGTGAATTTTTGTTTTTTCAACTTTTATTATACATTATATTGTTTTGTGAGCTTATTGCATGTTATATATTATCATATTGTATCTGATGAATTGCTTTGTAAACAATAGTGAAGACTGTTTTGGGCGCAATGCCTGTAGTCTTCCTTCATTTTTGGAATAAATAAATAAATAAATAATCCTACAAAATTTAATAGAATGTATTATCTGAGCTAAACGTAACTAGTAATGCATAATTATGCAAATATCTATCAGATCTTGAATGTTTCTGGAAATAACAAGATCTTCAATTAAAACCGAGATATTCAAACACATAAAACAAGATCTTCAATTAAACACGTATCATCTTGTTGCGATGTCAATGGAAGACCGTAAAAAATAATAGAGAGTAGAATGAGAAGGGAATATATTGATGACGAGGTATGAAGAAGAAGAGGAAAAGAGTGAATAAGTTGATAGAGGAAATTCAAGACCAGCAAGATTTGATAAGATTAAGTGAAGCACTTTCTTCAAGTAGATAACAAAATATATTAGTTTTAATTCTAAATTGCGACGGTTATTGTAAATAAAATAAATTATTCGCTGAATTGAACAAGCCAAAAACTTGACTTTATCCACCAAAGTAAAGATGAGATTTGATTTATGCTTAAGGTAATATGATTGTATGAATCACCAAAGTTTAAACATGTCAATGACAATTCTTTGAGGGATAGAAGTGTAAAGAGTGGAGGAACAAAAAATGGAGAAAGAAAAAAGAGATGGTAGTGTAGGGGGAGGAATGAGAGGAGGAAATGTAGGAGGAGGAGGAGGAGGAGGAGGAGGAGGAGGAGGAGGAGGAGGAGGAGGAGGAGGAGGAGGAGGAGGAGGAGGAGGAGGAGGAGGAGGAGGAGGAGAAAATGGAGGAGGAGGAGGAGGAGGAGGAGGAGTAGGAGGAGGAGGAGGAGGAGGAGAGGAGGAGGAGGAGGGAGGAGGAGGAGGAGGAGGAGGAGGAGGAGGAGGGAGAGGAGGAGGATGAGTACGATGAGGAGTAGTAGGATTAGGTGCGATCTGTCATTTGTAATGAAGACAGATAAGCAAGCGAGGGGGGTGTGTTTTTGTGGTGGGGGGGAAGGGAAAATACCGCTAATGCCCACTGCGAAATTAATAGTGGATGAAACGACTGAATCGATAAGCGAACTCTGCTATGCTCTGCTTTCCATTACATGTCCGCTACCAAACTCAATTTCCTTCTGCATGCCCCCCACTCAACTGACCCATGTGTAGGCGTTCACATGACACCAATATTCATTGCTTTACAGCACAGAATTCAAGCTCTAACTGGCCTAAAATTGATCGAAATTAATGTATGAAGTACACCTACATATCCATGCATTTCGGTCAAGGTCATTTTACAATACTATACTATATGTCATAAATTCTATGAATGGATAACTTTGTCTCTCAGTTTATACTGTATAGATGTCTAGTCAAGGTGACATGTCTAGCCTAGTTAGTTGAATAACAGACAAGATAATTCAATTATACTGTTCTATAATATCTTTGATATTAATAATAATAAATCATTTTATTTGTACACGGAAAACCATACAAATGAGTTAGGTGGTGAAACACATATAACTATATACAGTTTACGTAAGCTTCACATACAATGACTGAATAAATCTATAGATTTTCAACAAATTTACAATGAAAAGTATAACAAATAATAAATTGTTCTAAGCATTTAACGTAATGGACAAATTACCTATCAGTAAGGCAAATTACAGAGCAAATTACACATTCCTGTATTAGAATATCGGTCAATAATGTAATTTTTATGGATTCTATGAAAATATAATCGAAACTATTGATACTATTGAATGGATGTTTTTAGCCTCGAGGAGGATATTTTAATGGAGAATTTTTCAATAGAGAATTATTCAAGAAGTAATCCACAATATATTAGGATATTTATAGTTTTTGAATCTTGAGAACATTTTATCCAATGGGAGACCATTATTATAACTCAATTCAACCTACTGAGAGTAGTAAAAGCAGGATAGTTAATTGAAGTTGAGAAAATTAATAGGAAAATTGTATGTAGTTGACCGATTCGGGAATCATTGAGCGATAAAACAATCAAACGATCGAAATCAACTTGAAATATTCCCAACCAATCTCTACGAGAACATCAAAACCAATCAAATTGTACCGGCAAAACATGCTACTATTTTGCATTTCAATCTTTTAATACGACTGCAATGAATGCGGAACTGGAGTCATCACATCTGACCAAACCTATTTTGCATCCATCAGTACAATTCGCTAGTTTTCCTAGTGAATCATGAATACTATAATCACAGCCTCAGACAATTATTCAAATTCAAATTCATCCAATCATCTTCAAACCAATCAAACGAGTACAATCTCATCAGAGGTGATATCTCTGGGAATCTACAAAATTAATCCAATCATTCAGTTAGCAACAATCTCACTCATATCTATGGGGATTCCGTATTTCAAAATCACCAAATCACCTCTAGTTCTATCTTTTTAGCTTAAACCTCTCCAGTTACATCACATGAATATGCTTTCCAATGTGGTTCAAATAGTCTGATTTTAAAATCAAAATTTATGCTATCATCAGAAACAATTCCCTGGTTCAACTCTATCATTATGCTTTTCGAAATTCGATCAATGAAACAATTGAACTTATTGGCTGACAAAAGTTCTTGTTCAGATGCATTCCTTTTAGAGCATCCTATTGAACTATTTAAGCACAGAGTAGGTAAATCTCTCTACTATGAATACTCTCTACTCTATGCGGTAAAAGTATCTGTATTAAGAGTATATCTGTATCTTTATTGTTAATTTTTAATGTCAAATTTCCACTAATGTCAATTCTAGTAGATATTGTTCTGGAGATGCCATCATTGCCTCATCAAGGTTCATCTGAATTCAAATCCTGATCTAACAGACTACAGTCCTTCTCCCATACCATGATATGCCTACTACCAATACCATAATATTATTTTCATTTTGAAACAATATTGATCTCATCGTAGTACAAGAATATCAAATACCAATACTAAAACCTAGTAACCTCTTCTAGAATTTGTTTATTTTTTGCTGTTACTAGAACGGTAGAAATAGTTATTTTAATTACATTGTTTAGAAGTTTGATAGAAAAACGTAATGTATATGCAGAGAATAAATTTCATTCAGAGAATCATTCTTCAATTTTTCAAACTAAGAATGGAGTGTCTTACACTACACTAATATTGAGCTTTCTCATTCCAAGAGTAGAGTTTTCCATACCAATTTTCCAAGGCCCGTAAGCTCCATCTTCGCTTGAATCATGTTCCATGCATGAACTTGTTTTTAACTGGGGATTTATGGCTTAATGCAAGTCTAAAACGTGAATTTATGATTTTAAATCTTTGATTTAAGTTTTGATAGACTTTCGAAGGATAGCTTGAAAGTTTGATAGTTTAAATGAAGATGTTGCATACGAACCCAATTTTTCAAAAAAAATTCTAGGCTTTTTCTCTGTAGTGCGATTCAAATTAATGTCACACGATCTTCAACTCTCGCAGCTTATTCTGTTGCGCGTTGATTGTTTTCTCGCGCTACACTTTATTTCGCCACGCGATACTGTCACACTATATCCCGGCAGGTTCGAATTGGAAGCGCTATAATCTCTATTGTTTGTTGTTAATTGACTTTTCAATTTATTCCGATGAGAGTTGGAGTGGCGTCTAAACGGAGCGGCTCGAAACGCGTCCGTGTTCAAGTTGCCATAATTGGTTTTTATCGTGCGATTGCACTAACTTTAATGGAGGGGGGGTGGAGGAGGGTGAGGAGGAGGGTACGAGGAGGTGAGGGGGAGGAGGAGATTCGCCTGATTGATGACTGTTTTCGAGTACCATTGACGACAATTTATTCGCCTGAATGATACTGGAAAGTTATAATGGCAGCTTTTGGTGGGATGGAGTTACTTTCGGGCTATTTTGTGATGTGCATTAGGCTGAGTACTCGAAATTGTATCGGAATTCAAATTCAAATCAACAAGTGAAGAGGAGAGAATAATGCTTAATGAATTGACGCAATATCGTATACGAATAAAAAGAGAATAAAATAGCTAAGATACTACCGTTTCGAATTACATAGTTTTTCAGTACAATAAAGTAGCCTGTACTGAATAAGAAGATGCAATTGCAATTACCTTTCTTTACTATGTTAGTTGTTTGAACCGCCATTGCTGTGATGTTTGTAGAAACCGCCCATTGTGGGAGGAGCTTATCTAGGCCAATGGCAGTCGTTCACCTTGATAGGCCATTCAACTACCAATCACAGCGCTCGGTCACGAGTATAAATTCTGCTACACTGTACTTTAGTTTAGGTTAACAGAGATTGATAATGGTTTAACAACCGAAACTGCAGTATCTCGTTGTTTTATTAGATATGTGGTTTTGACAACATCAAGTCTTCTTATTCAGTATAGATAACTACCACAATATCACCTTCACTACTACACAGAAAGTAGCCTGTATTGTCTTTGGTAATAAGAATACTGCACTGTATTAGTTTTCAAGAACTTCACACACAAGAATAAGGAGGTTGGTTGGTGGATAAGAGAGATTCAAGAACCAATATCCTTCTTATGGTTTACATCTTTTTAGGCATTATCCTTAGGTTATATTCAATTTTGAGATCAACTTCCTCTTAATAATTCACTATAACCATTGTGTAGCGGGATATTCACATTAGTCAAAATTGACATTTATTTAATATCCAGCAAATTTTCTTCTCAATCACCAATCACTGAATTCTAGAGGGATTCAATGAGTTCCTCTGACAATACTGTGTTGACGGTTTATAATCATCATCATGATTATGATCCTAATATAACATTTTTTTCTCAACCTATCAAGCAAGGACTTACAATAAGAATGATAGTGATTGTTTTCTCAGTCCACTATTTTTGGTACATTACATATAATGATTTTTATACTAATTTTAAAACAATATAAATGTAATGAGGGAGATCTCTACATTCTGCTATGTGCGAACTGAATAGACCAAACTAACCAAAAACTGATTCTGGTCTTATTATAAACTTTGTAATACTATAAAAAAATAATCATGTGGGCACCATATTCAGAAAAAAGTGGATATTGAGAAAAGTAGAGGACCTCTACTCATCTGAATACGCTAATAAGCTACAAATCAGGTGTGGAATTAAAGGAGCAAACTACTCAAAAAAGTAAAAAATGTGTAGGAGTAGAAGTATAAAGAAGAGCAATCAGAATATTGAGATCAAAGCAACACTCAACACTACCTTAAAATGCTGACTACTGACAACTTGATTAGACCCACTGTGTGTACAGTATTAGCAATTTAATGCCAATGGGCAAAGACTATAGGTACTAAATCAAGTGGCTTACCATTTGAGGGGTTGGAGGGTTCAGACTAAGGAAAAGGGGGTGCTGAAAGCAGGGAGATGGGTGAGAGGGGGTGTAATTTATAAGATAAGGCGGGCCTCGACCCTTGTCATCCCCTATTGTAAAGCAATAGACACCGCTTAATTGCTTACTCAAGCCAGAACCAAGATACGAATCCGAATATTGTTCATGTCCATGCAATGCTGGACAATTGTGGTCGTGTAGTTGAATTAACACATTATGTTAATCCATGTGCTATGAATGATCTATTATTCACTAAGAGTATGAGCTAGCTTAATGGTTTCTGTGAACTATATTAATATTCTTGTATATTAAAAATAAATTAATAAAACAATCCGTTACTCAAATGAATTGATTGACTTCTTACTGTATACACTGTATAAGAATTTTCAATATTAACTATATATTCAAAGAGCCTTTTTAAATAATGTTTCCAGACAACCATTCTAGGCGGGCTACAAGCAAGTAGAATGGAGAAAATAGATTCATAATAATTGTGATAATTATTCAATAAATTATTAATTCTCCATTCAAGCTATTTCTTCAAATCTTTCACAATACTAAGTTCTATTACAATATTACTATTATACTATTACAATATACTATTACAATATTATAGTACACTATTGTATACGATTGTAATAGTAACAAAATATTGCATACAATACTATTCACAATATTAATAAGAATTATAAGCTGTGATTGAAACTAGGTTACTTCTCATTACCAGTAGCAATTATTCAAAATCAATTAGAATGTATATCCAATTGTAAATGTATATATGTAAATCAATTATAATGTATTAGAATAATAATTATATTCAATGAATGATAAAATGATTATTGGATATAATAGATAATTATTCAATTTAATGTACTGTGTAATCTACATTGGATGAATAATCGAAATCTTATTTGTATCCCCCTTGAAATAAAAGTAGGTTTTTTGGAAAAATAGACAAAATAGAATGTTTGAAAATAACCCATAGGAATCAGAATCAGTTTGTATTGACAATCGCAATCAATCTCTGAGAGAAAAAAATTAAATCATTATCAATTTGTAGCACCCCTGAGATGAGTCGTTATTTCCGTTTCATTGCGCCCGTTCATACATTACGTTCGGAGCATCCGTTAAGGGAATATCCCAATCCCTATGTGGTCACAACAAATTATTATTGATTCATTGACTGGGAATAGTGGTCACTAGGTCTACCTACACATACAGTGTTCCTGGACCACTGAGCTATTCTCATAAGAATCAGGTTGGTGTCTTTTCAATGAACAGTATAGCCTTCCCCGACCAGTATTTTTTCAGTGTCATCAGTTTTTCCTGCTGTACGTGAATGGTTTAATACTATAACTACTTTTATTCTCTACAGGTGTTCAACTAAGTTTCCCCATCAAAAGATCCTACCAATCAATTAAATGACGAATTCATCAATTGGAATCAATAAAAGTGAACTACATGAATTGTTTTTGTGCGAATTCATGAATTGGAATAATTAGTGAACAAATTAGTACACTCAGGAATTCATGAATTGGAGTAATTAGTGAATTAATCCATTTGTGATTTTTTATGAATTCACAATCCATAAATCTACAATTGACAGATAAATTAGTAATTATGTGATAAATCCTAGTCTCAGAGGTTTGCAACATACTCAATACATCTAGCCTGAAAAATTGTATAATGTAGTAAAGAAGTTAATTTCGAAACTTATTATTTCGATACAGTTGCACAATATTTCCCGAGACTATACAATGATTTTCATTATCATCTAGCCTGTTATCATGTTATTAACATAATCTTACTCTATTCATATGAGTTTTTGTTTGTAATTAATTCATGAATTCTAATTAATTGAGAACTAATACTCTCACGTAGCAGATAGTTGATTCCTATGCTGAGTGATGCCAAAAGTTTTTTCTTGTGAAATTTGTCATAATTGCATGTTTTTATATTACTTCCACTGTTCTTTCACTAATTTCATTTTTTGTATTGTTTCATTTCCGTCACTAAAGATTGAATTGAAGTACTGTTATATTCATGTAATAACATTGAAAAGTACAGTAATCTCACTCAGATTGAGAGTATTTGTTGATGGGAACCAATACTTTGGAAAAATCTAAACAATATGCTGGCAAATCAATAAGGTATTCAATACCTTACTTACATTTTTTTTATTCTTTAACATAAGAATAACAACCATTAATGAAAAGATCCAATTTCTGCGTAATCATCAAACTAATTTCCAATTATCCAACATTCACATTGTTGTAGTAATGAATCCCATTAATGTTTCTAGAACAGAGAACACATATTTTTAATTGAGAATAGAATGGGAAACGTACCTTTCTTTTGCAAGTTGGATAACAATACTAATGGAAGAACGAAATAGATATTTAGGAAACTGGAAAACTCATCAAAATATTGACATTGACAGCCGGAAAACTGTATCACGATGGATGGTGTTTCAAACTGACTGTGATATGAGATTTTCCATATTCGAATTGCATCTCTGAATGGAAACTGAACGAATGTTCTGGTTCTGACGAAGGTTTTATCAATTTTCAATTTACAAATATGAGATAACAAACTTCTAAACATTGTGGATGTAAGATTGGATGGATAAAAATTGTATTATTAAATTGTAGTAGCCTATTGTTCCGTTCTGATAATTATCTAACAAATTTTAAAAAGCTTATTAAATTTAACCGCTTCAAAATGTCGTAATTAAACGGAACATGGCAATAATGTGACTTTATAGAAGCGCATGTGACTTGGGCTACATAGAGCTTTCGAAAAACTTGAGTTTACATTTTTGGGAAACTAATCTGATGAATGAATATCAGATATACATATAAAACACATAAACATATTCTACTATTGTTCATATTCTATTAGTTGACTATCAATTATTTCAATATTGAATCAACAGCCTATACTACACCCTCTATGCCCCTAAATTTCATGACATAAGATAGAATATGAAAAATAATATTATTAGTGATTTCTCCTGTCATTTCAGTACTATTTAGTAACAATACTAATAAATCCATTCTATTGGTTCAACATAACTACATTGGTATTCAAATGGATTGATATCAATAAATCAAAACATGCTTACAAGGTCAAAATAAAATTACTAGCTCGATTACTCAATTTACAATATGATATGATAAAATAATATCAGCAGCTGACGATGGTTGCCATGACTACTCATACTCATCTTGTTATTTATCAATGTTTCAACTCACTCCATACTAGTCCTACGTGTATTCTGTTTATTAAAGCCTTATTTCTATCAAAGTAATGGTTTTCTTTATAACACAATAGAATTGCAATATTAATTCAACTACCCACCCGCCTCACCAATATCTCATCAAATTCCATCCCATTACGGTGATGAACACAGGAGTATTAGCAGGATGACTTACGTTTTCGGAGCTCGATTATATTATTATAATAATGCACGTTGGAGTTGAGCAACATTTTTTGCTAGGTGGTTGCATGTGAGCCGGTAATAAATCAAAGCAGGGGCGCCGTCCGGGCAATCTACTGAAAATTCTTCGTGATGCATCCACCGTCAGTGTTATACGGACGGGACCTTGTTTATCACACAGCCACCCACCCAAACTCTAGTGTAAAATATTGTAGAGACGACACGGCAATCATAACCCCATTCAACATTATTATCACGGCTGGCTTTTGTAATAAATATATAATAAATCATGAGGTACAGCCTGGAATTGAGTTGTTGAGATCATCATTAGAATAATTGAAATGTAATCAGTGATTGCTCAAGTTCATGATAAGAAGATAATATACAGGGTGAAAATTAGAGAATTATTTATCTGGAAAATACTACTTCAAAATCTGGTCCGCCATCTTAGATCCGATTAACTTGAATTTTTATAAATATTATCGATAGTAATATGAAAGTACATATTTTGGTGCTTTTCGCAATGTTACTCATGAATTTTTATCCCAATTATCCAAGGTGCTTCTCTAAAGAAAGAAATATATAATCTCCATTCACAAGTCTCCATGAACATGTTTATAACTTTTTGGAAAGGTGAAGTTGAATTTTCATCGAAGATTTGCTCAGTGCATCTTTGAAGGAAGAAGAAAACAATCCCCATGTACACGCTTTTACATCGAAAAACACAAAACCACATTGAAACATTCATGGAGCTCTTTTTCAAGCCATTCAACAGGAAGATTTCCACACAAAACAAATGAGGAAAAAGTGAAACCATTGTAGCAAACTGAAAAGAGATTTAGGCTTTTTCCCTGTCTCGATATAATTGCGAATCTTACACGGTACTAGACTAACAACTATGAAAAGCTCATTTGTGCGAAGTTTTTTTTTGTTCGTATTATAACAGTGAGAGCAGCGCTCTTGTTTACACCGCAAAGTGTGAAAAAAGTTTTAATTAAAATCCGTTTTCCCCAAACAGAACGTTGCAGCTACAGGAGATCTTTTGCTCGTTTTCCTGCTGCAATCGTGAAAAATTTTCCATTCATCTGGAAAAGTCTACGAGCGCCTCTGACATTTACAACTTTGACATTGTTCAAGCTCAATTTGAAGACTTTCTAAAAGACTCAATTACTTGTAGCCGCTTGACTTCCAAGTTCTCTCGCTTGGATCGCTCTGAATAATTCTTCTCGTAAAAGTCTCTTGATGCTAAATTGGATATAATGTAGGAATTATACTACCAAATTCCTCTCAAACAAGAATTTTAGCCAAGAATATCTCAGGCGGATCTACTACAACCTTTGATCGGTGAATATCTATAATTAATTCAGAAGAATCAATGAGGGAGTATGTGAATTTATTAAACATGCCAGGATGGTAGAAAATTTCATAAGATCATTCATCAAAATCGATTCATATTTTAAAGAGTAGAGATCTTCTGAAAGTTTGACTTAGTGCAAGAAAATATAGTAAACTACACTGAAAACCCTTCGATAATAATTATTGAATTCCAACCCAATTAGTCAATTTGTGAATAATAATAAATAATTGAAAATTTTATGCTTTATCGAATGAGAGTTGCCTACGTCTTTCAAAATTGTAGTTAACTTTTGACAAGTTTTTTTGCAAATTCGCTTACATTTCATCGAAGATAATAGACGAGATAATAAAGAAGAATATTACGATAATTGGAATGAACCAGCTCCAATGAACTCGTAATAATGAGTGTATTTTGAAACCATGACAACAAGGGTCGTACAAGTACCACCCCTACCTCACCCGATTCATAAAATTTTGAAATCCCACCCAGAACATCATCCATACTTGAAATTGAGTCACAAAGCTCCCAAAACTCATCTACAATAAATAATCAGTAATCAAATTGAATCACAATACTTCCCAAACTCATTTACATAATCCTACATCCTAACTCCACTCAACCCCCCCTACAATCATAACTCCCCTCACAGATATAAATTATTTTCACAACACGAACAGAATTACGATTTTCTATTATTTACAGCTGTGCCTCAACTGAACAAGGCCTCCTTACTAGGGATTGGCCGAAAATTTCGGGCCCGCCATATTCAAGTGACCGGAATTAGAGTGGCGAAAATGAGCGGATGCCATTCAAATCAAATAATGCTTTCGAAACGGGCAAATAAACAATAATTAAAGCCTTGTGAGGGGACCGTGACATGCGTAAATGACGTATGCACTACAGCGTTTTAATTCAAGTGAGCTCTTTTCCAGCAATGGGAGACTCCTAAGCGTTGATATATACATGTACATACATTGGAACATTGTGTACATAAATACTGTAAACATAGATATAGGGCTGTGACAGATATTTACGCCGCGCAGAATGACTAAGCACCACCACCAATCCCGTGAGAGTGTTGAACGCATATTATATTTCAACTCGAATGTACGAGTCGAATACTGCGCCCAACAAAAAGCATGCAATACTGTACACTCTTGGATTACAAAGCCCCTGGAGCCATGCATTTGAGGCGATCATTAAGCATTAAGCTGTGTGTTTTATACTCATCATTCGTTGTGCTTTTCTGGTGTTTATTGCCTAGTTATTTTGTGGTTGATTGTTTTTTTTTCATGAAAAATTCCCTGCTGTCCCACTTTTGGAAAGTGATAACAAAAGAATTTAATACTTTGATAATTGTTCACGTATCATTGCCTTAGAAACAGTTATTGGAAGAGTATTATTAAGACACATCAAGTGTCGTACACTCTATTGAAGCATCATTGACACAGTTTTGTTATTGAAATCGAATAAGTTGAGATACTGAAAGCTGAGATGTGAAGGCTATATTTGCTTCTGTTATTGATTACCGTTATTTTTGGTTGCAATCACAATAATATTATGTTCTATGTTTGTATCTCTATTATTATTTACTATAACAATTACACGTATACTTGTTATACTTCATAATAACACAAATTTTACAATACTTGATTACTCTGTAGGCCATTCTCATTACTCATTTTGATTTTCTGTCATGATGAAACATTTTGTGCTCTGTATGACTGAAGAGTTGTTAAATCGTACTAAATATCTATAAATATTTTATGTATTTGAAATAATATGTTATAGAAGTTTCAATGATTATTCTGTTTTATAGGTGAGAATCCATTGTTTCAAAGACGTTCGAAAACAGTTTTGGTACGGATTATCAAATACTATGAAACATCATAAGGTAATAATCATCATTCTATCATGAATAAATATTTGAATACTTCTAACAGCACACTCTTGAAGAAGCCTGCAGTATAACACCTCATTGCTGAAAGTATCATCTTCAATAATAGTGAATAACTTGCATGTGAATTAGAGTATATTATTTGCTAGAACTTTCCAGAATTTCAATAGAATGGAAACCCAATTATAACTTACATTTTCGTATAGAAGAGACAATATAAATTTCAATTATTAATGGGAAAAAAGTAGTAAGCATAAAACCTAAGCCTAAATAAAAAATCGCGCTCCTCGAAACAGAATACTCCCATAATGGTCAGCGGAAATTACACTATCCCTTCACAAAGGTACAGATAAGGGTGGGCATAATGTGACCTTAAATTATTAAGTTGCCAATAAAATGATTCGAACTCATTTATCGATCATTTTTTGAGACAATGAACAAACATGCTATAGATAAATAACTATAGCTATAGTCTGCGTTGCAACTAACAATATTATTCATTCACGAACTTCTGTTAGATTGATGATATAACTCCATAATGTTATCACATTTTTCACCTCTAATTTCAACCTCCACCGAGTAATTCATTCTAATATCATAATGAATGAACCAGGAATTAGAGTGAAGCCCATCATGCTCCAGAAAAATGAAGGGGCTTATGAGAGTGAACCGGCGGTCGTTTAAAAAGTGAAGAGCTACAAAGAGAAGCACAAAATTGGCACGAAAAGAGAGACCCCCTCACCCCCTCCAACCACTGAAATTCCCCCCCTTCTCCTGAAGGCGATGCTACACTACTCGAGGCCATGACACACTTCAAACCCCCACTCCCCCCCCCTACCAGGACTCCTAAATAACAAAGGGGGTGCGAGAAAGTGCGAGAAACCCTTTTCTTTATTGTTAAATTGCGGTGGAGTGCGCACCATACAACTGTAATTAATTTCAAGGACACTTGCCTCTAGACTGCAACTCAAGTTACTGGATGTGATGAAGGGAATTTTAGGATAGGGAAGAGATGCGGTGGATAGCATGAAGGGAAGGTTAGTTAAGAAGAAATAAAGAATGAGAAAAGAATAAAAAAGAGTTTAAACTTGAAATGGAGTGAGTAAATGAGTTGACGAAAATATTAAGAAGCGTCAAAGAAAGTGAGAGAGGAGCATAGATTAAAGTTGAAAATAGGAGAGAATATGTGAAAAAAATTACGAGGGAAACAAAGTAAGAGAAAGAAGGTTAAGGGAAAGAGAGGGAGTTTAAGAATAGTGAACAAGAACTAAGGAAAAGAAGTTGAATAATGAAGGCACTTGTATTGAAAATTACAATTCTCTACAACTTTTCACAATCTTCAGAGTGTGTTAGAGTTACAAAATACTGTGAAACGTTCAAGAAATCGATAATTCCTTCCATCTTGAGTGAGAATTCATCCACTATACAAGATAGAAACGAGCTGAATGATGGTGGATTAATTCTTTCACACTTTCAACATTGTAAAAAGATCTAATGAGGTGATACATTGTCAGTGAAGGTGTCTCAGCAAAATGAACCAACTACCTGTATAAGTGAATGAGACCGATGGTTAAGAAATGCTTGATAAAGGAGAGAATGGGGAAATAGGAGCTAAACGATGACGTAGCAGCTTTCAGGCGGCTCTTGAACTGGGAATTTCTTGAGCAAGTATCTCGGAACTTGATGACCCATGAGGCGCTTGGGAGCCAAGGAATTTATGGAGAGAATTAACGGGTACGAACAACGGAATGGGGATGCAAAGTATGGTATGTGAGGTGCTTGGGTGTGCGCGTACGTAAGTGTGTGTATGTGAATGTGTGAGTAATTTATGTAAAAGTGTGAGGTGTGTGGCTGATTTCTCTCGTCCTGATTTCAGGAGTTCATTTCACAGGCCATTACCCGAAAGGGTATGTGTGCACAAAAATATACGTAGGAAATACGAGAGAAAAATTTTCAAACGGTTTATGAAAATATTGAGGTAACGTAGCTCGAGAAATAAAGGGATGATCAACATGTTGAAGAGGAAAATTTCAAAATAATGTGAGAAACCAGAGAATTAAGGTGATGTAGAGATAGGTTACTTTAGAAGGAAATATTAATAAATTGAGTTAATAGGTCTCCTATCAGTGGTTTGATATTAGGCTATATAAATATTCTTTATGATATTATATATAATTATAGTATATAGAATATCATTCTTTGGAACGACAATAATATTGTAATGTCCATCTTGCCAATAGCTGTTAATGCAGGATATTTTGCAGGATCAATTTGGTCTTTTTTTTCTGGACTAATAATGATGTGAATACTCCCCTCAAATACTTAATTAAATGAGTACAGTATAAATATCTTCATTAACATCATTAATCATAAAGAACATAATTAACAATGATATATTATAATTATAGCATTATAGGTGTGATAGACAAATAGTCGTCAATAAAGTGGAGCATTGAATTTCATAGTAAATCTATGCTTGAGTATAATTATGAATTATTAGTATAATCGAAAGAACATTTTATTTTGTATAAGATAAATCACTCCTACATTCAAAATCATCTGTCATGATTTGCTGCGTTTTAACAATCCATGTATTCTGGGTGAGTTCTGGGTATTATCAAGTTAACTGTTCTATTCTAAGTTATTTTATTAGATTAAATTTTATGAGATATTTTTTATTGCACATATACAGCTCCACAAGCTGTCAACATACATAGCCATATTGAAGGAGAATATTACAATTTTTTCTCTTGATTATTACATGCCCCACTAGGGAATAAAATTGGTTCAATGGTGTACAACGCTGCACAATTCCCTCACAGTCCTTCTCTTTATGTTTGTTTCAATTATCTTTTTATTTCTCTTGGATCAATCAAATAAGGAATTCCAAAAATAATAAAATCGTGTTTGCTAGAATTAATAATCCAGCTTCTTTAATAAAGGGGAGGAAAGTTCTCATATCGAAAAGTCACACCTGTGCAAGAAATCAAATTTGTTTGATGGTGCGTGGGAACTTTATAATACACAACCTGCAGCCAATTATTTTGATGCACTCTTCTGATCATAAAACGACAAATATAGAGAGTTTTTGACAAGATTGAAAGCGTATTGCCCTACATTGAAATGACCTACAATTTACCTTATATAATTTATATAAGATCTTATTGAACCGGAAATATTGGATCTAATTGACTGAAAGAGCAGACATCTTCGAAACTGAATAGAGTAATCTTTTCGAAGCTCGAACATGCAAGTACATGCTTTGTGGTGTCACAAATATTCAACCATTACAAAGTTGTTGGTAATACAACAACTGCTTGACTAAAAGTTTCAATCTGATAATTATCAATCATATGGATATCATTTTACTTAATTCATATTTATTTTGTTTTTTCAAGTTTAGTTCCTATTTGAGCATTGTACTGGTGATTTGGAAAATATATATTATGTCTTTGAATATGAAGTTCAATTTTATTTAATCAATTATAATACTGCTTCAAATTGGCATCCCGAACGAACCCACGAAAATAATGAAGCAAAAGGAATGAGAAACAAAAAAGAATCAGTGGACTTATTGGAGAACCTGTGAATAAGGTAAGATTGGAATTGATTTAACGATATTTGGATTTGAAGTTTTTTGAAGTAAAAGTAAACAATGCCGCCAAAAAACGTAAGAAACAAAAAAGTGGAAGAAACAGAGAATTGTGCGTTGAGTGATATAGATTTACAAGGTGAAATGTTTTTGGTAAATGAGGAAAATTGTAAAGATAAGGAGGAAAGTATGGAAATGGATTTGAGAAAGAATGTTAACATAAGCAAAATGTTTGAAAATATTTTGGAAGGAATGAAAGGAATGGAAACAAATATGAAAGAAGAAATGAAAGGAATGAAAGAAGAAATGAAAGTAGGTAATGACAAGTTAGAAACAAATATGAAATTAGAAATGACAGAAATGAAAGTAGGTATTGAGAATTTAGAAATAAAAATGGCGAAAATGATAAGAGAAGAGATGAAAGAGGTGAGATCGGATTTGAACGAGATAAAATCAGATGTAGAAAAATGTGAAGAAGATCAAAAGATAATGAAGAGTGAAGTTGACAATTTGAAAATGAATGTGGAAGAAAAAATACAATTGGGAAGAATTGAGATTGATGAGATTTTGAAGGACAGTAGAAGAAAGAATAAAATTGTAGCAAGGGATCCTAGATTTGAAGATGCTTGTGGTGTTTACGATGAAAAGAAATTCAAAACCAACTACAAGTTTCTGGACAAAATTCGTCGTAAGAAGAGAAAAATGCTTCAAAAAGAATTGATGGATACAACTGATGCAGAAAGAAAAAGACAGATAAAAATTCTGATTCAAAGGATGGATAATAAAGAGAGAGAAGAAAAGAAGAAACAACTCAAAGAGTTGAAGGATAAAGAAGAAAAGGAAATGCGAAAACAGGCGGTCAAAGACGGAAAGAAACCATTCTACTGTAAAAAATCTGAGAAACGTTTATTGGAGTTGCTGGTTGACAATTATGAGCAGCTGAAGAAATCTGGAAAGCTGAACAAGCATTTAAAAAAGAGGATGAAGAAAAAAAATTATAAAAAAAGAAAAAAAAAGAACGAAGGAGGGAGAGATTTGTGGTGTCACAAATATTCAACCATTACAAAGTTGTTGGTAATACAACAACTGCTTGACTAAAAGTTTCAATCTGATAATTATCAATCATATGGATATCATTTTACTTAATTCATATTTATTTTGTTTTTTCAAGTTTAGTTCCTATTTGAGCATTGTACTGGTGATTTGGAAAATATATATTATGTCTTTGAATATGAAGTTCAATTTTATTTAATCAATTATAATACTGCTTCAGCTTTTAACCCATGCAGTAGAGAAGACATGAAAATACGCTACAAATTATTTCGACTTCAGCTACTGTATCAATAATACTTCTGCATAATATTCGAGGATAAAAATAATAGCTGATATAAAGTGCAGAAAGGTTACATAGGATGATAAATTGCTTCATAGAATTGGAACAAGAATGCGCAGAAAAATTGCATCAATGACGCTGGACCTATATATACAGATCAACCACTTTTATTCAGATAATGGACCGGTATTTTCTAACTTATCATCAATCGTTTGGCATATTGGGAATTTCTCATGAAAATTTATGATAAGAAGCTCACAATATTAAATTGGAACATTCATGAAAAACTTTTTGAAACGCAATACATTAGGCACATAAAAGGTTCTATTTGTAACGCATTTTCAAAAGTTCCTTCAAATAAGGCATTCATAAAAATTGACAGAGTAATTGACAAAAATTGACAGAATAATAATAATTGAAAAGTTCCTTATAATAAGGCATTCACAAAAATTGACAGAACAATTGACAGAAATTGAGAAAATCGACAAGAATAAACACAGTTTACAGATTGTCATATAAATGACATTCCAACTTTTTCATGAAATTTGAATGAAAGCACCTACTTTCTTATAACCGTACACTATAAATCCTACAAAAACGGACCAGTAGTCTACTTGGATTAAATCTGTTGAAGGGTGCTTTCAAAATTCAGTCTCGATTCCTCCATCCACTCTATAATAATAGATGGCGAAAGACCAGCCATCCCCATCCCATCTGATAAAACTCGCATCAATTGAAACGGAACATTTCAATAGGAACGCTGTGCAGGATTTGAACATCGCGCCAAAAGCAACGGAAATAAAATGGCTGCTGACAGAAATGTCTGCCTTTCTGGACTGTCATCTTCGTTTTCTGTCTGTTTGGCTTTCTTTGTAGTCAGCTGTCTGCAAGTACGAGATGCAGGTCTTATTTTTTTGAAGAACGAATCTTTCGCATCGAACGGTGATTTATGACAAGGTGTTGAAACGTTCTCACCTGTATACAGTGTGCTATATTTCTGCGCATAACCTATTTTCCTTTAGAAATGTAGTTGGGCTTAGCTCACTTTGATAATATCTACTTGAGGATTCATGTTTCTCTGAACACACACATGTGCCTTTGAGTTAATTCCTCCATGAAGTACTTAGGAAGATTCTTACTTTTATACGTACTTCTTATACTTTTCTTTTATAGATTTTCTAATTGCATTTGGAAACATTTGTCAAATATCATAAAATAGCATGTCAATAAACTCTACTTTCCTCAATGATACTGAACAATTTGTCATAGTTTAAGCTTTGTTAAATCAATCGAATATTGTATGTAATTATGGTGTTATTTGTTAACTATCATAATATGGAATTCGTATTATTCTATAATACGTATTAGTGTACTATCTTGAATAAATAAATGAATTCAAGCCAATATAATTTGTATTCTACGTTGAAATAGCCAATTAGCAGAGGTGGCTTATCGCCGGTCTGATAATACAAAGGTTCTCGGTTCGATTCCTGTTGACTACAATAGATTTTGACTTCAGATCTACTCCCGTCTATCGGAAGAGACGAAGCCGTCGTCCAAGCTGCCTAAAAAGTAGTCGCTACCTCTCTTCATCCCCTCCCATTACCCACGCACAAGCCTTAGAGCTCATGTGGGCCGGCATCAACCTCACAAAAAATCTAATCTAATTATAATTGAACCGGAGTATTAGATTGTGACTACTGTTTACAGCTACTATTACACTAATCTATACTTACCTAAAATCTCTAACGATGAATTGTTTATCAATCAAAGCTCTGTTCAAATGCATTACATTGATGTGATTGACTCACCACTGCCTCAAATTTATGTACTTCTGATCCTAATTACCTATTATGTAATTCTGCGCAGCGAACTACAAAAAATTTCAGCCTGGAAGTAGATAAAACTTATAAAATGTTAAAAAAACTGGAATATCTTCAATATTGATCATCCTTCATGACCATGATTTCAACTGGTTTAGAAAATAACGGGACTCAATCGATATAGAAAAAACTGGAATATCTTCAATATTGATCATCCTTAATGACCACGATTTCAACTGGTTTAAGTTCGGGATTTCAATGGTTTAGAAAATAACGGGACTCAATCGATATAATCGATAATCGAATCTTCTGCAATCGATAAAATGAGATAGTGAGACATTGCTCGATTACCCACGAAATCCCCGAGCACCAACTTCTAATTTCTAACTTCTCTCATCATACAGAGAGCAGAGACCAGTGACCATGGAGAGTATTGCATCATCAGTCGGATTTCATCAGATAACGAGTGTCTCTCTCTTAACGAGACCTTGATTGTGGCAAGATTGTCGCCCTCACTAACGAGGGAGGTTGGACCCCACCCCCCTGTCATACCCCTCCTATTGGAGCCCCCCTCCAACTCAAATGAGACTGAAAATTCACAGTCCGACTAAGAGACGAACAATTGGGATACACGCCAAAATGTAGCTCTTGTTCTAATCATCTTTGTTCCCTAAATGATTGATGAGAATTATGAGATTTTAATCGATATTCAGTAGTTATTGGACAAGATATTAACTCGTCGATCATTGATTATTGATTACTTGATCGATTATTGTATGATGATATTATTTTTCTAATATCGGTACTTTTCCATAGGTCTGTAATTTTCCGTGAATAATTTTCTATTATTAATTCTCTCAGTATTTTTCCGTAGCTATGTACTTTTCCATGTATTGAAATTCATGATTTCTTGTGAAGTTTCAGCATTTTTACGTAAATATGTAATTTTCCGTGATAGTTTATTTCAAACTCCAGAATTTTCCACAGTAGTTATCTGTGGATGATTTTTTTTCAAATTCCAGTATATTTCCATAGCTGTGTAGTTTTCCATTATTTTTTTTGTATTTTCCATAGCTGTGTAATTTTCCATTCAATATTTTTTGTTTACTCTCTTGGTATTTTTCCATAGCTGTGTAATTTTCCATTAAATATTTTTTGTTAACTCTCTCGGTATTTTTCCATAACTGTGTAATTTTCCATCAAATATTTTTTGTCTACTCACTTGGTATTTTTCCATAGCTGTGTAATTTTCCATTCGAGATACTTGTAAACTCTTTTGGTATTTTTCCATAGGTGAGTAATTCTCCGTAAGTTGTTTGTAAATTTTATCAGTATTTTCCTGTAGGTCTGTGAATTTCCTATGAAATAATTTCTGTATTTTTTCACGACAAATGTTTCTGGATTTCCTCCCTTTCCCTCACATTTCTATTTTCTTCCTTCAACTTCCTCTCTGTTTCTCTCTTTCCTTCCATAATAATGATGAAGAAAAGGAAGAAGAAGAAGAAGAAGAAGAAGAAGAAGAAGAAGAAGAAGAAGAAGAAGAAGAAGAAGAAGAAAGAAGAAGAAGAAGAAGAAGAAGAAGAAGAAGGTAAGTAGAGAGGACTCTACTAACCTTGGACTCGGCCAATAGGAGGCGTTCACCTTGACAGGTCGTTCACCTATTGTATCGCTTGCTCCAAATTATATAAAATGTTCTTCTGCTCATCACTTTCGTTTTAGTTTACCAGATACTGGTGTTACAATCGAGACGATATCTAAATAACGATATGAAAAAGCCTTTTTATTCGATATGTATATCTGCCGGAATATAACCCTCCAATACTACACAAATAATAAATAATCTACACCAAAATTATTATTATTATAGGCTAATGGCATATTAAACAGTTACCATTTTTTTGGGACTACGATGTTATTGATTTTTCATGAACTTACTTAAAGTCAGCGAATTTTAAAAATTGCAAGCCACAGTTCGACAATAAATAAATCCAACACACTCTGTTTCTTCCGAGTTCTTAAATTTGTTTTACATTTTCTCACCGTCTCCAAAGAACTAGAATAAAATAATTATCATGGTTTAACGTACAGATAGTTTTTCATTTAGCCCCATACGCCCACTAAGCAACGGCTATCTGATTTCAGTCAGCAACCCAATGTTGCCAGATGACATTTAGGTGTTATTAGGGTAATCGGGTAATCTAACCTATCAGCCAATGTCATCTGGCAACGCCGGGTTGCTGACTGAAATCAGATAGCAGTTGCTTAGTGGGCGCAGGGGCTTACAATTACAATCTTAGGATTCTCCATTAATTGAAATCAGTAAATTCCAAAGGTCATACTATTCATGGTGCAGATTCTAGTTTGTAATTTTTCATGGATGAATTTCGTAATTCGTGGATAAATTCGTTTGACAATAAATAACTGCAACACCTCTCTCTCCTAATTTCTCACCTTTTTTCTCTATCTGAAACTCTCACCGCCCCCAATAAAGCTTTTTTAGTTGGCCGGAATTGGAATCGGAGCTTTGGCGAACACCGATAGGGCGGCAGTTGCCGCTATAAGCCTATAGATCGTTTACCAATGGAGTGCATTGTTCCAGCACATTTAACGGCCGACACCTACAACATAGGACTCACCATTTCCGATTCAATTTCACGCTGAAATTCACCGCGAGAGAAAGTGGTGTGATGAGTAGAACAGAGCAAATGGAATGGGAGGGAATGGAAACGAGTGATAGAAAAAGACAGGCTGACTGGAAGATCTACAAAATCAGGAGCTCAGAGAGAAAATGGTAGAAGAATGAAAATTGGGAAAATTGTGATTACTTATTTATTAAGGGAAGCAGACTGGAAATTCTGTAAGATCTATGAACTAAGTTCTACAGTGTAAAAGCTGAGTGGAAAAGTAATTGGGAGAACACAAAATGTGATCATTTTATTTATTTATTGATAAAGAGCAATGTCATTAAGCTAATTAAAAGTAGAAACTTCAAGGGCCGGTTCATGAGCTCGGGATTTAGCTAAGTCCTAGACTAAAACGGGTGGCCACCGTAGCATCGACAAACGTTAGCCTCGACACTGTGTACTAAGGGCTCTCTATGCTGCTAACCCACTAACCTTTCAAGACAAACGTTTGTCGATGCTACGGTGGCCACCCGTTTCAGTCTAGGACTTTGCTGAATCCCGAGCTCATGAACCGGCCCTAAGAATTTTATTTCTATTTATTCATACATTTTTCTAGGAGATAAAGAGAGAATGATTAAGAAGAATAAATGAATTACACCTGCCTATTACATGAGAAACCATTCATAGTTGGGGAGGTATTCTTATAGTCATTTCTTCTCTCCAGGACCCCATCATTTTGTCATTTGTTTTTTGTATTTCTCTACTTGTTGTATTGTTTAATTGTATTTTAAATGTGTTTACTATGGATTTTTGAATGAATTGGAATTGAAATTTGAGAACTATCTGTCCATCAATTATATTATTGAATTTGGCTGTGGTGCAGTATATGGGCTTCTTTCGAAAAGGTGTTTAGTTGTTTAGATTGAAGATTACAATATATTGACAAAAGCCCATTGCACTGAACTTTCTCCGAATTTATCTGTGGATCACTGGAACAATAATATTGAACTGGCAAAAGTTTCAAACTTAAACTCAAATTATCATATTATTAACACTGAATAATATTGAAACTAATAAAACAAGTTCCTGATTTCTTCTGCAACCTGATGGCTACTGATTTCAATACAATTTAACAAAACCCTATCAGCGCCTACCTGAACTCAACATTCATTTCAACTTGAATGAAACCGAACTTTGAATGAACAAGACTACTCTATATTCTCCCAACAAACAAACTCAATGAACAAGTCTCATTCTAGTCAATAAAGTTGGATAGTAGAACAAGTAGAATAGGCAACCAAACGACCTCACAAAGGAGCGCCTAATAACGTGTGACAGAAGAACGAAAAAGGAATTCAGAGGGAGGAGAGAAAAAAGAAAATCCGCTGAGATGAGAGAATACTCGAGACTCCAATAATGAAAGAAGATGTCTGGGGGGTTGCAGGAAATAACTGTCACTAATACTTTGACCAGACTGTCGTCTCTTATCTGCTAAGATAACTTGATCGTTCTTTTGAGTACAGCAACAGAGTAAGCAGCTCCTTTCTGTAGAGAGCGCTGGATAGGATGGAACTTCCGCTCAAATAAATTTACATTGAGTGGAAAGGTATAATGGAGTCTGTCCGGAAGTCTTAGTAGTGATGAGTTCCCCATTGCTAGTGAGGGCGAGGAATTATTTGACTGAATTGAAGTGCAGATGTCGTTTGAAATAGAGGAATCCACGTTTGCAATGTTCTCAAGTATTTTGATCAAAGTATCATACAATTATGTTGTTCTTGGCAACTGTCTGAAGTGTAATAAGATTATAAACTGTCTTGTTGAATTATCTATCTTCAAAGTTCCTAATTTAATGTGAAATTTTGTTATTCAATATAAGCTAGGTTAGGAATAGATAATCATCTGAGCTGGTTTCAAATAGATAATTTATCTTGAAAATCCACAGCATGCTATGTATGATGTTATCCATGATAATAATAAGAAGAGGATACTTGACTTGAAAATCTCTACTGTTGTTGGAATATCTAACTTTTATACGAATTACAAACAGATTTTTTTTCTATTGTAATATTATTACAATTGAATTATTATTATTACATACTATTACAATAATTATTGTAATATTAAATACAATTATTGTTTTTAGAATAAGATAAATGGGATGATGTTCATTGACTTTATTATTTTGTAGTAATTTGTTCGATATTTGGCCAGGTTAATTTTCAATCTAGTGCTGAGTGTGTGTGTTATATTTGAAAATGTTATCACTTTGAAATTGATTGCAGTTGGTTGAGACAATGGATGAAAATTTGTATAAGTAATCTGTAATAAATGATAATTGTAATAAGAGTTTAGTGACTGAACGGAAACTTCAATGGAATTACAACTCAGAACAAAATTGTGTTTACCATTCTCTAACTATTATTTGACTGTTTGCTACTTATTTTTGTGGAACAAATCCATGGTAATATTTCTCATAAGCAAACCATTCTACCTAGCAGGAGTTGAGAACAAGCAATACCGAAGTTACCATAATAATACCTCCAACGCAATTAAAATCAATATAGAAGCTTAACGATCAATATAGAATACAGATGCATTTCTAATAGAGAAACTGGAAATTGAAAGCAATGTGAAAATAAACGCTGAAGATTCAGCTTCCCCTAAGTGAATTCAACTCATTTAACCCCTAGATTCAGTTCGAATGATTCCATTTAAAACAAGATAGATTTCTGATGAGATACACGTTATCCAGAATATAAAGTAGATTAAATGCGAAATCATATAAATAGTAAACTAATATAGGAGAATATCGAATATTTATTCAAAAATATAGTGAGCTTGCACATCACCCAATAACTGAAAATTCAACGGTTCCAAAGTACTTTCATCTCATTTACCACTTGACACAAATAGGATGAATCTTGACAAGATAGATCTTCGATGATACACGTATTTCAGAATTTAAAGTTGTTGAAGATTTATAAACAGTAATACAGAAGAATATCGTATATGCAAGAATATAGTAAGCTAGCACATCAGCCAGTAACTGAAAATTCAGCGGTTTCACAGTGAATTCATCTCATTTAGCACTTGACACAGATCGGATGAATTCATTTGCGACCAGATAGATCACAGATGAGGTGCACGTTCTTTAGAATGTGAGTTGGTCGATATTATGTGAGCATCTTGTGAGGCATGTCGGCACATGTGCTGCTGATAGGTTGTGGAAAACCCTCACATAATAACCTCTCCCCCTCCCACTTCACGACTCTACAAAACCCTGAACTTCCAGTCTCGATTCCCTCTTCCTACCACTTCCTTACTCCTGCCCCATCTAGTAATTCCCTTCTACCTCCTCTTAACTCTTTTCCCTTTCTTCCTATTTTCCTTCCTGCTCTTTCCCTTCTCTTTTCTCAACTCCTCTTCCCCTTCTCTTTTTCCTCCTCCTCTTCCCCTTCTCTTTACTCCTCCTCCTCTTCCCTTTCTCTTTTCCCTCATCCTCTTCTTCTTCTCTTTCCCCTCATCCTCTTCCCCTTCTCTTTTTCTCCTCCTCTTCTCCTTCTCTTTTACCTTCTCTTTTCTCTTCACCCTTCTTTCCCTGCTGCTCTTCTTCTCCCTCCTCCTCCTCCTTCTTCCTCCTCCTCTACTTCCTCCTCTCCTCTTCCTCCTCCTTCCTCCTCCTCCTCTTCCTCCTCTTCTTCCTCCTCCTCCTCTTCCTCCTCTTCCTCCTCTTCTCTTACTCTCCTCCTCCTCCTCCTCCTCCTCCTCTTCTTCCTCCTCCTCCTCTTCCTCCTCCTCTTCTTCCTCCTTCTTCTTCATCTTCTTGTTCTTCTCCTACTTATTCTTCTCTCCTCCTCCTCTTCATAGTCCTTTTATTCCTCCTCATCTCAATTCCTCCCCTATCTTCCCTTCTCTTTCTTCTCCTCTTCACCCTTAAATTTGGGGAAGAGAGGGATTTCGGAAGCGACAGCGGCAAAAACCGTCTATGACGTAAGATAAGGGATTGTAAGGGAAGTTTGGGGGAGTTTGGTGAGAGGATTCGAGTAGGAAGAACTGAAAAGTGGTGGTAGCAGGGGAGAGAGGACTTGGAAAAAGGAGGGGAAAAAGGATGAGAGGTGAAGAGATAAGAAAAGGGACAGAAAAGAGAGTTCAGGAAAGAAGAAAGAATGGAGAAAGGATGAAGAGTGGAGATTACAGAGGAAGGAGTGGAGAATAGTAATAGAAAAAAAAGACTTTTTCATTTTTGACGTGGCGTGAAAATTAAAGAGAAATGAGAGTAATGTAGGAGTATCGGGGAAGGATAAGGAGAGGATGAAGAGGAGAGAGAGAAGGATAAGAGAAATAGGAGAAGAGGAGCAAAAGCAAAAGAAGAGGAAAGAGAGAATGGAGAAATAACAGATGAAAGAAGAGAAGAGAGGTATGGAAAAAGTGAAACATAGAGGGAGGAAAGTAGGAGAAACAGTAGAAAGAGAGAAAAGAAATAGATGAAGAGAAGTAAAGAATAGAGAACAGTATAGTGGAGTGAAAAAAGGAATGAGTATCTGGCATGGCACTGGCAATGAAAGGCAAAAGTCGATATCCGTCAGGAATGGGAAAAGACCAGACGATCACTTCTCGAAAGATATTTCCAAATGCCGATTTCAGGATGCGGATTCAGACAGGAGCACGTACGAATAAAATATATATTCGACCTTCTGGTGGAGCTGATAGATTCATGTGTGATGTGCATTACGGGGAAACGTCTTTTGCGCACCCTAGGCTGTTGCATCGGATCAGGTTCTTGGCTGTAAATATTCAGGAGTCGACAATGCTCTGTTGACGAGGTGTACGGTTTGAGACAAGTTAAGAGTTGGATTTCATTTGCATAGATTTATTCAATTAATTTAAACTAGACCTGTATTCATATGGGTTGATCGGGGATTTAATGTTGTGTTTCCTTTGGGTTACGGCTTGAAAGATAGTGGAGAAAATGTAATTGCATTTGGGTGAATGAAGGTTACCTAGTAAAAAAGTCTGTTATGCGTCTAGTCATTTTTGATCTTTACTCTGTCTGTCATGTCGATGTTGAACCGTGCATCGAAAGTTAAACCTAAAGTTAAAGTTAAAATACCTTATTTTCTCATTCAGAAACCTAAGTTTTGTAATGATTTTGAGCCTTTACTTCTTTACCAGCACAAAATCTTGAATTTCCCATTAGGAATATAATATTAAGAACTCTCTATTTGGAATTAATCATTTCTTTAAATTCAATATTATGAATCATTTGTTTCTCGCTTCATTTATTCAAGCAATCACAAACAATTTGAATGACGACTGTTTTACTTTCGAATCTAATATTTAGAACATTCGTGACAACCTACAAGGTGAAGCCTCGATATCGACTGAAACTGTCATAAGTGTAAGAGTAAACAGTTCATATTATTCAATAATTATGCGTTAACATGTGTTAACAGAGGGGTCACTCTTGCTTAGTTCATCGATCAACGTCAAAGTAGACCAAGTTCCTTCCGTGTTTGAGTATATAATATACACGACTTATATGTATATAAAGATGATACAAACACACTGCTTTTGCATATTGAGATGATAGATATGTATATTAAAATATATATGCTATATGAGGAAAATATACATATATAAAAGCGAGCCAGCACTACTTCAGTAATAATCTTCTACTGACGGCCAAGCTGCTTCATCTCAAGACGAATTGCTTCATGTGCCACGACAGCGACCATGTTATATGCAACAATCAACTAAGATGGGAAAACTTGGAGAAAGTTCCATGGAAACTACACGGCTGTGAAGTTGGTTTTTCGTATTTTATTTGGATAAATACTACTGGAAGTAAAGTGGAAACATAGTTTTTTCCTATCACATAGATTGTTATGGTTCGTGTCCGTATCAATTTTCAGATAATAAATGTTCAATTCCTTTATTTATCTATTTTCGAAAGGCTTCTTGGTTAGTTGTTAGGCCATAAGTTAGTTGTATGGTTCTTAGTTTGAAGTTAGTTTGATGATTGATATAATTTTGTCAAACTCTCTGAAAACCGTTCAAATTTATCTTAAAATAATTTTTATTGTGAAAGACTTTTTGACGGATGAATACTCCAATAAAGCGAATAAATATCAATTTAAAAATGGGAATGTGTAGATGAATACTGTCTGTCACTATTCCACAAATAACAGTTTTATTATTTGTTTAATAACAAATAATAAAATTTAGTAACAGTTTTAAATTTTATTATTATCAACCTACCAATTAATTCATTCACTCGGAATTTGGCAATAAAGAGGGTTGACCTTAAGGCATATTAACTAGACAACTAAATTACTTACTGGCAGTTGCATGGAGACCCAAGTAAATTTAACCGCTGTAGAATAATGTATAATACAATTGAGCTCCATAAAATGACAGTTAAACTCACGATAGTAAAATTCAAACTCGTGCAACTGTCAATATTAATATTACACTACTCAGTTTTCAGTTCATCCTAATGCAACGAGACCTCTATTGAGCTCCAGAATATGACCTCATCTAACGGTGATGAACAGGGTTTTTGTGCAACTGTCAATATTAATATTCTAGTCCTTCCTCACTGTAACATTGACAGTAATGACCGGTATAAATATCCGGTATGGCTACTGTATAACTACAACCAAAACAATATAGAACAATGACTCACGCATCTGATAGGCAGTCCAGCAACCTCAAGGCCGTCTATTGTTGGGGTGGTCGAACAATGCCCGCTGCCAGGGTGTAAATCAAGCGATGCTCACATTTCAGATGAAGGATAGCACGGCTTTCCACACTCTCATGACAAGCCTGTTTCTGGAACAAGGAGAAAATTTCAGTTTTCAGCTGACTCATATTCTTATTTTCATTTTCCACACTTATTAAAACTCTATTCATCCAATATCCTCAACTTTTCAATTAATTTTTCCGTATTTGAAATTGAAATCTTCGAATATAATGATTTCTTTTAAAGTTCAATCAAGTACTGAGCAGGTATATCAATATCATAATATATTTTTTTATAGTTATCGCCGTGGCAAGGCGTGGTATGCTTATTTGGTCTATATTTTACTATAGGAAAATTAATATACCCGGCGATGACCAAATAAGTAGCCTATACTAAGTTACATCGCTACTAAGTTATTTGTTATACATATCCAAGATTACTAGACAGAGTAATTGTCTAGTAATCTTGATACATATCATCATAAATTTCTTCAATATCACACTCCTTCAAATCTCATTTAATATCGGGACTTATCTTTGAATTGATTGCATTGAATTTTCCAAACTGAATCAATCTAAATTTTGCTGGAATGAATAGTTTTATGTTTGAATGCAATTTCTTATTAGTATTGTTAAGATTCGTATAGTTTACATTATTGACACACGAATATGATGTCAGTATTGAAACTATACTAGTAATTTTATTTCATTGTCATGGTTGTAGAAAATAATAATACCTCATGTTCTATATACCACTTTACCGTTACTAACACAAGCGAATGATTTAATTGCCGTGGCGAAGCGTAGTATACTTATTTGGTCATTGCCGGGTATATTTCCTATAGGAAAGATCCCAGTAAAAGAAGCTTGCATAGCATGGCTTCTAGCTTAGATCCTGCTATATGTATGACGTATGATTGGTATCGTTCATCATGTTTAACACTGTAGTTTAGAGGTATTGAAACTCAAGTCAAATTTGTATTTCACTGCCATTGAAAATCTATTTGTAACGAATAACAATAATGAATAAAATAACAATTCCTAGTAAAAGAAGTTTGAATAGTTTCTGCTGAAAACTAATTTCTAGTAGATACTATGTTATTTCTAGTTCAAGAGACTGATATTCATAGATATTTCCCCAAATCCAGTGAAGAAACATAAGCCACTGTTGTAGGGAATCTCGAACGCATAGGGATGGCGAAATGAGGACAGGGTTAATTACTCAGCTCAGCTCAGCGCAGCAAGCCACAGCTGCTGCTAATAAATGGCCCAGGCCATAAACAAAGTTTGCGCCGCACAAACGAAAACTATGAATATATATTTCTTGTTTTTCGCTGTTAAAACGATTCTACATGTTTTGGCCTGTGCGGAATTAGAGCGGCCAAACTGATTTGTGGCTTGGCGCGTTTCGGCCTCATAGTGAGCCTGTTGTGGAATCGGGAGTTATTGGGGCGAAAAATACACTCTGACCATCCTGGAATCATCAACATTATAATGATTTTGAATTTCTCGTGAGTTTGAATTCGACTGATTATTCGAAAAATATGGAATTGGGAGTTTCGCGGTCAAAAATACATTTCTACCATCATGAATTGTACATAAATATTGTACCAAGATTTGTACAATAATTATTCCAAAATAAATTGTAACCTCTGCTGATTCAGTCAAGTGGATGTGGAACTGGCAACCAGCTGGTAGGCCTAAGCCCACATGGAGCTGTTGAACCATTGACAAACAAAAACAAATTGTTATTTTATTGTATACAATTGTATCACCATGAAACAGATGATGTTTTCTAACAATTTATAATTTTGAAGTTAGTTTTTATTTTCAATATCAGACAAGCTTTTGAATATCATCAAAGCTTGGAGAAAGAATCACGCCATTATAATTCCTTACAATTACAAAATCATATTTTTAAAAAGTATATGTTTGAAATGTAATAGTCATGTAAGTAAGATTGACAACTTATTCTTTTACGCCTGAGGATATAATTATTTTCACTCTCGGAAACTGATACTAAGGAAAAGATTATAAATACAAATCTCAAACATGGTAGCAGAAAATTTAATATATTTGATCACCATTTTTACAGAAGTTCCAAATTGAATTTGTAAGTTTTTGATTTAGTGAATTGAGAGATTTCTTGAGTAGTTGCATGTTATACTATCCTACTAGTTCTGTTCATAACCAATACTAGTTCTAGTTCAACATGAGGATACACATCTAGTTAATCACATACGAATCTATTGTACATTGTGTACAATAAAAAAAATTTTGTGAAAAGAAGAATAGTATCAATTTCATACAAGCCTATCTAAGGCTACACATAATCACAGAGAACAGACTTAGTAATAAGTATACTAGAGAGTATTGCTTCTCTATGATATAATCACAGATAGGATAATTTATCAGGTCATTCTATAGTATTCGGTTCGGTTAAGTATTCGTTCCTTTTATAGTATTCGGTGCAAGGCCATATCCTCTGATACATTGAACGACCACTACTCTGAGCTGGATACAAATAATGGGAAAGTGAGATGAAGCGTACGTAACTTGCGTAGTCCCGGTCCCAGAAATCAGGACACCAATCGACTACGAAATCGAGTACCCTACGGTGAACAGTATGAGCAGACCGCAACAAGCTATTTGCCAAGGGTAAAGGCAGACACTGTAGCCTATTTGTCTATGCTCCATGATATAATCACAGATAGGATAATTTATCAGGTCATTCTATAGTATTCGGTTCGGTTAAGTATTCGTTCCTTTTATAGTATTCGGTGCAAGGCCATATCCTCTGATACATTGAACGACCACTACTCTGAGCTGGAGACAAATAATGGGAAAGTGAGATGAAGCGTACGTAACTTGCGTAGTCCCGGTCCCAGAAATCAGGACACCAATCGACTACGAAATCGAGTACCCTACGGTGAACAGTATGAGCAGACCGCAACAAGCTATTTGCCAAGGGTAAAGGCAGACACTGTAGCCTATTTGTCTATGCTCGCCTAATAACTGGGCTAATTCACTCCGAAACTGAGTGAGCAAGACTGAGTGAGGAAGGACAGTGATAGGAGTGCATGAGGAGTGCGTGAGTGAGTGTGAGGGAGTTGGAGAGAAATAAGAGAGGGAGAGAGAGAGTGAGAAAGAGTGATATGAGAGGAAGAGGATTACAGAGATTGAAACTTTGAGAGATAGAAAAGTAGGAGCAGAAGAAGTTTAATCTAAACTTAAGTTTGATCTCGGTTTAGTCTAAGCACAGAGTAGGTTGAACTATATAATTATTCACCTACTATATCCACTCTGTAGACTAAGAGATTAGATTCTACTTTATTCATGTAGCTTACAACATACACCGCTTAAATTCTAGATTTTTTATTCATTTAGTGTATGGCTTTGAGTATAGCTATCCTATACTTTTGCTAGACAATTAGTCTCTTGTCAGTTTTTTCCTGTCATTATTGTATATTTAGAAGCGACCAGCGAATGCCCAAGTTTGATAAATATGCCTACCAAGATTGAATTCAAGAACATAGTTATTACAATGAACGTCATTCAAAATAATAGTAGTTACAATTTTCGATTCACTGAAGAAAGAATGAACTATGAAAGCTTATTAGATGATATGGATAATAATAGTAATGACAGTATTCGATTCAAAAAACAAAGCATAAGTTATGGGAGCTTTTTGAATGATAATATATGGATATATTAGCTTCAATAAATGGTTAAACACGACTTGAATTCAAGAGTATAATAGTTTTACAAAAAATGCCATTGGAAATGGAAGTAATCGCAATATTCCATTCACTAAAAAAAATGAACTATGAAAGTTTATTTGACGTGAAATTAAAAATATTGAAAGGATATGGTTTTGTATCTACATGAATCAACGGAGTTTGAACATATAAATGTCCATTTTCGGAGAGGGGTATCAAATACCTACCCGTATTTTGGTGTTGTTAACAGAGGGATGTGAAAAATTAGTGGAGGAATAATTCATGTGGCATGTAGACGAATATCGTATTACAGAATTTTACAAAATATATACAGTTTGATATTTTATTAATTCGATATTTTTCTATTTAGCATATTTATATTTATATTTCATTCATTTATCAACTTAAAGGTATTGTTGAAGAAGGTAAGTATGATAAGAGCTGGAACATCCACAAGTACACGGAGCTTGATTACAGCATGAATTTACATTTTAAATGATAATTGTATGATGAATGTAAGAGCTCAGCCGTAGTAATAAATTTGATCCGAGAAGTCTTTCCAGCTTTCAGAGGTTGCTTCTTTCTGTTGAAGTCGGTTTCATTTGAAATTCAAACAGCAGCAACCCTGAAATTCGTGGAAAACGCGAAGAAGTCTCATTGCACGTTGAACTGTATTCCAGCATCATCTCGCTCAATGCAAACAACCTCATCTTCTTATCATTGCAACGGCCCTTTGAACTTTGGGGGGAATAAATCCACAGAATTACGAAGAATATGTTAGGAGGGTGAAATATCACTCATTAATACTGGGGGCTACAGTATACTGGAAGTTGTTTATCTATGGAAATGCGATTGATTTATTGAAATTATGGAACGGCCAGTTACAAAACTAATGTTTGAACATAAACATAGGCAACTTCAAGGCGATAACAGAGTTAATATCAGTTACTTATGATTATACCGCGGTCACACTTTTCAAATGTACAGGCCTGTTCAATTGCACAAGTTAATTTGCATCATAGACAAATTAACTATATTATACTCTGATTAAAACTGATTTTGGATTGAGACCCGCTTGGCCTGAGCGGTGAACCGCTCTAGGCCGGTCCTAAAGCAGTTTAAATCAAAGTATAAGTATTTTATTATTAACTATATAATTAACTAGTTAATTTGTCTATGTTTGCATCGTGTACCATCTTTCGACCTTTTCCGATGTGAGTAGAGTGGAAGCCAAAAATGACACGAAAGTCAACTTTCATCTCCATTTGTGTGAGTCAACTATCTATTCCACTTGCAACGTGTAGACGCAGCATATTTATAAGAAGGTAATTGTTCCAAGTAGAGGTGATTCGAGATTAGGATTTCAGATTTTGTGAGTTGATTTACAGAATGATCTTCATTGGATAATGTATCATTCTCACCCAACTGATATGATGATAATTTATCATTCTCATTCAATTGATATGATGATAATTTATCATTCTCACCCAATATTGATAAGTTGATAATTTATCATTCTCATTCTATTGATATGATGATAACTTATCATTCTCACCCCATTGATATGATGATAATAATTCAGTATCAAATTCGAGTATAAAATGTCTCATACTTGTTATAAAAAACCTGGATACACAATACACAATGATTCACACTCAATACTCATTTACTCAACTACAAAATAGACGTTTTATCAAGATATGGACAAGAAGGACACGAATACTTCATGGCACACTTGAAAATCAATACTTTGAAAGAAGCTAAGCTATATATTAAGTCATTAATATCAAGTAGAATATTGCTTATTGTTCAAGTTTCAAATTACATCCCAGACATAATTCTGATCTAAATTCACCTCTGTGAGCAGTCTGAATCAGCATTGCCCAAGAATAACCAAGTTATCGGATATGAAATAGGATTCAACAATGTATCAGCATTTGTGTCACGTGTCAAGCATACAACAACAACAAGACGAACTCTATAACTCAATAACTACGTCAACTCGAACTCAATAACTCTCCATAAGACGAACTCAATAACCTCATTGAACGGCGACAATCAACTCAAAGAACTGTCCAACTTGAAATGTTTGTCATTGCCGAAGATTGCAGGGTGACAGCGGATTGTACGAATAGAAAGTCCCCCAAATATCGACAAATCAATTCGCAAACTTTCCGACCAGCTTGTGACCTCTGTCAAGTTGGCAACTTGGTTGACCAAACTTGTTTAAAGCCGACCGAGTTTGGATCACGACAACTTTGTGCTTTGAATGGCAACTTCCGTTTCAAGCGGTTTATGGATCAAGCTCGAAAAATCAAGATGGGATCTGGGAAAGAGCAATTGGCATTGATGGAGTGAGCGCAACATCTCCGGAAAGGAACTCAACCTCATTCGGGGAGAGGAGAGATATCAAAACTTGTATTTTGTAGGTATTTTGTAATTTGTAGTCAATATTTTGTAGGTAAACGTAATGTCACATCAATAATATGTTGTTGAACCTTACAACAAATTCACAAAAGAAGTACATTTTTTGATAAAGTGAATTTTCCACTTAATTTATCAGTGGAAGGAAGGCTAAAGACATCATAATAATTCAAATTTTCCACATAATAACACAGTAGCAGGATGACTGGAGATACTGGATTTAAATGGAGCTTTCAGAAATCTCGATTATTTTGTATTCTCGGTGTGATAACTATTCATTATGATTCAAAATAGAATACAAGTACGATATGACTAGAATATTTATGAAATAAAAACTCAAATCCAAGATAGAGGAAGCCTTCGATCTTATGCTTGTGATCTTCATCTGATTAATACCAATACAAAGCTTTCCTGCCTTTCCCAACGCTCCCGCAATAACAACAGCATTTGAAGATTCATAAAGAAGCCAGCTGTAAAACAGAAACAAAGACCGATCGGAGATTGGAGATGGTTGCAAATGATAGATCTACTGCAATATAAAGCCAGATATTGCCCCAGGCTCGAAAGAGGAACTGCTTTCCATGTTCAACAAGATGTTGGCTGCGGAAAGTACAGGATGGAAGTGAAGGAGGAGGAAAAGAAGAAGAAAGAGGAAGAGGAGAATGAGGTGGTGTAGAAGCGGAAGTATTCTTTCTTCCGCAAACATCTACCAGCTTTGGCTGGAAAGTTATGAAGTTTACCCTCTTTCTCCACATTATTTTCCTTCTTTCCTCCATCCCTCATAGTCGCTCCCCCTTCTTCCTCTCTCCTTCTCTACTTCGTCCTTCTCTTCTCCTTATATCTGTCCATTCTTTTCACTCCCTTATCTTCTTATTTTTTCGTCCTCTTTCTTCTTTCAAACTACTTGTTCACTCATTCCGTCCACTTTCTCATTTTCCTTCTTCATTCTCTTGAAATTTCTTCCTGTTCCCCACCTCTTCTTCATCCTTTATTTCCTCCTAATCCTCCTTTATCCTATATCCTCCTTCCCTAGCTTCTTCTGTCTCTCATACACTCACTCTCTCACTCACTTCCGCTTACTTTGATACACTTCATTTCTCACGTTTCATATAATTATCCTACTCTCTCACATTATCTTTCTCTTTTTTCTTTCACTTTCTCTTTCTCATCCCCTTTCTCTTGATCTTTCTGTTCCACTCTCTCTTTTTTCTTTCTCTCTCTTTTCTTCCTCTCTTTTTGTTTCTTTTTCTTTCTCTTTCTTCCCTTCACTTTCTCTCTTTCTCTCTTTTTCTTACTCTCTTGCTCTTCCTCTTTTTCTCTTTCTCTCTTTTCTCTTCCACTCTTTTCATTTCTCGCTCTCTTTTTCTCTTTCTCTCTCTCTAAATTTCCTTTTTCTCTTTCTCTCTCGTCTCTTTCTCTCTTTCTCTCTTCTTCTCTGTCTCTCTTTCTCTCTTTTTCTTCCTCTCCCTTTTTCTCTTTCTCTCTGTCCCTTTCTCTTTTTTCTTTCTCTCCTTTCTCTCATTCTCTCTTTGTCTCTTTCTATCTTACTCTCTCTCACTCTCTCTTTGTGTCTCTCTGTCGAAGCAGTTCCTCTCTTTTTGAAATGTTTTCCTAACACTTGATGAGTGGCTGACTTCCTCGTGTTCAGCAACTCCTCCACTATTCTCCACGCATGCTTTTTTCCATCACCGCCACCGCAGCATTCTTTCGCAGAGAAAAGCTACTATCTTCCAACAACGAATTGTTCTCGTCAAGAGCCGACAAATGTTTTTCCAGGTTTGCGACTTTTCCAATAAGCAAACAAATTTTCCGGCAAACTTTTCACAACCCTACTGCTCTACAACCGCGAGCTCCACAATGAATGAATAGAATAAAGCGTAAAGCGTAGAGTTAAATTCATCAAAAGACTTTTAGTAGACAATGATAGCGGACAAAATCCCCTATAGTTTCCGTTGAGAAACAAATCGAAAACGTTTTCACATTGAGTTGAATTTGATAGAACTGATCAATAAGTGGACAAACATGAGTCACTATTCAAAATAATAGACTCACTGACAAACATGATTACATATTCACAATAGATTTCACATACCCACTGACAAACTTTGACTAAATAATTGGAGTGACCATTTTCGCCAATCGAATTAAATGGATTGAAGCTGGAATTAAATGGATGAAATTCATTTATCCGTCAAATATTATAACAAAATAAGACGAAGGAAACAGTAGCCTACTTTAGCAAACATCTTTTCAAGCGTATAAATCAGAATAAGTAAGATTTATTCTTCATAAAGGGTTATCACCTAATTCTCTCAGGATAATGATAATTTTCTAAAGACAAAGACAATAATAATGGACAAAGAAAATTGCGAAAGGATTGTCCCTAGGAAGGGAGGGATGACATTTAATTGGGATTAAAATAACTATAAAAATAATTATGAGTAAGTATAGACTATGATAAAATTAATAATGAATCCAAATATTCCTCATTAGTTCAATAAAGAAATCAGAAACTCAGAAAAACTGTATTTCTTATGTGAATTGGAAGCTTTAAAAATCGGTTGTGATTTCCAATTCCGCTCAAATAGATTTCGGATTGCATCTGAGCGTCCGGGGAGCATTTAAAAACAATGAGTCCTGAGCGGTTCATATGCTGACACAGTGGCAGGGGAAAACCGATTCCAGGAATTCATTTTGAATTTGAATAGAAATCACATACTGATGCAGATTATCTCTTTACAGCACGAAAGGAGAAAGGCTCTGCTACTACGGTAGCAAATAGGAAAGGATATCTCCCGATTCTCGCAGGATCATGATCTATTTTCAACGAGAAAGGCAATAACAATGGAGAGAGGAAATCGCGAAAGTGATGGGGGAATATTGGAGGGGATGGGGGAAAAATGCCGGGGAAGAATCATTGAAAAAGAATGAAGGGTTGGAGAAAGAAGGAAGAGGAAACTGAGTCAATGATAAAAAAAGTAACAGAAGAAAAAGTATAGAGTAGAAGCGAATATGTGTAGGGGAATGAGGAATGAAGATAAGGAGAAAAGAGGAAGAAGAAGGAGAGAATGCGGGAAAAGAAGAGGGAGATGAAGAAGAAATGAAAGAGTAAATGGAAATAGTAGATGGAAGAGGAGGGGTAAGAAAGAGAAGAAGAGGGGGAATAACTTTTAGAGCAGAAGGAAGAAGAGAAAGTATTAGAGTAAGATGAGAGAAAGAAAAAAATTGTAGAGTAAGAGGAAGAAGAGAAATTAATATGTAGAAGAAGAGGAGAAAGAGAAGAAGGAAGGAAGAGGAAGAAGAAGAAGAAGAAGAGGAATTAATATGTAGAGAAAGAGGAGGAAGGAGAAAATGAAGAGGTAGAGAAAGAGGAGGAAGAAGAAGAAGAAGGAGAAGAAGGAGAAAAAATAGGAGATGAATAAGAACGAAGAAAGAAGAGGAAGAGGAAAAACAAATGAAGAAGAAGGAAGGAAGAAGAAGAAGAAGAAAGGAAGAATAAGAAGAAGAAGAAGAAGAAGAAGAAGAAGAAGAAGAAGAAAGAAGAAGAAAAAAACTGAAACTAATGGAGGTGAAAACATGTCTTTGATAGAAAGAGAAGGAATGCGAAATGATTGGGGAGGGAATATGGTTTAGAAGAAAAATGACTGGAAAAGTGATAAGAAAGGTGAAATCATGGCAATAATGAAGAGGAAAGAAGAAAAAGAGGAATGAAAGAATAGTTCGGATGTAAGAATTAGGGGACGAGGAATCGCGAAGGAGAAAGAATACCTAAAAGAAGGTGGAGTGAGAATAACTCACTGGGGTGAACTTGAATCAGAACTGATTTGTCTGCGAAACTTTTTCAATAACATCAAGCAGGCGGCTCTCATTGATTTCATCGTTTTGCGAATATCAACGTTTTATTACCATGCATGATCGATTGGCAGCTCAGCGGTAAAACTGGAATATTCAATAATCGATTGCATTAGTTTCAAGGATAGATTCGTCTGGATTTGAGAACAAGAGTTTTCTGCTGCTGAAATAGAATGACTAAACTGTCTGGCAAGTTTTTATTGGATCGGTTATATGACGATGTAGGAAGATAACCTTACGGAGTAATGACTTGTAACAGTTAGGCTAGGCGTACACCGGTTAGTCAAGACAAGACAAGACGAGATTAGTCACGTTTAGTCACAGTACTTCACATAGTTTCTTATGAAGCAACACACACCGATTAGTCATTGCATCGGTGTGTGCTGCTTCATAAGCAACTATGTGAATTACTGTGACTAAATGCGACAAATCTTGTCTTGTCTTGACTAACCGGTGTACGCCTAGCCTTAAGTTACAACAAGTTAGGCTATCATATAGATTACAATTTATCATATTTAATACTTTTAGGCCTATCATGTCGCATTGATTGGTCCAACTGGACTTAACTCAGGAGACTCATTCACACTTCTAAAGTAACAATTGAGTTGAATAATTCCTCCAAAGATATAATCTGATTTTTCTTGTTGACGTTATCATTAATACTGAAACCCCATTCCCTAAACCTTTGTCTTCTACAACTCACATGAACTTCTGTTGGATTTAGAGAACAACACCCAAAGAGCTAATCCGCATTACAGCGAGAGGGTTATGAATTTAACACTGGAAACTAATTACAGAAAGGGCAAAAGTTAATTGTGAAGTGAGAGAAGGCCTAACCCGACCAGAAGTGCACACTTGTCTTGTTCACAGCTCCCACAACGATCATAAACGACGATGAAATCCAAAATGGCCGACAGCTGAGTACAACTTCCAACCAACCAACATCTGGTTGAGGGCTGGGATTTATTTTGGAAAATCTGTAGTGGGTCTCTCATGGCTGGCAATATAATGGCCGCTGTTAGGTTGCGACCACTCTTTTCTACATTCTCCAACAAATTCCTCTAATTTACTGCATCCATCCACGTTTTCCACTGTTCTGAATTTCTGCTAATTTTCTCATACACACTTTTCAGCAATTCAAAAAATTCCCACATACTTTTTCACAGTTCTCTGCACTCCTCTGCAGTAATTCTTTATGCTTTTTACGAAATTTCTTAACAGTCTCCTGCAATTTTAAGCAATTTTACAATCCTTCACACTCCTCTGAATCTGCTCAGAGAATCTGTTCTCTGAGAACATTCTAGATCTCGTGAACATCTGAGGGAAAAACTCGTAAAAGTCAGAATCTCTGTCTATTGAGACCAATGAAACCAAAATTCAAAATTTTGAACCAACGTTCAAAATTTGACGTGAGTTAGCAGACAATAATATCTTATTCATGAATCTCATAGTATGTGAACATTCATTGAGTCTAACCTTCACCTTTCGGTCGATACCTTTTTTGAATATGATTTCTGCACATGAAACTTATCTAAGTTTTTTGTGCAAAAGTCGTACTTTTGATAAGCGAATTTCAGTTAAATTCATGAGTGAAATTGAATAATAACAGACGAAAGATATTAAAAAAGTAGGAAGTTGAGAGCATTTCGAGGAAAGTCAAGTAGTCGAGGTAAAATAAAACAAAACCAAAAGCCACGAGCTGTGAAAACGTGCGTACCATCACACTCTCTCGATGTTTGAATATGAGTTAGAGAGTTGAAGGGTGTAGGCAATAAGCCGATTAAAACGTGAGGATTCACACAGCTATTATATGATTTGAGGTTTGTTGAATTCTCACTCATTCAGTGAGTGAGTTGTCATCTCCGCCTGAGCATGAATGGCGGTGCCTCAGAGTTTGTCTCGCTAAGCTGCCGGCCAAGTTTAATTGGATCCTTCGCCCTAACTTCGCCAACGTTCGGTGTCAGCAACATTCGTCGATAGATGCCAATTATCCGCCACAAGCAAGAGTCGGACAGAAATGTATTCGCGTTCCCCACCACACCTTGCCTAGCCAATGAGTAGTTCCAGCTACCGCCACCAGTCTACTTGGTTTCCTCTTCATGGTCCTACACTAACTTGTTCCTATCTCTACCTTCCTCACCATATCTATGCAATGAGCAGTTGTTCCAGTAAAAGCCACCAGTCTTTTTGTTTACCTCTTCATGGCCTATATTATATTGACCAAGAAAAACTGTCTGGTTAGATTCAACTTGTTTTCATCTCTACCTTCTTTATGCGTTATCTCCATATATTTATCTTCGTTATCTTCATTATGCGTCATCTCTACCTTCTAAGTATTCAAGCGACATACTTTGTAATCTACATGAATAAAGTGAATATTCTATTCTATTCTTTACCATAACTAGCCAATGAGTAGTCTGAGATTCTTCAGTTTCTTCACCAGTTTCTTCATAGGCCTATACTTGTTCCCTTCTTCACCCTCCTTCTTGTTACCCCCTTCACCCTTCTAGTTTGACTCTCTCCAACATTACATTTATCGGTTTCTTTCTTGTACCTCTCTTCCTTCATAAACCCGTCTTCTTGTTCTCTTCTTGATGAATAGGTATACTAGTTGTTACCTTATCTATCTACATTCTTGTTTCTCTCTTCCATACACCTTCCTTGTTAACCTTCCAACATTACATCCATCCATTTTCTTCTTTTTCTCTCATATATCCGTCTTCTTGTTATTTCATTGATGAAAAAGATTTCTATCTTCAACTAATCTTACATCTTCAACAAAAATTAACGTCAATACTGAAGAATTATCGAAACTCCTTTTCAACTTAAAACAATGCTTAGTGCGCTGGTATGCTTTCGTGCTAAACGATGATGGAATGATTAGAAAATGGAGATTTTATCAACTTAAATTGTTCATTTCTCTCTCATTGATTCCATGTAATCAATGAAATCACTTGATTGATACATAAGATCTCTCCTATTTTCAAATAAGCAGCATCATTAAACAGAATAATTTTAAGAAATTCTAAAAATAAAAGACTCGTCTCCATGAATTTTCAGACTCGAATCAAGATTAAAACACGATGAGAGTCGATTAAGTAGGAATTTACCCGAAATATAATCATCATATTATATTAGAAAATGGCCACTGTATAAATATTACAGGTTGAATTGGATTCTTGAATAAATGATGGCCCATTTAGAAGAAACCTGCTAACTGATTAAGAAGAGACCAAGAGCTTCTCGCCAGGAACTCATTTCTTCAACAATTCCAGAGAAGATTCCCAGTTCTAATTATCCGCGCAGGGACAAAAATTGAATTTTGCCCGGCTTCACATTAGTCCTTAGCCTTCGTCATTTTGTAACTCTCTACCATCAACCCAGTCCTGTCTAATAATAATTGGTCTGCTGACTTTAATAATTTCAACTCTCTTATAATTATTTCACCTAACAATTTCCAAGTCTGACATCTAGTGCAGTCAAGGCTCACTTTGTGTCAATTAGCCATTGGCTCATAACCAGCCTCGTCTCAGAATAATAATTATCGTGAACGAAACTTTCCAAGATTTAAAAAATTGGGTACTCTTCCATTGCGAAAAAGACGTAATGAAATACTGGCTCACAGAAGTAATGAAATGAATCACACTCTCATCAAATATAATGTTCATTTCGAGTAGAGTAATTGAAGAAGTAATTGTAATTAAAGTAAATGTTTCTCCACATTGCAAAGATGATTATAATTATTTTGTTGATAAATTGACTCGGCAAAAAAGATACAATGGGAATTGAAGCAATAAGGAATTAGCAGGAAATGCTATTTCATGTACATTCGTAAAAGGTGATTTCTCTGGATGCCGATAATTGCAATCATTATGAATCAACATAATTTGAAAAAAGAGTTCAAAGTTAATATATTATCTGAAAATGATCAGATCAAATCGTAATGTATCACATGAGAGTAAGAATCATGGGAACCCCTGTGAATAACACGACTTGTGATGAATGGAATTTTGATGATGGAAGTTATACGAATATCAGAGGCACGACTTAATCCAATCACAAACACTCGTACTTGAAATTTGATCTAAGATAGCCTACTCCTATTTTAATAGAATTGTTCTGAAATAATATGATGGTGTCATATTATTAGGAAATAATAATATGACGTGTTAAATTGTAATAATAGTATGCTTTCGATATTATTGGAAATAATCTTCGAAAATTATATTGTTTTTCGTTCAGAGGAACCCCTCTTTAATACAATTAATGATGCTAACACGATAGCTTATTATTTTTGGAAACCTTACTATACCTGTCATCTTTCTAGCTTCCCAACGTCTTCATAATCTTGACACAAAGTCAGTGATTTATAAAGAAAAACATTCTCAGGTTCATAATGGACTTCACATTAGGAACCTTTTTATAATGGACCTTACACCTGCATCCTATGCAATATTGATGATTGAAATTTTCAATTTTTATCAATCAATAAATCAATTTATTCACACTGTGAAAATGACACTTGACACTGATTCCAATCATTAAATGTCACATACCCATTGAAAATTGTCCGCATTCTGAGAAAGACCCTTTCTCACCCCGAGGGAGACCCGAGATTGATGAGGCCAGAAAGGGATTCCGTAAGGCTGTGACACATTTTACATTTGGGAAATCAGACTCTGTTAGACGAGCAAGAAGCCGGGCTATTGATTGCAGGTAGCCTGAATTCAGGCAACTAGGCAAGGTGGGGCGAAAAGGTTCCGGGTTACGAATATTAAGCCTAGGCTGTATTTTGATTGTGAAGATAACTGGAACTAAAAGAACTATGGTTGTTACTCCTTCAGAATGCAGTAGTAAGCAGGAGAAGAGGTGAAGACTTGATATTTACTTTTCTCCCAAAGTAGTCAGAATTTTAATGTTCACTGCCACCCTTATTTTTACTCTTCTGAGGTATGAGACTGGAAGAAAACGGAGAAAATGAGACTATATTTGAGAAAACATCATGAAAAATGTTTGTAGGCTAACTGGATTTGAATTACTTCAACAAAATAACAACTCTGATACAACTCTGGCTTTTTTAATAATAAATTAAGTTGATAAAACATATTATACACTCACTAATCTATTTACTGAACGGAGGACAATAAAGCTATTAAAAATTTATTTACAAAACTTACTTGAAGATAAAAATGGTCTATTCTGTAATCTATTTCAAAATAAATATTTTTTAGATGAAACCAACATGGAATCCTTCAAATCTCGACTTAACATCTCATTCCATCAACTCATGGAGTTCTAGCACAGATCACAGAGTCTTTAGTGAGCAGAATCACTTGAGAATCAGATCTGCTGCACTCAAACCCTCACAACTGAATACGATTACTCCAGTTCATAGCTCCACTTGTGAGCGAATACCCCACAGTAGTTGGTTACTCATCGTCTACACGTTTCGGCTCCATTCATCTTCAATTTGAATACGTTCATCATCAAGAAGCAAGAGCTTCTCAATAATAGGGATGAAGGAACTCTTTGAAGGAGTCTACTCCACTCCAAGTAGCACCAAACCCTTTCTCTAATCGCACATTACAGTACAGACAAATCGGTTTTCTCTTATCTTTGAACTGATAATCATGGATTATTTTTCAGTTGTTTGTTCTATGCTCTTCCCACTCTCTACTCTCTTTAAACTCTTATTTATTAGTTCTTTCTTCTCTCTTCATTCGATCGACTACAATTAGTGGTGAAGTGTGGTATACTTAACCGGTCATCGCCGGGTATATGTCCTACAGGAAATATACCCGGCGATGACCGGTTAAGTATACCACGCTTCGCCACGGATTACAATCTCTTGGTTTCAGAATGAATATGGAACATTTTAAATTCTCAGATTCCTAAATTCTCTTATGGAAAAATACAAAAATTTGAACTTTTAAAAATTGAAAGCTTCTTCAAGAGAATTAGATGCACTACCATGCAATACTTGAAATGAATGAAGACCCAGCACAGTACGTTTTTGATCTCAAAATGGATAGCTGTACTAGCAGTTAGTAGGTTACTGTTGAATATTCAACTGCATAAACTGCATAATTTGAGAGATTAATATGATGGAAAGGCAAGCAATGCAGTTTCCTGCAATTATAAGGAAGGAAATGGAAGTGTCTGGTTGATTGTAGTAAGGGAACACGAGAGATGGATAAAGAAAGATAAAGAGTTCGAAGAAAGAGCAAAAGGAAAAACAGTGAGAAGGAAAGAGTTTTCTTGGAGACGAGACATCAAGTAATGACCAACTAGTAAAAGTGAATGTGAAAAGAGGACGAAGAAAGAATAAAGTTTTGAAATTAAGGTGCTAGGGGATGTTTAGATACTAACAAGTCTATGAACCACCTTCGAGTAGGGCCTAACGAGAACTCGAACTGACTACTTATGCATGCATGAGCATAGTGTTTCTGGTACTAGCGTTTGAATTAAAAAACATGTTAAACTGAGTTTGAGGGTATAATAAAATTTCGATATTCATATGAATAACTGTAATGTACAAGTCTAACAGGAATTTGATATTAAACAGTTTCTTAATAATCAATAATATTTGTTGTTCGAGAAACTAGATCTTCCAATTAATTAAGAAAATTGACCTATGAACAAAAAATCACATTTTTCGAAGTATTAAAGATATCAATCGAGAGTCACATTCCGAAAATTCAATTATACTGCATAATATGTTATCACATTTATTCGAATCTATATGGAAGTAATGCAGATCACGGTATATGAAGAACATCCTTCAATATTCCGTAATGCAGGAATAGTATTCAAGATTTTCAAGTCGAAAGTATATTGAATCTGCTAGTAAACACGGTACGTCTTGCTATCTAGCGGATAGATTCAGCAACTCATAGACAGCAGTTTGTCATTAGCTTTCGATACCGCCCAGTGGGAGGAGCGAACTTTCAGCCGAGACCCGGCTTGTCATTGGCCGAGAGTCGGCCAATCCAATGCCAGCTGCTTCTCTAGCTTGCTTGCCTGCAAGTTGTTGCTTTGTCCGCTAGGGTGCGTTAGCTACTGGGTCGAATAAAGATACTTGGAAACTGAGATTTGGTCATGATCATTTTTGTTATTTGATCATGTGTTCAATTCAAATGAACGGAATTCTGATGAGATAATTAACATAAATATATGAAAATGAAAAAAATCAGAAAAAGTGTGTTCAATTCATATTTAAATATGATTTGAATGTATGACCTGATTCAAGAGAAAGATAATAACATAAATAAATGAAGAAAATGAAAATGCTGGATTAGTAGTATTATGAAAACTGAGGATAATGTAAAAGTAAAGAAAGAATATAATAAAATATTGGAAAAGAATGAGGATATATTATCAGAAAGATAGAGGAGGAGGAAGGAGGAAGGAGGAGGATAGTAATGGGAATATATGAAAGAACTTTTGTAGATAAGAATAAGTTACATTGTTCGCACCATAACATCATCCAATCATTCACATCAAAATAATATTGAAACAAAATAATATTGTTTCAAATGGTATAGTCCTAGTGAATAAATTTGATAACAATTGAAAAATTAAGAAAAAAGGACAAAATAATGGAAGTATAAAGAGAGAGGAAGAGAGTTCTGAAGTACAAGAATAGTTTGAAAGAAGAGAATAATGAATGAATTTGATGGTGGTGGGGGTGAAGGGGGAGAAAGAGGCAGAGGTGGACTTTCCAATTACTTTGGTCTTAGTAGAGTTGGCCTAATACTTTAGAGCCGCCGAGTCAGCTGCCTCGACTTACAAATCAATTATTCGTGTAGCATTAATCAGAGAATAAATTTGCATAAGCCTATGAAGCAAATTGCAATTGGAAAACAAAATTTGCAACATCAACTCTATCTCTAGCTGGCTGCCTTTTGTACTGAATAATCTCTTTTGTTCCGCTCTAGAACTTCAATTACTCATACTTCATTATTATTTATCAAGTAGACTCTTTGTTCCAAATGGAAACGTGTCAGGTGAATTAATTTATTCCAAGCATTCTGATTGTTTTGGGTTTGGAGAATTATTCCGTTAACTATCACGTAGGAACAACAATGAAGTTCTGCTAAAAACTAGTTCTGCTGAAACCAATTCTAGGGAGAACTGATGATGTCGAAATAGTTGAAGGTATTTTGAGAATTGGATTGGAATTTCTTCCAATAGTTAACGTGGTATTAATTGTAGCATCTACAATAGAACAAATGTAACAGACCAGTTATTTACTGAACAAAAAAGAATGTTACATACTCCTGCCTGTACTTATAATTTGATTGAAAATCTGAATAATTTGAAGTGCCGAGTGTAAATTGTGATCAAACAATTTTGGACATAACCTGAATTTGAATATTTTCCAAGTAAATTTTTGAACAGAAGAAGTTTTGGGCTAACACTTGTTTTTTTTACCTTTTCTATTGTATTATTGATTGAATAAGTGAATAATTATGATTATAATTATATCTATTATTATAATTTCCTATATTGTAAAAAATGTAAATGTAATAATAAATGTAATGACAATAAGGTGTAAATCAAGTAGGCTACGTGTAGTCAATGTCTAACTAAATTGAGAATGAATTATCTCTGGAATAGTTGATTCAAGTAAAATATTCAAGTTCCACTTGAACAATTCCTAATGCGTTATGTGCTCTCATCAACTCCAATTCAACCCGAAACTCGTTACTCACTTTTCGAACCTAATATTAATAGCCTCTCCAGCACTGAGGTGGAACAATAACTCAGAAACAGTCCGCCAGGAGGCAGTAATCCAATTGGCCGCGAATAATTCAAACGAGCCACCGTCTGTAGACCTGGTGGTTTATGGATGTACTTTCTGCGTGCTCCTTTAACCCACCAACGCCGCCTGGATTGGATAAGAATTATAACGATGGTTGGTGGTAGATAGGTTAGAGAGGCATGGCAGAATGCCACTGATCGTGGAGGAGGCGCATGACCTAAGAGCTAAGAGCTTCGAGATCAATCAACCCCCTTCCTCCCATCTTACTATCTTAATGACTCAAATTAGTCACGTGCAAACACCTATAGGCTTGGAGGGGGTTGTAACCTCCCCCCCTCCACCATTAAAATACCCTGTTTCTTCCTATTTTTCTTTTTCTTCTATTTCTTCCATTTCTTCTTCTTCTTCTTCTTCTATTCTTTTTTTCTCCTTTTATCTTCTTCTTCTTCTTCTTCTTCTTCTTCTTCTTCTTCTTCTTCTTCTTCTTCTTTTCTTCTTCTTCCTTATCCATTTCATCTACTTTAGATTTCTTTAACACATCTTTCTCTCCTTCTTTTCTTTTGCTATATCATCTACTCTATTCTTCTCTTCTTTTTCATCGTTTCTCTTCTATTTTTTCCTCTATTATCCTACTTCTTTGCTTTCTTCTCACAATTCCTCAGTTTTCTCTCTGCCTCTTGTTCTGCATCATCTTGCTTGAAACGATTTCCACCACATTCTCTTCTCCATCTTCTTTCTTCTCTTTCTACCTTTCTCTCTCCCTAATAAAATATTCTCCCCTATTTGACTATCTTTTTCCTTCACCACTTTTTTAATTATCCGCTACCCACTCCTGCCTTTCTCTCACCTGTTCAACTCCTCTAACTTCTCCTCCTCTTCCTACTTCTTCTTCCTATTCTTCTTCTAATCCTCAGTCTCATTTGCCTCCACGTACTCTAACTTCTCTTCCATAATCTTCTCTTTCTAATTCTCCTCCCACTCCTCCTTCAAGAAAGCCTCATTCCTTATCAAACTACGATCTAGAACTGGATTCAGCTTGTAATCTAGCAGGATATTGGCTATTAATTTGAGACGAATAATTAACCCCACACTCAATTATAAGGGAAACGTTTCAGCTATCCACCATGAGCTATGGTCATTAATATCTGGCCTGAGGCAATTCATTTAGAATAGGCGTATCTTTGGTTGTTGAATGGGTGGTTTACTGTCATGATGCAACAGTTTGGAATCAGTAGTAGTCAGTAGTTAAAGATCAGTAACTCCTTCACCTTCATAGTAAGAGCAAAAATACAGTATCAAACATGATCAATAAAATTCTTTCACCTTGACGGTAAGAACAAAAATATAGTATATTTATGATATCATAGAGTATCATATTTTCAAGTCTCATAAATTATGATCATATTTATCGTAGAGTACCATAATGTATCATATTATTCTACCTTCAATTGAAAACTGTTGGTTTTGTCAGAAAATCTTATGTTGGGTGGCACCAACCGGGATCAGCTATTTTGGATCAGCTGATCCCATTTGATTAGCATCATTGTACTGATCCTGGATCAAAAATTATCTTACTCGGTACAAACCAAGGTTAGAGTCCTGGAAATTTCAACTTCAAATTATAAATCATTGAAAAAAGCGTGTAAGAGTTTCCTGCCCCACTAATCTTGATAGAGGTTCTGGAATAATTGAAGCAATCTATTTTCAATTTTAATCCTTTAATATTCTCAATAATATAGGCTACCGTCATTTTTTAATAGCACATTCCACATGCAACTTCTCAAAGAATTTTCTAAAAACTGCAATGAGCACTTGTCATGGAGAGTATTAAAAGTTCTGAGAAACTTTCTCCCAGCCTCATTTAAAGAAGGGAAATGTCAATTACGGAAAATATCCAGTGAACTGCCGATACTTGTCGAATAGAATGGGAAAAAACAATTTTCCGCATGAATCCGGTGACAAACAACCAGTGACAAGTGCAGAATTTGTTGTTGGGGATGAATACTTTTCACATCCCTGGGGAGTCTGGTGGCTATTATCCCTGTCTGTGACATGGTTTGTGTATTCAGGTCTGCTCTGCTGTGTTATAAAAGGTGTTGCTTTGTGACCTGCTGGCTGATATACCCTTATTTGGGGCGTTCTGAGCCCCCGCAAGGGTTCATTTGAAAGGGTCGCAATAAAGAAGGCCATCCCTTGCTGCCTGAGAAAACCTCTTATTGAGGGGTTCGAACGATGATGATTGAATTTTAAGAATTTTCCGGCCTAGTGAGCTTATCGCGGTCTCTCTGTGGGCGCATCCGTTTCCTCTCTCGCAATCCTTTCTTGATTTCTTACTCGTTCTCTCTCTCTTTCTCTACCTTCCTCTCCCAACATCCTCTCATTTCTTTATAAATTTCCTTCTCCGTTTCCGCATCCCAATCCTTTCTTTATCTCTTCCTCATTCTCTCTCTCTCTCTTTCTTCCCCTTTCCCATTCCACTTTCTCTATTCTCTCTTCTCTTCCACCATCCTCTCTTTTCCCTTCTTTCTCTGTCTCTTCTTCATGCATTCCCCATTCGCTTTCTCTCTTTTTCACCACTTTCCACCTCTCTTTCTCCGAGATTCTCTTCACTACTTTCTCTTCTCCTCTACCCTTCTCGTTTTTATCTCTGTCTCTTTCTCAAGCCTCCTCTATTTACTTTCTCTTTTCTCCTTCACCACGTTGTCCTTCTCATTCTCCCTCTCTTCTCTCTTCTTTCTTCTTCACTGCACACTATTCGCTGTGTGATTCGGATGACTACCTGTTGAATTATCGTGGTCTGACCACCTGCCGCAATCCAATTGTACGTTTTTGAATCGGACGATAGGTTTGACGGTTGAATGAGCGGCTGTGATGATGTGGTCACATCAAAGAAGAGTAAAGAGATCCAAAACTGATAAAAAAAAGAAATGTAGAAAAAAGTATTTGACATTTATTTGTAAGTATTCAAGTTTAATAGAAACATTCTTACACCTGAACGTTTTTAACAATATAAAATTAGGAACAAGAACTATTTTAGACCGCGGTTATAATTAGAAGCGAGTTGGAACTCGTAAGATAAAACAAATATCAAAATTAAATCGACCAGAGCTTCAATAAATCCTAGCAAACCAACTCTATCCAACAAACCAGATTCTCACGGAACCCTCAACAATAAGCAACTCAACCCTGACTCCAACCAGAATTCCAGGAAGCCCTCAACAGTAAACACAACTGCATTATCCCAAATCCATTAATCGGATTCCAAGAACCGGGGACCTTTCATCAGGTAAAATAGAGAGGGAGGGAGCTCAATATAATATAATTCACCGACCCAAGAAGTTTTCTAATCCAATACGTTTCCTTACAATAATAAACGACGCAATTCAACGATGCAACAATAATGAAATTTTATTGTTGCACGGTTAGCGAACTCGCAATGGAATTAATAATTTATTGGGAGAATTTGATTGTCAAGGTAAGCTGTCCTGTACAGCCCACTAGTTGTTTCAATAAAGAAAGTGAGAAAAATCCTGGAAAATGCGAAAAAATATAGGTAGTACGCTCATGAGAGTATTATAAGTACGTACTGCAATACCAATTCCTATATACGATTTGTCATCGATACCAACTACGTTTTTCCAACTTTTGAAAGCTTCAACTTTTGAAAACTCCCATTACTTCAATACTCTAATAATGCATCAACAATAACTGAATTATATGACGCCCTACTTGAATAATTCAATGCTAAATTACTTCAGATGAGATAGAAATTGATAATTATGGTATAGTATTAAATTTATGGTCTTGTGCAATATGTGTTTTTCATGGAAAAATAAATATGCTACCGCTACAGGTTGAGTTATATTAGAATAATAAGAGATTTCTCCTTGTCATGAAAGAAATGCATATACGAGTACATTTGCAGAGAATTCTGGTGAACTGTGTATTATTTCATAAATATATTTAAATACTACAATGCTCCAATAGTGCAACACTCCAATATCACAATACTTGGAAGAAGAAACAATTAATCAATGAGTCCCTCTCATGTCCGACTTTCAATTAGTGCCGCTTCCAATTCATCTAGAAAAACAGGATTCCTCACTTAGTTTCTCTGTACTCCCGACAAAGCAAAAACACGACAGACCTGTTGTTGCGGTGGTCTGTAGTTCAGATCGGTCGAGATAATCCCCAACAAAATCGGAACGTCCGCCGAACAAAATCCGATTAGGACGTCGAATCCCATTAATACTTGCTGTGCTCAGGCCAACACTCGACTGCACGGCCACGCAGACCTTGTATCGATCCTCACTTGACTCCCACAAGAAGCAGGTGGGAAGATTTGCCAGTCTTTTTATGTGGATTGTATCGAAAAAGATAATAGAGAATTCGAAAACATAAAATCGTGGGTAACCTTTAATATAATAACAATAATCTCTTCTTCGTGTTAATTTTCGAGGTGAATGTAGTCTTATAGGTTAAAATAGAAGGAAAATATTGAGACATTATGAAACTATGAAAATATTTTTCATTTTAATTTTGTTTTAAAATTTGAGTAATAACTTTGACGAATCCGCATGCCCCTTGAATAGGTGGTCAATGGATGATTTATGATGAAAATGAAATAGAATCGAGAAGGGGTAACCTCAAATGATAGCAATAAATACTTCTGTGGGAGAGTTAATTTTCGAGGTGAATGTAATCTTGTAATTTATTTATATTTCACTGTATCTAACAAAACTTCACTTGATTACGGGTCAAACCGTCAAGAAAATACATATTTTTATGCAACTTGGATTGGTTATAGAGCAATAAGACACATTAGATCCAACCGCATTCGGGAAATCCACTTTGATAAGCTTACTCTATTTCTTACTTGCTCACGATCATGATTGCCTTTCAACATTATGAAGCATGATAGTAAGAAGAACATTTTTATTTGAAGTTCAATATAATTCTATAAGTTTGTATAGCTTTTTATTGGTAGAGAGAACCTTGCGGGTAGGCGAAGACTTAATCACTGTTAGCAAGAACTTACTTTTTTCAACAAACGAACCATTAGGATGAACTAAAAATCACACAAAATAAACCTCAATAATAAACTACACAACAGGAAATGGTAGAATATTCTTCTTCAGGATAGAGGAACTAGAAAATCCTCACAAATGAATCTTTTCTTTTGTATCTGAGAAAGTTTGACTTGATTCGGAAAGATTTTATACTGGAACAATGAATCCACCACCCGGATCTTTGTGTAGCCTATATGTATAGTTCTCGAAAAATAAATAATACCGTGCCATACTATTTCTACTATACTATCTATTCTATGTGTACTAGGGATTTTCATAAAGTATGCAGTCCCCTTTATACGTATTATTGAAGTCTGCATACGTAGAATGCAGTCAATAAAGTCGCATACAAAAGAACACGATAAGCTCGAGCAGAATGTAGAAAGAGAGAAGATACAAGGAAGAAGGGAAGAAGAGAAGAGAAAAGAGAGAGAAGTCAAGAGATAACAAATGCTCGGAATGGATGCTGATAGAGATGAGTGGATAAAAAGAGAAAGAGGAAGGGGATAGAGAGGAAGATGAACAGTGCACGGAAAGAGCTGAAAGAGGAAGAAAAATATCAGGACAGAAGCCAGTGAGAGAGAGGAATGAGAAAGACAGAGCTAGGTAGGGAAAAGGAAGATGATAAGAGAAAGAGAAAAAAGCGAAAATGATAGAGAGTAGAACTGTAGGTTGGGCTCTCCTATCGTATGAAAAAGCATGCTTCAAAGATGAGTCGGAATTCCTGTGAGGATATATCCACAGCCTCCAGTCAGGCTGCGAAAAATAGGCGAAACAAGAAATAAAAATAGAAAACTCATGGTATTGTGAAGGCATTGACAGAGGAATGAGCCAGAATTTGGAGCAGGGGTGTTTTTGTACCTGGTAGTTAGATGAAAAACGTAAGCTGAACAGGAATCTGATAGAATTAAGGGAGGTGGAAAGCTATAAAACATAATGTATCTTGATAATTAAATACAATCACATGTCTTCAACTCGATAGTCTTCACTATTGGAATATTCAATAACAGTTCCACACTGTCAGAAATCCAACAATTACGAGGTATTTTTACCTTGTTGACAATAAATAATTAAGTATTGAATAAAGTGTATTTTCAATTGTCAGTTACTGTTACTTCAGTAACTGTCTCCTTGAATTAAAAGACTGCCACAATTGGAAGACTACAAAGAAACGGAGTATCTTGATACACAGAACAAAACAAGTTACAATTACAAACAGTATCAAGTATAATGAAGAAACAATATCACTTTCAACTGCAGACAAGCAGAAAGCAAACAGGATATTAGTCGCATCTGTCGAGGGCGTAAAATTCTTTCCAAACTAACTTTGGAACCGAGAAAGGTGAGTTTCGGATTGAAAATCTTGCTCGGCGACAGAATTTCATGCCCGAGGTATATCGTTTTCCCCTTTAAAGTTTCCAAACAGATTATGCTATTGTCATTTCCAGCCAGCTCGCGAGAATGACATCCATTTTGAGACGTCAGACGAGATTGCATAGTTGAATAAGAATGATAAGAAGAAAGTTGGCTGTATGTTATGAAGAAAAGTTTTTGAAGTTTCATCCTGTGCGCGGAATGTTTCAGACTGTTTAGAGTTCTAATTTTTTCGTATTGAATAAGTTTTTAAAACCTGTGGCAGAAAACTTTAATGTGGTACTGATGAGGATGACTATTTGCAAGTTTGAGTTCAAAACAAACAAAATTTCCATTTGAAAATTGAATAATTATAGTATTAAAAATGTTTGCTACTGAAAAGTTAGCGCTCCAACAACTCCCTAGAAACAGGATTAATTTTCAACGTGTAAATTCCTTCAATTTATAAATCAATCTATTAGAAAACTTAAATATTCCAAGTAGTCCTGAAAAGTACCAAATTTTTTTTCAAGGAGGACATAAATTTCAAGAAAAGATTATTATCATTTCAATTTAAATTCTTTATCAATGAGTCAGTTCACTTTAATCAATCAAGTACTTGATTGATTCAAGTGATTGATAAACAATCACGAGTACTTGTGACAATATTATCAATCAATGTTATTTTATCTGTTACAGGTATGTACACTTTTCACGTCATCTACATTCACCCCGAGGATATAATTGTTGGAATATAAGGTAAGGATTTCATATATAGTCTGTCGTTTTTTTCTGATGGGGAAAATCTCACATTTCACAAGAAAGATTAAACTAATCAAAGTACTCTTTTTTGATCGCGAATAAAAACTATAGAATTTGATAATTATATGAGAATTTGTAGAGATTTTGGAATGTGTAGATTTCAAAGAAAATTTAAAAGGACTATTCAAGAATCTAGCATAGACTATTCAAATTTGAAGCAATAATTACTTAGCATCATACAAAAATTATGAGCATCGTTTTGTACAACGACTGAATTGTAATAATACACTGTCATGAATACATTTTTACGAGCATTCTCGTCCACTGGAACCGTTTTCGTCTGAAAACATTCACTTTTCGAACTACCGGCCATTTGATTAGCAATAATTGGACGTTCGGACGTTTCCAGTTGAAAACGATTACACTGGACGAAGAGATCAGTCCATCTGTGTGAATCATCGTGAATGTTCAATTGCAAAATGAAGGTATGATATTTATATTGATTTTATAATACATATTGATATTTTCAAGATGAATAATAATTATTGAAGACTAATTATTAGTATTCCATTCATGATAGGTAATTAATTTTCATAATTTTTATTTTCATGCTTCATATTATTGAAAACCCTTTCTTGTAGAAACCCTGTTTATTGAATAAAATCCTTCATCAATTGATAAAATCTACTGATAAATAAATCACTTCCAGTGATAAAATAGTTTTAAGAACTTTGTGAATTTTTCAGTACACACAACATGCGTCGATAATGACTCAAGCTTGAATTCGATACTTGAAAGTCGATAGCAATTTAATTGCTACTCTTCATCGCACACTTCTTGCCATTTATTATCAATAAGTTACCACATGAAAGATGTGTGGCCGGCAGGCCTCAATATTGTCGACGAGTGGACACAGATTGAAAAATTCCTCGCATCTCTGCAACCGTGAAATCGGGCTTTGGGCCAATAAAGCACACACACACTTTGTACAAGCTTTGACATTCGCCCGATAGATACCGCTCTGTCGCCGAAAAGCCAGAAATTCCACTGATCGACGTGGAAAATTGATGATGCTACACCGGGGTCTCTTTGCTGTTACCTTGCTGTGACGTCACATTCTACACACACAAGCGTGAAGCTTGAGGATCCTCAACAGTAGGCCTATTTGTAATAGATTAATGAGTTCTGTCTCATGTTACTTGCGTGTGGTACCTCTGGCATGTTGAGTGTGTGTGGGTTATTTGTGTCATGTGAAGTGTGTGAAATCAAATACAAAACTTACGGTTATTCATAAGCAAATGAATAAGACAGGTTTATTAAGAGCTAAGCTAATCTTTTTTTATCATTAGTATATCAATTGAAAGTATTTCCAAAACTTCGACTTTGGACATTTTTCGAGTAGATTTAGCCTGGTTCCGGTACAGGTTCTTGTACTGTATTGTTAAAAATTAATTGAGCATACCTCCACTTTTACCTCTTCTTCTGGGCACTTAATTAGATCATTATTACTTCGATTAATTGTGCTTATTTTGGTAGAATTGGTTTTTTTATTTGGGCTAATGCCTGTTTTTTCTTTCTTTGATACTGTATTATTGTTGAGTACTGTATTAATGAGTACAAAGTCATAGATATAAACATATTCCAAAAATATAAGGTTATTCATCACCATTATAATAGAGGACAAATGACTTACATTTAGAAGAAGTAATTCATTTCATTTGAGTAATTTAACTTAACATTGAGAAATTCAAGTATAATTTAAGTAATTTTTCCATTCATTTAAGTAATTCTTTGAGTAAGAGATTAATCAAAGCTTTATTTTTCATCTTGTCTTCATGAAAATCTAATTGCAACATTTTTCTTAGGAGAGTGTCAATTATTTTGGAATAAACAGTCGATCTCTGTTCATCCAATAATCACGAATGTTAATGTTGTGGATTCTCATTTTTTCGAGAGACAGATCTTCTTACAAAATATTGAATTCAAGATAATGATTTCTTGATCCATTTACGAACTTCGATTTATACACTTTTGATTCACTTCACTAAAGACATGCAGTCATTCCATTTTAAATTTAAGAACATTTAAAAATGTTCTTACATTTCATTCCATTTAAAATATAAATTTGTCAACTTCCTTTTTAGAATTAATCTTTGACTCCCTCATTGATACTTCAATACTTTACTATGTTTTCCCAGCTATGATAACATTCATTCCATCATCATTTATGTTGTAAAGTTTGTGACTCACTCCTTCCCATTATAAAATCACATTCCAGACTCACTCCTTCCCATTATAAAATCACATTCCAATTCACCTCCAGTATTATCATAACAATGTCAAAGAGGATCTACTGTAGCGTATTATTCTCCCATAATGTTCAATAGAATCCCAAAAGTTCTCCCAGGATAAATGTTGCTGGAAAAATGTCGAGTTAGGAGTATATGTTCGCTTCATGGACAGATATAGGTGTCTCAAGGGCCCAGTAGCTTCACCCCCCCCCCCTCACACGGCTCCGCCCTTTTATACTTTTTCCGTCTTGTCGCGTATATCTTCATAGCAAACTTTAGAGATAGTCTGGTCCTTTCCGCTTTGCCCTACATGCCCATAAAAGGGAATCTGTGATGTTGTATGAGAAAATCATATTTCCATGAATGTATTAGGAAAAGGAGTCTTCATCGACATTTTCCATGAGCAGCTTTGATAATGTGATAGCAATCAATTTGTATACTCAATTTATTTATTCAAATCAAACTCACAAAATATATTCAAAACATCTTTATCAGAGTATTTGTGATGTCATAAGAGGAAAGAATCTATTATTTTCTCCCATGAAAAGTACAATATAATAAAGTATAATGTATTGAAATTGACAAAAAAAACGTTGGAAAGTTGAATTTTCTAACATTTAAAACGTTTCTATCAATAAATACAATTTAAAGGCTTTCTTCCAGAATTTGTTATTTAAATTTTATTCTCTCCCCATCATTTTCCCCAAACTTCTCTTGAAATTCAACCAAATTCACCTCAAACCAAAACAACGCTAGACGAGGTCGTAAAAGTTGAGAGTGTCAGCACATTTTGTAATCAGGTCACTCTTCATACTGCAGACAGACAGCCAGACACTCATCTCACACCTACACACACACACACACTCACATACACTCACACATCAATTGACACGTACACACACAAAACGACATACACACACTTTCACAAATACACAAACACATGCATAGCCTGCAGATACTAACATACACACCAACATAGTCACATAGCCTACACCTACATTCTCACACACACCAACACAATCACAATATATACATTTGCAACAAAACACACTCACACAGTTATAGCGACATACAAATACATATACAGTACCAACCCCAATCCACAGCGAGTCAGTCACATAGCATTAGAGTGATGAGACCAGATATAGGAGCAGCCTCAGTCTGGCTACTAGACCAACATAGCATTGCATAAGCATGAGTCCTTCCGGGCCTCACTCAGGGCTGAGTCCTCCCGTCCCTCACATAGCAGCAGTCAGCAGCAGACGTGAGTAAAACGATTTAGCCGCCCGCCCTCACTCCTCACCTCACGGCCAGTCCCTGAGGCAACCCTGCTCGCACCCAATACTTCGTTAAAAAAGGCTGCCGTCCCAATCCTCGTCCCATTCTCTGACACAAGTGAAGACTAATGACCCCAGTCCTCCCTGATGACTGACTGACAGATGGCTGGAATTTAAAAGCGCTTCAACGTGTCCGCTTTGCTCCCTTCCTCAACGTTCTTCCTCACACCATCTTCTTCCATCAATATCTTTCTGAGTTTTCTTTTTTGAGATTCTTCTTCCTCGATTCTTCATTTTCAGTTTCTACGCCCAGAAACTCTTCCTATCTTTCTCTAACAACATCTTACCCTGCTTCTTCATTTCTCTATTTCTCTTTAAAAATTGTATTCCTCTCGGTGTTTAATTCTCATCTCTGTCTCCCTATCTATTTATGTATTTTTCCCCTTCTCTTGCCGTTTTAAATCGATCTTCCTGCCTTTCTCTCCCTCTAGCCAATTTGTAAATTGAGGAAAAATAACCTAAAATACAGAATTGAAGCTGAATAACAAGAGAGCTTTCAATACAATTTTACCCCTTGTAATTTATTAAAATCATATATATGAGGAATTGTCTCAGCCTCGTTATTTCAACTGATTTGAAAAGAGAATAAGTTTTTTTCAAGTTGTAAAAGAACTTGTATTATAACACATTCAAATCGAATTGAAGAAGGATAAAACAAACCTTGAAAGAGATTTCACAAGAAAGCCTGAAGACTAAATAGATATGGATACAAAAAATATATAATATATAAATATTGCAAGAGAAAAATTGTGAAATAATAAATGAAATGAAATGGACTTACCTACATGGAAAACAGTTGATTCAGTTTTAATGGAGAGGCGAAATTCAATAAAGACTGCCACAACTCACTGGAGCGTATTGTACGATACTGGAAAAAACAGAGGAAAAAATTCAATTGGTGCTTTGAACAATATTGCTATGCTTTGCCAGAAATACTCTTTTATGATATTATTTCTTATTCATATAAATTATAATAATTGAGGAGCGTATCTAGGATCTCTTTCAAAAATGCAGTATGTAAAAACAATTCAAACTCTCTATCTTAATCATTCGTTGGTCAGTATCTCGACTTGTCAAGGAAATTCATGAAATGGAATTCATATTCATGGAAACGATAATGATTGATATTATGAAGAACATTGCACTTCAAAATCATTCAGTATTTTTTCAATGCCAATAGCAACCTAAGTCACCAGTCAATCACTTTTGATTGCAACCAGAGAAATAGATCACGACACATAAATTGAACTAATTTGAATGAAAAATTGAATTGTTGTAAGAGATTGAGTAGAAACTTCCCAATGTTTCTAGAGATGATTTGAATTTCTATTTCTGCAGCAGTGAGCTACATCCATGACTTGCTCAAAGCTTCTCAGAAAAATGCGTCCTCCATTTTTCAGCTTTCAAGCTTCGACGCTGAATCTCGTTTTTGATAACAAGCTTGACGTACCGGAATTGACAGCTCAAAATTCAAAAGCATGACAGAGTGAAACCAGATCCTTTTCACAAACAATAGGCTACATCGAACAAGGCTTTATCAGTATTTTCTTCACGAATCTCAACAAAATTTGAATTTTCAATCAGTTTTCCGGAACACTCCAGATCACACAAACTATCATAGAAGAAGATAGAAAATATTTACGTACAATCTCTGGAATAAGATTCGAGAATGAGGGAAAATCTCTGTGTGAACAGTCAAGCTTCAGAGTGACAGACGTTGCATTAAGTGACTCTCAGTAAACAAGGGCAGAATCAGCAATGAATATTTTCGGATCCAAAAAAATCAGATTGCAGACTGAAGCTAACAAAGATAGTAACAAGATTCTAGTGTGACAAGACAGCATACAAGTAAACAATAATATTCATGTGGATTGTTATAGTCTTACAGCTTGACAAATATTGGCTGGAATCTTGGAAGTTCTAAAACAAAAGGGAAAAATGGAGCAAACAATCCCTGTGAGAAGATTGTAGATTGGTAGTGAACTTCACAGCATGATAATCAATTTCAAGATTTCAGAAAGATTGACAGAGTAAATTATGCACATACTATAGGTAGATGAAGGTGTGTATATTGGTGTACACAGGTGAACAAAGCTGTGTAAATATATTATAGAAAGATATTTTGGAAATTTGAACTAACCTTCAGTTCATATACTGAATCAACGTTTATCTTGATTTCTATGAGAAAATCTTTAAAGAGAGCTCCAAAATCTGAACTCTATCATGCTTCACATTCTATTCTAAATATTCAAAGAATGATTCAGTAGTACAGTAGTCTATTATTTTTGGTTCATTTAGCCAAACAACCTCGATTGACTAGAAAAATAAGCTTATTACAACTTTCTTAAACGTAAAAAATGAACAAGAATTCATGTAGTTTGATTAGGCCATGTTCATATTATTGTACAGTAGAATAACTCTTTGAACTTCGTCAAAGTTCAGTCAAAGTACAGTCGTTAAGTCACGTGAGAGACCCTGAACTGATCATAAGTGACCTGAAAACTCTTGACACCAGACTTGAGTCAGCCAGGTTACACGGAATTATTATTTATTACTTCGTCAAAAGTAGTACTGACAATACTGTAATTCATTTTCAATTCAGGTTTCTCAACAAAATACATCGAAGATCATAATAACTTCCAACTATTGTTTGTGATCTTCCAAATATTATTGGAACAGATGCAATCCAACTTCTCATGTAGCTCTATATCCCATCACATTTCACACCCTTTTTCAACGATTGCATAAAAAATTTACAATGACAAAAACGATCAATCCAAACTAAATACAATCTAACCCTGACATTTTATCTCACCTCTATCTGAAGATCTCATCTAAAATATCAACAGATCATCACTCTTTCCAAAATAAACACAATTTGGCACCCATAGTCGCATCTCCTACACCTCTATGCATTTCCGACCCCAGAATCCTTGAACAAACATACATTCTGCAAGGAAATCCCACTCTGCACTTAATGTAATACATAGGTAGATGAATGTGTTTGTATAGGTATATATAGGTGAACAAAGCTGTGTGAATATATTGTACATGGTGTTGAATATATAGGTATTAGAGATTATAGGGAGTTTGACTCACTATATATGTATTCTACAGGTAAATATAGTATCCTTGCGGGATTGATCCGGCACTTCTCAGCGGCACCGTCTGTGTAAACACTCTAATATAAACACAGCCAAATTAACCGGATGCAGAACGCACGTGCGTTTTGAAAACGTGTAACTATCAAGCCGCCATATCCGCGTTCGAACCATATTAGAGGAGCAGCATGAGAGCTGTCAAATAAAGCCAATACAGATGACGTTTTGACGTTATATATGACATGACGCATAGGTTATGCAGCCTGATGCTAGATGAGCAGTCGATATGTCGATATTTACTCGGAGCATACTTCTGATGGCAGAAACAGCTTGCTCGAATAGAGAGAGAGGGATTTGAGAGAGAGGAATGATGTGCCTATTGCTCTTCATGGCTGTGATAAGCTCACCTTTCAAGTTTTCTTGTCTAGTTACAACTTTTTCAAGTTTGATCTGAAAGTGGTATCACCCAGAATGTAAAAGAATAATAATAACACAGTAACTAGGAACAACTTACTTTCAATAGAATTGATCCAAATCAGATTAATCCCATTTTTACTAAAAAAAATTGTAATTAATCAGAAACTCCACAAACATAATTGAGCTAGTTGCAGGGATTTGATCTCATCTGAATTCTTGAAAGCAATCTGAATTCTACGTTCTGAAAACAATGTTGAATCATAAATATTCCAGACTTTTTTTAAATTTCAAAAAAACTTGAAAAATTACAGTTTTTCAACTTTGGCCAACAATAGAAAACGTCAATCGATTTTGAAATGAAAATATTTTTACACATCCATTTATTGAAATATTTTCTAAAAATGACCCCAAAATAGATTTTAATCGCTGGTGTTCATGTTATCGGATATTTTCAATTACAGTAAGGAGAAATATTATCTTGAAGGCATTCAAAAATATATAGCCTAGACCGAAAACAAAAGATGATAGGATCCATGTTTACAACATCTTTTCTCGATGTAGTAATGTAGAACCTATGGTAAATAGCTGTAAAACTTTCGTGAGACATTCTCTTCCACCTTCTATAACAACAAAAATCATCGTTCAATTTCATGGTATCTATCAAGTGGTTGAATAATTATCTTGAATGGTTTGATAAATATTGATGGTTATCTTAATGAATCCAACTCACGAAACGTATTGTCACTGACATAAATAAGATGATGATGGACGACGGAGTAAATGTATCGATAAAATAATAATTGTGAAAGATCGACTCGATTTTTGAAAAGGGTAGCAACCCTTGATTTGGGTAGTCATGATCACTTCTTTCTTATTATGATTGATGCTCTGTCTTTTCCGTTCGTGACTATCCTGCCATTATGAGATGACTGAGAGTCATCAATATCACAGCGAAGAATTCGATAGAAAATGTACGAGTAATAACACAGTTAAAACATATAGATTTGTTATTTTGAAAACTCGAGACCAACTCTTCAAAATACAAAGAAATAGAACAAACTGTTACCGTCAATGGAGACAGATAGATAATATCTCAAAATTATTGAAATAACAATAATATACAATTTTTGTAAACTTGTGTTACCGGAGAGTAATAATTACACTACTATCTAAACAATTATTGTTTTGTTCAATGTTTTTATTATCGCTATTTTCGATTATTGTAATGATTAGTCAATGTTCATCAAAGAAGATGAAGAAGGTTCCAATGAAACCTATGTTTGCACTTGAATTCATAAATTAGTTAGGCCTATACATAACATGGAATGATATGATATATTTTTAAAAATATTATAATAATGCTTTCATTTATTCCATGTTCATGTAATGAGATTGGTAAATGATACATATCATTCACCAAATGATCTATATTAATCTACAAGTCTTATTAACATTTAAATATTATTTTTAATGGATATAATATTAATAAATGTAGTGTAGAATAATATTTTAAACAAATGAATTCATCTGCGCACGAGCTTAGCTTTGCTGATGTATTCTTATGAGTAATCTATTATAATACAACAGTGTATAATTTACCAAAACCGTTTTTGTATAAGAAATTATTATATTTTTGTGAAAAAATTGATTGAATGGTTCTCTACTGAGAAAATAATATCAGAGGATGAATAAATTTCAAGAAAAGATGGCGTAGTAGAATGATGATTATGGTAATGACAAAGGAAGACAACGGTGAAAGAAAAAAGTAATTCTTGTTTAACGGTTTCGTTCCTATCAAAGTTTTGTCAAAACACATCAAACGGTACCTGCTTAAAGGAAGCATTCCACTGAGAAGAAATTGAAGAATGCATTTCACATTATAACGATGTGATTATATTCGAGACGATAGAAAAAAGTGAGAAATGTCAGAGTGAAGTTCCGCGCTGATTCGAATAAATATTTGACATCCAGCCAATTTAACTCGTTTAAAGAGACACTCCATTCCAGCGCGGACGCTGAAAAAAGGGAACGCAAAATGATGAGGCGGAAAACTTTTTCTAATGGCACTAACTTGGAATCGCGCATAGAAAGTGTTTCCATCATTTTTTCGGAGAGCCGTTTCACTGGAAAAAGGTCGTAACGCTATTTAGGCACCTCTTATTACAAGGAATATGCGATACTGCACCGTTATCACCTTTGAATATGGAGCGAAACCAAGAAAAATGAGATCGTTCCACACTTTTGAAACTTTGTGACGTATTTAGTACACTTTTAACTTATATTTAACACCTGAACCAACTTCTTACTCATACTAGAAACACGTTTTTGTTCTTCTATTTATAATAGCTATCTGGACTCTTTTCACATGTATGTGAAAAGTTTCAGCCAACGATATCTAGACTATCTCCATCCATAACAGAGTTTCATCCCATATTGTTATAGTTATATTATGAAAATAAGAAAGAAACTACCACTCAACATATACGTCGTTTTAAATTTTTAATAGGTGATGGTTTTGGAGTCTAGTCGGGTTTGATAAGTGA